>OZ038482.1:24454849-24492349 GCA_964036315.1 Acanthosepion esculentum
CAATATAACAAAATATTATCTTCGATGGTGAATATTTTTGCTAAAATATCCGTATAAACTTGCTGAAGACGACCCAAGTGAGCCAAAAGCTTAGATCAAGGACCAACTTAATAAAAAATATCTCAATGTTGGACAATTTTTTCTTTCAATTTTCACCCAAAATTAAAGCAAACACAAACATTAGAACGACTCATGATCAGATAGAATAGACATTCATTGTCTGTTATATTTAGCAAGATACGCTTATCTATCTATCTATCTATCTATCTATCTATCTATCTATATATATATATATATATATATATATATATATATATATATATGAATTTAATATCCACCGAACTTGATAACTATAGCTATATCTATATTTATTGCATTTCTCATGGACAAATCTAACTCTCCCTTTATATATATACATATAATTGCGTGTGTATGTGTGTTTATGTGTTTTTGTGTTTTTGTGTGTTTGTATATATATATATATATATATATATATATATATATATCGGTGTGTGTGTGTAAATATATATATATATATATATATATATATATATATATATATACAAACACACAACAACACAAAAACACATAAACACACATACACACGCAATTATATGTATATATATAAAGGGAGAGTTAGATTTGTCCATGAGAAATGCAATAAATATAGATATAGCTATAGTTATCAAGTTCGGTGGACATTAAATTCATATATATATATATATATAGAGAGAGAGAGATAGATAGATAGATAGATAGATAGATAGATAGATAGATAGATAGATAGATGGATGGTTCATTGGTTGATTTCATTTGGCGGCATATCAACACCGCTATGGGTTATTTCATGCTGAAATCTAAATATTTTGTACGTAATTTTAAGCTTTAACTGCAGATATTTTGTACATAATTTTATACTTTCGATATCTTTTAGATCATAATATGTATTCTTTTTAATTTTATTATAAAATTTATTGTTGAGTTTCATTTGTTGCCCTAACAGGTGCTACCAATCCGAATCAGATTGGACCTGAGAACAACAGCAATTTTGAGGTAGTTCCAAGCTCCTCAATACCTCTAATCTCCTGATCAGAGGCCATTGCTACCAGATGTAGTCATACCCAGTACGAAGATAAATAGATAGTAATCGACAGATAGATAGATAGATAGATAGATAGATAGATAGATAGATAGATAGGAAGAAAGAAAGAGACTGAGATAGACAGATCGATCGATAGATAGATGTGAACATACTGGCATAGATAGATAGATAAATATATAGATATATAGATAAAGTGATGTGAAAAGAGTGACATAGATAGATAGATAGATAGATAGATAGATAGATAGATAGATAGATAGATAGATAGATATGAATAGACTGAGATAAAAAGATAGTTTGTGATAAATAATGTTTCTGTACGTCTTTCCAATGAAGGATTTTATTTTCATTCTTATATCTTTTATTTTATAAGTAGGCCTTTTTATTTAGTTTTCATACAAATGCGCACACACACACACATACATTCATATACATACGTATATATATATATATATATATATATATATATATATACACACACACATATATATATATATATATATATATATATATATATATATATATATATATATATATATATATATATATATATATGTATATATATAGATAGATAGATAGATATAGAAAGTGATTTTTCAGTCCTTCGCTAAAAGTGATATTACAAACATTTATTGAAAGTCTCTAATATATGAGAAATGCAAACTTTATTTCCCATACAAATTTTCTTCAGTTCTTTTGGAGGACTGATATGTCGGTTAGAAAATACGGCATGCAAAGTGATTTTTTTTAATTATTTTACAATTTCGATAAGATCTCTGCATTTCATTTCTCTGTGGGTTTGCAGAAAAAATAAAAAGAACTGAAATTATTGATCGCATTCATATTACTTGTACCCATGAAGAAAAAAAAAGTCTTATTTATGATAATTCAACAAAGGTAATTGGCCTACACTTGGAAGCACCCACGTAGATGGCAGACTTGTCTAAAATAGCTGCAGTTCATAGCAATATTTGCATTTTTAAGATCGCTCAGATTCTGTTTTTACACTTATTTACATAAACTCGTTAGCTTTTTTATTCGCTGTTTCCATATGTCTCTCTTGCATGTCAGTGTCAAATTTTCGATGCTGTCTTTCTGCATTCTCTAAACAGCAAAATGTCGACAACCTCTTTCTATAAGTGTTCACTTTGATTTCATTTTCCTTAAAACTTCCTCGTTGATTATATGATCCTTGCATTGTATTCTCAGCATCCTTCTGTCGAAAAGCATCTCTGTTGCATCCTCTTAATCATCTGTCCGGTAACATTTCCGCATTTACAACCTATATGGTGAGGAGGACTGATGTTACATCGTAATTGGGCAAGCTTTTTCTTTTGCTTCTAAGGAGATTTTTTCTTGTTTCTGAATACGTCATTTCGTTTCTGGAAAACGCATATCGCTATAGCAATGCGCCGTCGAATTTCGGTGTCGAATGTTTTAAAAAAAGCTCTTCTGACATATTTGAACTTCTGTATTTCCTTTATTCTTCGTCTCACCATTTTGTAGTTCGCATCTCGGTTTGTTTCACTTGCTGGTTTCCCTCGCTTTATTATTGTGTATTTAGCTGACTATTTACAACATTACAGAGAAGTCCAGCTGCTCTAGCTCAACGATACACTTGCTCTTGAGTCAGAATAAATAACATTAAAATATTTCCGAATTTTCCCGCAATCTGAAGGTACAGTTTTCCTTCGTAAGCCGAAATAATGTATAGCGAAGAATCTCTGCCCTTAATTATTTTGAGCGTTTCTAAAATGAAAATTAATTTGACTGATTTTCGATGCTAATAAAATTGTTTCAATAGTTTTAGAAATGTATTATTTCAATTTATAAAAGACACAAATGTTTATGTCAGTTTTCTATTAGGTTTTATAGTAATGTGGTGGACAATTATGTACAAGCAAATCGGAGTTGCTTGCATCTGCTACAAAGGAAAATAATTTCCCTACCTCAATACATGACACAGGGGGATTTTGTTTCTTGAAAATGGCATGAATTACCCCTCCTCACGTTGGATTATTCCAAAAGTGTATATTCTGTAACGGTCGCTTTGTTACAGTTTAACGTGGTTCGTCCAGTAGCAAGTCGTGTGCTGATCGGTCGGACTGGTGGATACCATTTGACTGGGTAACTGAGGACAAAGCGAAGATCGCTTATTGATCAGTCGGCTGTGCTGCTGGTATGAAAAAATAGGCCTGAAGCAGTGAGAAAAGAACGATTTTTATGTTGTTGTCGTGTGTGGGAATTCAATAACGGCGGGTTAAAAAAGAAGTATTCAGTGTTGTAAGAGCGACGTCTGAGGAGCACGACTTCATTTACTCTACGTGTACCAATCAAGAAGAGCTGAACGATAGAAAAATGAATGAGACTTAACAGTCAAACATATCGTATTGCTAGCCTTGCATATTAGCCAAATAATACAGTGAACATCGACTTTCGATATCAAGGCGGACAGACAAGGTTATTTTAAGATATAATAACTTCATAACTGTCCCATATAAAAGAATGATAATTGCTTAGTTGCCTTATAATATTTCAGATAGCTGAACTCGGGTCTTGGTTACACACACAAAGAGACTCCTTGCTTCGAGCGTCTATCGGGACAAATTCAAACCAGAGCTCAAGTGGAACTTGACCCATCGCTAAAGACGTTAGAAAAAATGGTTGGATCCGTATCCCGTTAAATAATTTTCCCTGCTATTTAACCCATAGTTGGGACTTTAAAAGGGATGGATTCATATCTTTTTCATGGCTATTTGCGGTTAATTGAATGGAATTCGAAATCGGAAAGCGGATTTCTCATTCTGAGTCGGTATTCCTTACATCATCCACACTACCACTTCACCATGATTTTAATCGGGGAAAAGATGGAAGCCAGTAGGCTCCGAGTTACTCTTCTGAATCTGGTTATCGATCCACATCATATGCCTCCTCATCACATGGATAAAGCTGTTGGACGCTTGAATAAGGAGTTCCATCCACGGCAATTTTGAAATCAGACTAATACTTCTTCTAGACTGACTGTCAACCAAGGCCAAAAATATATATTTCTGTCTCTTTCTCTCGCTCTCTTTCTCGATATATATATATATATATATATATATATATATATATATATGTGTGTGTGTGTGTGTGTGTGTGTGTGTGTGTGTGTGTCCGTGCGCGTGTTTGTGTGTACGTGTATGTGTGTGTATCTATCGAGTTCTTGAATATTAGTAACTTATTTGAGTAAAACTCAGCTAAGTATATATATATATATATATATGTATATATATATATATATATATATATATATTTATATATATATATATACATACACACACAGATACGTACGCACATATACACACACTGTGACTGTAAATATCCCAGCACTTCAAGAACTCAATATATATATATATATATATATATATACTTAGTTGTATTGATGTAAGTTTGTGACCCTGTGTTTCACGTTTTTGCGATAGTCTGACATCCATACACCTAAATATGTTAGCTCTATCACCGATATGGAGCCCTTTCCAGTAAGTAACGCGCATATATAATAAATAATATATATAAAAATTACACACACACATATAGATAGATAGATAGATAATATTAGTGGTCAATATACATATATATATATACATATATATATATATATATATATATATATATATATATATATATATATATATATACATATATATATATATATATATATATATATATATATATATATATATATATATATATAAATTTCCAAGAGGATAGATAGAATCCCGGTACAACTCAATGTCCAGGACAGATTAATAACATAATAAAAAGCTCAAACACTAATATTCCATGCTTATAATTTATTACATTGGAATCGTAATCACGATCCAATTCATCAGACCTACGAATTCAAAAAGAAATTGGAAAATGTAACTCCTGGTATAAAAACAAAATTTCGGTGAGAGTGTATATGTGGGAGTGGGAAACAAGTTTGAAAAGGAAATTTATGAAAGCTCTAGAGAGAGGGTGTAAAAGAAGAAAGAAGAACAGGAAAGGGTTAAAGGTGAAGGCGGGGATTCAAATTTAACAGAGAGAAGTTTTAAAGAGAGGAGATAAATAGCGGTTTAAATGAGTGCGATACAGATAACTATGAATTATTTTTCGATACATAATTTCGTTACCGACATTAAAATTAAAGAACAGACACCGGACACGTGAGGATACATTTGTGGTGATACTACGCACAATAAAAAACGATATGATCTAAACTTAAAATCCAGAAGATGAGGGAGAGAGGGAGAAAATGATTGGGAGGGGGCCAAACTAAAAACGAAAGGTATTTATAAGAGAACCGGTGTGTAACAAAGAAAATTTGACAAAGCAAGTAATATCACATACAGGTTACAAATTTAACATAAACATAAAATCTAACTAATATTTAATCTAGTAAGGACCTATTATCTGTGTTCAGACCAACGTGATTTGCAGAGTTGCACCTGGGATGCGCGCGTGAGAAAGAACCGCTTGACTTAGATAGGTATATAAATACACTGATCTGATCAGCAAAAGGGCAATCTATCAGATGTCGCAGTCGAGAATGTCCATGTTTCAAATGTGGAGCTTGGGAGCGCACACAAACTCTTACCGAGAGTAATTGACGATTAGATTTTAAATAAAATGTAATAGTATATATGAGAGATTCAATGTTGTTTTTGTGTTGATTAATACAATTAGACACACTTTTTATATTATAAACCTTTCAATCTGACTATTGTGCAAACGTCTTTTGGTTATTTTATAGTAATGAGTTCAGGAAAACTACAATAAGCAGCGTTTTTTGATCTACTATAAACATTCAAGTATAATATACACCCATAGCCTGAAGCTACTGGGATAAAAATTCTGGGATAAAAAGTAATTATCTTGTATAATAAACACTGATGTTTTTTAATTTGTATTAACGAATTAGTAACTACATTTATCTGTCGATCAACATTTTATCAAGTTCGCATCGGCAAAAAAATTCCAAATATAATGTTTTGAAAGTCAATATTTACAAAGCCATCTCAAAGATCTTTCCACACAAATAGAAAAAACTGAGAAAAAAATGGCGCTCGGACAATTGGCCGACGGATATTTAACCGAATGGACATTTAGCCAAAAATGTAGTGGCGTACTTACATGTGTCTGTCACA
Source organism: Acanthosepion esculentum (assembly GCA_964036315.1). NCBI lineage: Eukaryota > Metazoa > Mollusca > Cephalopoda > Sepiida > Sepiidae > Acanthosepion > Acanthosepion esculentum. The sequence goes on from OZ038482.1 coordinate 24,461,123, forward strand.
CTCTTTATCGTAATGTGCTACATATGTTTATATTTATTTACTGTATACATTTATAGTTTTGCGTTATTTTTTACACAGGCATTTTTTTTAATCTATTCTGTATATATTATATTTTACTTCAAATATTGTTGCAAGACGATAATTATTTTGAGAAAAAAGTTCATTAAGTTACAACAAAAATCTTAAGCTTTTACGATATGAAAGATTTTTCAATTTCACTTTTAATGATCATTATCTTAAACAGATGAACTAGCTTTTATCTTACTATTAAATACGAATTTAAATAATTAGGTGCTACTTTTTATCCAAATACATTCAAATATTTTTTAAAATACCAATTTAATAAACAAATATTGAAATAACTTTAAATTTAGATTTATCAATTTAATAACTTAAAATTCAGTGGTAATTATTAGTTCTATTCTACCGTATAATACTACTAATTAAAATACTTAAAGTATTGCTTATTATTATTTTTACTTGTACTTTTTCGGTGAAATGTCCGTCGGCAAAATGTCCCTCCGGCCCAATGTCCGTTCGGCCCAATGTCCGTCGGCCAAATGTCCGTTCGGCCAAATGTCCGGTCACGGAAAAAAATTATGAACGAAAACACATTCCAGTTTCCGTTTCTCTGAAGATTCCATGGACGACGTCATTGAAGATGACAAAAATATCTACCACGCAAACAAAAGAGACGAAACTGTCATAGCGTCGACCTTTGAGACGGGCAGCATTGAAGACGACTAAAATCTGCTTAAAATTTATGTGAATGAGGTAAGACAACCTAAATACCTCAACTGTCTTATGATTTGTATAAATAAGTCACGCCGTCTCAGCCAAAATGGCAAGACTCTTCTGTTACGTTCAATAAAGGCACATTAAGCCGAACTAGACTTTGCTTTCAATAAAATCTATTGAACGTAATTATGGGTTAATACCTTAAGCCAGAACGTCTCGACTTGGACTCTGCAGAGCCCTCTTCTACTGACGCCTGGCAATATTGGAAACGATTATTCAAAGGATACTTTCTTGCACTGAAAAAACAGTTCATCCACTCCTATTACTGATACGGATAGACTTAACATGCTAAAAAACCAGGTTTCCACATCTGTAAATATCAATATTTCTCACTGGAAAACTTACCAGAGTGCCATGGAAGTTTTGGATATAATTTTTGGGAAGAGACGAAACATAATATTTGCCCGGCATGTATTAGCAAGTACCCGCCAATACCTTGAAAAGGAGTTAGTACAGTATCTTCAGACGCTTAAAAAACTTAAGTGGAGACTGCGACTTTTAGGTGAAGGCAGGCGAAGTTATCAGAGACACCTTTATAAATGGATTAGAATCGAATTATATCCGTCAAAGATTGCTGGAAAATAAACAGGTAGATTTAGCCACTGCTTGCAAGCAGGCACTTACCTTGGAGATGACAGTATAGCAATCTTGTTCATACCTACAAACAAGTGTTGCAGAGGTTGCACTAAGAACACACACTACTTGAAGTCCACTAGCTGAAACGACCCAAACAGGAAAAAAAGGCAGTCCTCTACGACAGACCTCCTCATTTCTGAAGACGGTCATAGACTACTCCCAAATTATAAATAGGTACACGCTCCTGGATGCATACTCTATACTCTGATGATAAACGAGACCGCCAAATAGAGAATATTTAGCACGTTAGGCCTAAGGAGTGCTTACAACCAAGTAGCTATAGACCCTAAAGACAATCTTTAAACGGCTTTTGAAGCTGTCTATATTTCTGAGATGAGGTATTATGTACATTATTTACATTATTCGGTCTATTGTCCTCATCTTTGTCGTCATATTTATTACAACGTTTCGGCCGTTGTACGCTCCGGCCTTCTTCAGGTGGTTGTAATGTCGAACTGAACCCTTTATTCCGCTCACTGGGGTAGACTGTTCTAGTTTCACGTGCCATGTTTAATGGATGTCAGTTTTCAGTTATCTCCTGTTAATTTTTCCCTCTGAAAGTTCTCCACTGCCTTAACCGGGTATTGAACTCACACACTTTGGGTCCTGTCACTGGATCTAACCAATGCCTTTACCCGGTTAAGGCAGTGGAGAACTTTCAGTGGGAAAAATTAACAGGAGATAACTGATAGCTTACACCCATTGAACATGGCACGTGACTAGAAGAGTCTACCTCAGTGAGCGAAATAAAGTGTTCAGTTCGACATTCCAACCACCTGAAGAAGGCCAGAGCGTACAACGGCCGAAACGTTGTAATAAAAATTGTGACAAAGATGAGGACAATAGACCGAATAATGTAAATAATGGCTTTTGAAGACTTCTGACGACTTTATCAGTTCCGACTGATTCCGTTTGGGGTCACTACCAGGTTTTCTAGTTTTCAGAGGGTCCTCGATAAAATAATTCTTGAAGAGAAAACTACAAGGCACCTTTGCCTGCATAAATAATGTGACAGTGTGCAGCCATATTTGTGCCGACCACAATTGCAACCTAAACCGGTTTTTAGCGGCTGTCAAGAAATATAATCTTACACTTAACCATAACAAGAGTTATTATGGGTCGACAACCAGCTGACTACTTGGATATATTCTGGGTAAAGGAATCATGTCCTGAACAGCTAAAACCACTGTTAAATCTACCTGTTCCCAACACCAAAGACGCTTTGAAACGAACCATGGATATGTTTGCTCAATATTCTTAGTGGATACCCTCCTTTTTTGAAAAAATACACCCATTTACGATAATTACCAAATTTTCTTTACCTTCTTCTGCCGTTAAAGTCTTTCAGGGGGTTAAAAAGTGATATTGCCATCAGCCATCACTTCGGTGAATCCTGACATTCTCCTAGTAGTAGAGATTGACGCGACCATGCCATAGCTGCCGCGTTAAGGCAATCCGTGCATCCTGTAGCGTTCTTCTCCTGAACATTGTCAAAGTCTGGGCGCAGACATTCAGCTGTTTAAAAGTAGGCGCTAAAAACATGGCGACAGTTCTTAATTTGAGACTGCCTTAAATTAATCACTGACCAAGAGTCAGTCTCTTTTATGTCTAATGCCAAGACGTCAAGCAAATTAAAATAAAAAAAATGAATGTAGCGAGATGGTGGGTAGGGCTTTCCTGTTTTTCATTTGATGTTTTCTATCGGTCGGGAAAAGAGAATGCAACAACAGACGCGCTATTCAAGAGTGTGTGGACCAATAAACAGCGCCAGATCTACATAAATTCATGACGATCATTGTTATCCAGGCGCCACGAGGATGGTGCATGTGGTTTGAAGCCGGAAATTTTCAGGACATGAAACCAATAACAAACGGTTGTCAGATATGCGCTCGAATGAAAACAATGTTTTACAAACCCAAACCAGGAACCCTATTAAATGCTACACAGCTATTGGAGAGGCTGAGCATGGACTTTAAGAGCCCTCTTCTATTTAAATCTCGAAGGAAATATCTACTAACTGTCGTTGACGAGTACTCGCGACTACCTTTTGCCTTTCCCTGTTTATATGTAAGTGCAACAATGGTCATACGCTGTCTTTGCTCAAAAAGTTTTTTTTAAATTTCCAAGGCGACGTTCGGCCTTTATCTTCCTCTCTTCGTCGTTCTCACAGCTAGGCACTGATATTTTCATGGAAGGTACATGCCCGAGTTAAGATATGAGACATGCATGCTTCGGTGTATTACTGAATTATTATTTCATAATATTCAAAGAGAATTATCATTTCATAATATTCATAAAGAATTATCATTTCATAATATTCAAAGAGAATTATTATTTCATAATATTCAAAGAGAATTATCACTTCATAATATTCATAAAGAATTATCATTTCATAATATTCAAAGAGAATTATTATTTCATAATATTCAAAGAGAATTATCATTTCATAATATTCATATAGAATTATTATTTCATAATATTAAGAGAGAATTATCATTTCATAATATTCATATAGAATTATCATTTCATAATATTCATAGAGAATTATCATTTCATAATATTCAGAGAGAATTATTATTTCATAATATTCAAAGAGAATTATCATTTCATAATATTCATAAAGAATTATCATTTCATAATATTCAGAGAGAATTATTATTTCATAATATTCAAAGAGAATTATCATTTCATAATATTCATAAAGAATTATCATTTCATAATATTCAAAGAGAATTATTATTTCATAATATTCAAAGAGAATTATCATTTCATAATATTCATATAGAATTATCATTTCATAATATTAAGAGAGAATTATCATTTCATAATATTCATATAGAATTATCATTTCATAATATTCATAGAGAATTATCATTTCATAATATTCAGAGAGAATTATTATTTCATAATATTCAAAGAGAATTATCATTTCATAATATTCATAAAGAATTATCATTTCATAATATTCAGAGAGAATTATTATTTCATAATATTCAAAGAGAATTATCATTTCATAATATTCATAAAGAATTATCATTTCATAATATTCAAAGAGAATTATTATTTCATAATATTCAAAGAGAATTATCATTTCATAATATTCATATAGAATTATTATTTCATAATATTCAAAGAGAATTATTATTTCATAATATTCAAAGAGAATTATCATTTCATAATATTCATAAAGAATTATCATTTCATAATATTCAAAGAGAATTATTATTTCATAATATTCAAAGAGAATTATCATTTCATAATATTCATAGAGAATTATTATTTCATAATATTCAAAGAGAATTATCATTTCATAATATTCATATAGAATTATCATTTTATAATATTAAGAGAGAATTATCATTTCATAATATTCATAGAGAATTATCATTTCATAATATTCATAGAGAATTATCATTTCATAATATTCATAGAGAATTATTATTTCATAATATTCAAAGAGAATTATCATTTCATAATATTCATATAGAATTATCATTTTATAATATTAAGAGAGAATTATCATTTCATAATATTCATAGAGAATTATCATTTCATAATATTCATAGAGAATTATCATTTCATAATATTCAGAGAGAATTATTATTTCATAATATTCAAAGAGAATTATCATTTCATAATATTCATATAGAATTATCATTTCATAATATTAAGAGAGAATTATCATTTCATAATATTCATAGAGAATTATCATTTCATAATATTCAGAGAGAATTATTATTTCATAATATTCACAGAGAATTATCATTTCATAGAGAATTATCAATCCATAATATTCACAGAGAATTATTATTTCATAATATTCACAGAGTATTATCATTTCATGATATTCACAAAGAATTATCATTTCATAATATTCACTGAAAACATGTTATTTATATAGTATCCTTATAAGACATATTGTCGACAAGAGGGCAAAGGGAAACAGCAAATAACCGAGCCAATGAGCTTGTAAAATAGATGGCAGAACAGAGACTGCGAAGGATACTAAGTAAGAAATATTGCTTAGAGAAACAAAGTATAGGAAGTTAGGGAGAGCAATGACTACACCTGAAGCCCTGAAGAGTAACAACACATAAAGAAAAACGTATATTGGGCCTGTTCAAATATTTTCACACAAAAAAGAAAACCTTCCATCGACAAATTTTGATTAATGGGTGGGAAAGCTAAAGTTATTTAAATCACCATCTGCTGACAAATATTTTGACGAATTTCAAGATTTTTAAATTCTAATTTCCTTATATTTTAAATATTTAAATATTTTAATTTTATTTGTTGATCTCACACGTTAATTTTACCACGTTAATCGACAGATTTAATCGAATTTTCTAAGTTTGCTTTTTTTTTTTTAAGCGTATCACCCCAAGCAATGCTGGAGGCCACTATCACGCAAGTGGTTAAAGAAGGGTTGGAGGAAGAGCAGATAGGAGTGGTAAAGGAGAGGATGTGGTGAAAGAGAAAGACAGTGGGTCGATCAAGGCAAGGGGGTTACAGAAGATTTGGAGCGAGAGCAGATAGGAATGAAAAATGAAAGGATGTGGAGAAGGGAAGTGGATAGATCAAGGCAACTGGCTTGTTCAACTTGTTTTAAACAACATTCATTTTTATATTTATTTTCGTTTTAACACGCTGATTAAGTCGTAATTTATTATTTTAATCGTAAAACAATGTAAATTTCCAATTATTTAAAGCTTGTTTTTTTATTTCTTATTTTCTGATTTTTTTATTATTTATTTATTTTCTTTACTAACAGTAACTATCAGTTGAGGAGATGAAACTTTAAAAAAGTAAAAGTAAAAAAAAAAACAAAGCGGAAAACATATAATTACCTTCGGAGTATCCGACGAGTATCCACATAAAAACAAGAAATAGTAAAAAATCCCCCGTAATCAACTTAAATAGACCACACATCATTGCGATTGGCTGTTGGTTAACTTCCAATCAAATGCGTGACAGAGGGGTAGGGTTTGCCTAATATAAGCCAGTGTCTGCAGGCTGTTAATTTAGATGGGAGCGGCATCAGAAACTGATCAGCTCTGATGGGGTCGATTTGGTGAGTATGATGTTTGAAAGACCCAAAACTGCCCAATGACCCAATTCAGAACATCACTGACGACGATATTCAACAACACGCCCACGTGTGTCGAATGTGGCACAAGGCCGGTTTAATGTGGGCTCACCGAGCCCGTAGGCTCGGCCAAAAAATGCCCGTAGAACCCGTATAAACGGGATCGGGTTGATCAACCTCCCCGAACGAGGCTCTGCCGTCCGGGTTCCTCTCTGCCCAGAGGCAGAGAGTTCGACCGTCTAGCCGAGTCGTCCAAAAAGGACTGGCTTGAACTGACTAAGAACATCACTGACGACGCCCCCTAAAGAGCGTATATTTAAGGTATTATCCTAATTAAAATCATGGTGTCTTTTGCTGTTCTTCTTCACATTTTAACGCTTTGAAATATATATTTTTCAAAAAAGTTTTTCCTAGCTTTTTTAAACCGATTATATATTAATGAAACCTGTGTTGGCATTCCCCGGAAAATATTGTTCTTTATGACATTCTTCAAGGGCTGGGTGTCAGGTTCTCATTTAACTTGAATTTTAAACCTCATAATCAACACTGATAGTTATTAAATGTGCGGTTTCAAGGGACAAAGCACGAATAAAAAGGCAACAAAGTTTGCGGTGAAATAAGCTGACACTCGGAAGTTATAAAATGACATGCTTTACAGTGGCGAGAAGTGATATCTATGTATCGGCAGGAAACAGAAGTGAACATTGTTAGTGCTTTTTTAAGAAAACCTTTGTGGACGTCAACATCGAAAATCGCAAAAGCCTCTACTACGCCGACAAAACTGACAGGAAATCGACCTTTGACACTGACAGCGATGAAGCAGACTAACAGCTGGTTAAAATAAAAGAGAATAAATATTTTTTAAGAAAATAAATGAAGTGTTTGGTTTTAGTGATTCTTTATGTTACCGAGGATTAACAATGTACCGTAGATACGAACTTACATTCGGCCATCAGTCAGTCAGTTAAGTGCCATACATGATACACGCCTGAGTGATTGTCTCTTTCGATTGATGACCGAATAGGCAGGAGGTTTTCCAGTAGTAGACTGTCGTTTCTTTCTACGGCTGACTAGATGGGCACCAAGCTATAGAACCCAGTCTGCCGGCTATTCAACATATAGCTGAGAGCTGAAGAGATGAAGTCAGTTAAGTGACATATGTGATGCCCGATCGGGCGATCATGTCTCTTGTTTCATGATTGACAAGGCAGTCATTTTCCGTGCACCCCATTGTAATACCCGCCACTACGAATAATGATTTAGTAAACGTAGCTTAGATATGGCACAAAATATGGCAAGTATGGAGCGCCAAATGAGGATCAAACTCTCTGCTTTACCGTAAATTGATCTAGAGACAAGCTGCTATCACACCACGTCGAAATATCCACATCCACTGAGAATAGGTAAAAAAAAAATATCCATGTGCCCTCTCGGATAAAACGTCTCACAATGATTAAAGATTAAAGTGGGATTTCGGGCAAGCTTACAAAAATTACTCAAACCACCATTGCACTTTCCCTTGTTGGAAATGATCCCAGCCTCCTTCCGAAGGAGAGGTAATGCCTGAGAGGATGATCTCTTGGAAATCGATCTAATGTTCATTTTACACCACCGTTCCCGTATCGGCGATTTCCTAAGCTTAGTTGAGATATGATACAAGGTAGCAAATATTACGAACCAGTTGATGATCGTACTCTTACTTCAGCCGTAATTTATCTAGCGACAACACATCGAAGTGTCTACGTCCACTACGAATAAGTAAGTATTGCCGTTTTTTACTGCGCTAGACTGGTTGCCAACCAAGGCTCTATGACCCAGTCTGTCCTGCTATTCCACGCATATCTGAGAGAAGGAAAATGGTTCCATACCATTCCCAGTGGTATTTGCGCGTAAGTGAATATAACGAACCCGACTGGAATTCGAACTCTGCTCACCGATTTCTCATTCCAGGTCCATAATCTCTGCCTACTCAATCATGAATTACACCACAGCGCATATCCACTCAGCCATAACATCCCGAATTGTGGAATAAAAAAATAGTTCAGATTTTCTTCTGTTTAATACTACAATCTAACCTTTAGACAATATGGAATAAGGCATTAAATAATTATACATTTTAATGTCCAAAGTAAGTTATTTAGAGGTCTTAACACTATGAATGGTAAAAATGACTGGAGTTGATTACAGAAATTAATAACTTTAATACTAGTTGATATTTTCTTGGAACCTTTATATTATTGATTAAGATCGAACGGTTTAAAGATATAAACAATACTAGATTGTTGGCCCAGACGTGTATTATTGAACGATAATTATATGATCTCCGTATATTCAGTCAAATAGATAATCAGAGATGTTTATAATCAAACGAATCGAAAACAGTGTTGTATGTGTATACTTATTCGCAATGCCCTTTCTTATTCATAATCGTTACATTTTTAAACAAGTATTAAATATCTCTATTACTGGGGACAAATAGTGTTCATTATTTATATTATTAGCGTAACCATGCCGCCAACAAAGACGACTATTGTTAGAAAGATTTAATAGCGAGATTCAACAAAACAAAAGTTTTGATACAATAAATAAAATGAGATTCAACAAAAGCGAAACCAATGAACCGTTTAATTAATCTGTTCCTTTTATATTTTTTACACGTTCAATGGAATCTAAGATACATTGGTTACTCGTGGTATTATATAAATTGCTTTTCGCTTAATATATTTTCATGTTAAAGAACTTACGTGTTTAAGTATCAGTGAAATGGAAATATCTAGCGGAAGGAAAAGATTAGTAACCCAACGAAAAAGACACGAGCGACAAATCCTATTTCAAGATGAAGTTGAAGAAGATGGTCACTTAATAGACAAAATTACCGGAGTGCTTCACATGAAAAGCTTGGACAAATAAGACTGCAATCTAATACGTATAGGTGTAAAGGAATTGATTAATGAAACGGTTCATTTTACTCATGAACCAATATTGTCTAAATGCAAATAAATATATTATTTGTATAGATTATTAAAACAACCAAATGAAGTAATCAGTCATAAATTTACTAACTTATGTTGATTTACTTCACTTTCCACTTCAGATGGAAAAGGAAATATATAAAAAAGATACACCGAAAATATTTAAATAAATGCACGTTGATATTTATTATAAGGTTTGATTCACATTCGGACTAATGTTGAGTTGCGTAATATCTCTGTACTATCGACAGTTCCTCAGTAGGGATCCCAACACTGCATCACTGACTGGATCAAAGATAGACAAACTTCTTCGGGTTACTCACTGTATTTCAGGGAGATAAATCATTCTTGGTATCGTTTCTTGGGGGAAGCGAGCGGCAGAACGGATGCCAGTAGGTCGGAATGCTATCCACCTGATCCCAGCTGAAATCACGTCACGGAAAGTATATGGGAGTGGACGTCTCCGATGAGCAACAGAACTATCTTATTCTCCACTGTCACAACAGCATTGTTCTTACACGTTTTCGGTCTTATATTAAAAATTTAAGAAGACGATCTATCTATGGCAAGATTCCACGCCTCCGGTGTTCAAACCACCCACACATGGTTCAGATCGTCGACCTTCTGTAGGGGAGGGTTTGGTCTTTTCCTTTGTTGTACGCATTCTCTAAGATTACTGTCCTCATTTTTGTTATTATTACCACGGAATTCCGACAGTTGTGCCCGCCTTCTTCCGGTGTCACTCCATCCGTGCAACGTTCAGAGAATTCCAAACTGAACTACTTTGAACCGTCTACGGGGATAATTTTTTATCATCCAATTTTCCCGCATTTAGGGATAACATCGTCTTGTTCTTTTTTGTATGACTGACCCGTAGGAAAAAGATAACCTTGTTATCAGTTAGTGTTAGTTCGTAAATTTAGTGGCCTCGTAATTGCGAGTTCAACTCCTAGGCCGGGGAGTACATATTTAAGACATAAAATCAGAGCCAATGATATAACCGCAACTGTAAGTGTCCAGCCGGAAAGTTATCCCCTTTCGATGAAGTTAAATCCTCCGCATGGGACTCAGTAGGCGTATTCGATTATTTCTTTATACACGAGACCAGCCATTCCGAAAAATAAACATATTTCCTCAGTATTCAATGTGTAATGCGTAAGTCACACTCAGACAATTTCTTCCAAAGAACCGCTACTTAAAACGAAAAAAAAAAGAAAAAGAAAAGATACGCGTGATTCAACAGACGATGATCAATTAGGAAGACTGGTGCAGAACTTGCCTTAACAATTTGTTCAAGTTCTTTACCTTCAGGGTTTTGTTACAAGTTACGAAAAATAGTGATTACTTTGAAATTCTGTTACTGGTTTTATAATTTCCCAACAGCAGATTTGGACGTTATTTTTTTTAGCCTACGGACTGGACTTTTCAAAACAGTCACTTGCAGATATAATTTTCTTATACCATATATATACAAAAATCTCATTACCTAATGTCATACTAGTTAAATTTAAACTTCATCCGTTGAAAGATCAAAAGCTCAATATATAAAATTATACACTGTATTAATCATAAAAAATACACATATGCATCTGTGTGTATACAACCCTGGTGAAAACCTTAAGACCAGATACAAAATATATAAAATACTGTTACTTTAATCAAAATATATTTGCGAAACATTTATATTTAATTAGAAATGGTAGTTTCTGAACAAACAAGTGAATATTTTAAGCTTTTAATTGATTAATTTAAACAAATGTTGATAAACGGATGATTTTTACAAGAGAAGCGTTTGGGCACATAATATGAACCGACCAACCTAAAGAGGAGGGAATGGCCATACGGCCAATGTGAAAATGCTGAAAATCACAATTTCTTGGAAAAAGGCAACCAAACACCAGAAAAATACATTAACAGCATGAGTAGAAAGAGATCAAGAGTATGAGAAACAGGAGGGTCTCAGCAAAGGAGCCTAACGCTAAAATCAAAATTATGCTCGACAATACCGTGCCCTCAATGTCCCCAGTACCAGAGCATATCATTAAAGTAATATACGAGGTAATTCACTCTTGTCCAATTTTTGGGATCTTTGAAGAAATTGTTGCCTGATTCTATATTTCTTATCTAGCAGGAATGATACTCTGCGTGGTCAACTGCTTCTGTAGCCTAGATTCGACGTGTTTTTCTGCATATTTTATATGGGTGGTTATTTGAGATACTGTTGCCTTTCATTCAACTTAAACTGGCGAATCTGCTCTGACTTTGATGAAAGGACCAAGAAAGGATTTCACACCACAGAATTGCTCCCTCAGAGGAATTATTTTCTTTTTTTCTTACCATTATCTGCAATAACTAATGATTGTGCGTAATCAACTTTTGAAATACTCAGATCCACCAGTCTGGTACCAACCACCATGCTAGTTTTAAAATCACTCAAAATATCTTTCTTTCATATTAATACATGAAATGAATTTAAGCAGGTTGGCACGAGCGTGTTTAAATGCCGACGTTCATTAAATTGCTGCCCCACCTGTTCATTATAAACTTGCATAAAAGTGCATTTGTACATGCATATTTAATCCTATTTGTTTTGTTTAACGGGATATAAACAACTTATGGGTCATTTAATACCGAAATTTAATTTTCTTGACCATTTTGAAGTAATAAAAATATGATATGTTATTCTGCTTTCACAGTTGAATACATGGTATATGATACTCAGATTTTGTTCATGTACATGTTTGTGTGGACATAATTACGAGAGGCGGTGATATGTTTGCTGTAAATAATAGTTTTGTTGAAGTTATATTTTGGAATACAGTTTGAATTCTGTAAGAAGTTGTAGTATATTATATGGATTAATGCCCTGAAAGATTTCTTTTATGTTAGTTGTTTGGTTGGTTTTCTTTAGCGGCATATTAACCTCTATGGTTTGTTTCATGCCGAAATCTAAATATTTTGAATACAGTTTTATAACTTCAAGTAAATATATTTTGAAAGCAATTTAACGCATTCAACTACAGATAAAATGTAGTGTTAGTTATTGTACTATAAAATGTATTTTATACATTCATAGCGTTTTGTTTTTGTCTGTAGGTTCACTATTTGACCATAGTTGGTTCCAAAAAAGGTGGTTCCACTTTGGTTCAGGGTGGAACTGTGGCCAGCAGCAATTAAGAGGTTGTCCCACACTTCATCAAAACCTTCATTATCCAAAGACTTGTTGTAGCTTATAGTTTATTGTCATGCCCAGAACAACGTAATGGCGTTCGTGTGTGTGTGTGTGTGTGTGTGTGTGTGTGTGTGTGTGTGTGTGTGTGTGTGTGTGTGTGGCTGACATTAGCGACACTCATTTCCTCTCCACAAACCGAGTGGTTAAATAGTTGCAGTAGCAAGAGCAAAAAACGCCCAGAGAAACACAATCGCTCTCAGCCGGAACTCGAGATTGAGTTGACGATTTTATTTTCGATGTAATTCCATATTTTGCATAGGAAACATTTTCGATGAAAAGGAAGTCAAGCAGGTGGATTTCTGTCTTAGAAGCTTTTATTTATATAGAGACATTTCAAGAAGCAGCAAAACAAAGCCAATAGCTCCGTACCCTATAAGCTCAGGTAGCAGAAGCCTTCGTTTAAACTGCAACACCATTCTATCTTGTTAATCGTTAGTCTAACACCGCATTTCCGTTATTTACTTATTCGCAGTGGACGTAGACACTTCGACATGTTGTCGTTAGACTAATAATAGCTGAGTAAAGAGTTCGAGTCTCAATTGGTATATTATAGTTGCGACCTTTGTGTCATATCTAAACTAAGCTTAACAAATCGCCAATACGGGAACGGTGGTGTAAAATGGACATTAGCTCGATTCCCAAGAGACTATCCTCTCAGGCATTACCTCTCCTTCGGAAGGAGTCTAGGATCATTTCCAACAAGGGAAAGTGCAATGGTGGTTTGAGTAATTTTCGTAAGGTTGACCGAAATCCCACTTTAATCTTCGACATTGAGACACGTTCTATGCCAGTGGGTACATGGATAATTTTGTTTTACCTATTCATAGTTGATGTGGGCATTTCGACGTGTTGTGATAGCAGCTTGTCTCTCTAAATCAATTTACGGTAAAGCAGAGAGTTTCATCCTCATTTGGTGCTCCATACTTGCTATATATTTTGCCATATCTAAGCAACGTTTACTAAATCATTATTCGTAGTGGCGGGTATTTCAATGTGGTGCACGAAAAATGACTGCCTTGTCAATCATGAAACAAGAGACATGATCGCCCGATCGTGCATCACATATGTCATTTAACTGACTTTATCTCTTCACCTCTCAGGTATGTGTTGAACTGCCGGCAGACTGGGTCCAATAGCTTGGTTGGTATCTACTCTAAGGTAAAAAGAAGCGACAGTCTACTACGGGAAAACTTTCTGCCTATTCGGTCATCAATCGAAAGAGACACAATCACCCAGGCGTGTATCATGTGTGGCACTTAACTGACTGACTGATGACCGAATGTAATATCAGCTTGTCTCTCTAGATCAATTTACGACAAAGAAGAGAGTTTGGTTCGCACTTAGTGCTCCATACTTGCCATATTTTGTGCCATATCTAAGCTACGCCTTCGAAGTCATTATTCGTAGTGGCGGGTATTACAATGTGCTTCACTGGTTAGTGCACATGTCGGGCTCGATCATTTACGGTTGAGTTGTGAGTTTGGTTCTCACTAGGTGCTCCATAATTGGGGTCTTGTGACACACCTAAGTTAGGATTAGGAAATAACTATTCGTGAAAGTGTCCGTACATACCTGAATAAATAATTACATAAGAAAGAATTATGGAATGGAGCATATTCGCATTCCAATCGGGTATTTACTTTGATATACGCACAAATGGGTGGAATAGCAAAAGAGACTGTGTTCCACAGCCTTGGTTGGCAAGCAGTCTACTGCCGAAAAAAACGTCAACCTACTTTTCTGCATTATTCGTTCTTCACTGGATGCAATACTGCTATAACCTTGTGTGTCCCTCTTAGGTAAGTTTAGTACACACACACACACACAGACACACACACAGACACACACATATATATATTTATATATGTATAAAAGTATGCAAACTGCTAGCGCAACATAAACATAATAATAGCAACCAACAATAAAATAATCAATAATAAATAAAACAACACTATAAGTAATCAAAAACAGCATCCGGATTCTCAATAATGTCCACTCACTAAACCCTAGAATAATTCGAAAAACATAACCAATAACGCACACAAAAATAAGAGGAATATTACAAAACCATCATTAACCTATATAAACAAAGCACCATTAAACTTATATGAACAAAGTATCATTAATCTATATGAAGAAATATCATTAACCTATATGAAAAAAGTATCATTAACTTATATGAAGAAAGTATCATTAACCTATATGATCAAAGGACCATTAACCTATATGAAGGAAGGATAATTAACCTATATGATCAAAACATCATTAACCTATATCAACAAAGCATTATTAACCTATATGAACAAAGCATCATTAACCAAAATTAACAATGCGTCACTAACCTATATGAAGAAAGTTTCATTACCCTATATGATCAAAGCATAATTACCCTATATGAACAAAGCATCATTAACCCATATGTACAAAGCATCATTAAACTGTATGAAGAAAGCATCATTAACCTAAATGAACTGAGCATCATTAACCTATATGATCAAAGCATCATTAACCTATATGAACAATGCATCATTACCCTATATGTAAAAAGCATCATTAAACTATATGAAGAAAGCATACTTAAACTATATAAACAAAGCATCATTAATCTATATCAAGAAAGCATCTTTAACCTATATCAACAGAGCATCATTAATCTATATAATCAAAGCATCATTAACCTATTGGAACAAAGCACCATTAGACTATATGTAGAAAGTGTCATTAACCTATATGAACAAAGCACCATTAAACTATATGACGAATGTGTCATTAACCTATATGAACAAAGCACCATTAAACTATATGACGAATGTGTCATTAACCTATATGAACAAAGCACCATTAAACTATATGACGAATGTGTCATTAACCTATATGAACAAAGCACCATTAAACTATATGACGAATGTGTCATTAACCTATATGAACAAAGCACCATTAAACTATATGACGAATGTGTCATTAACCTATATGAACAAAGCACCATTAAACTATATGACGAATGTGTCATTAACCTATATGAACAAAGCACCATTAAACTATATGACGAATGTGTCATTAACCTATATGAACAAAGCACCATTAAACTATATGACGAATGTGTCATTAACCTATATGAACAAAGCACCATTAAACTATATGACGAATGTGTCATTAACCTATATGAACAAAGCACCATTAAACTATATGACGAATGTGTCATTAACCTATATGAACAAAGCACCATTAAACTATATGACGAATGTGTCATTAACCTATATGAACAAAGCACCATTAAACTATATGACGAATGTGTCATTAACCTATATGAACAAAGCACCATTAAACTATATGACGAATGTGTCATTAACCTATATGAACAAAGCACCATTAAACTATATGACGAATGTGTCATTAACCTATATGAACAAAGCACCATTAAACTATATGACGAATGTGTCATTAACCTATATGAACAATGCATCATTAAACTATATGAACAAAGCATCATAAATCTATATAAACAAAGCATCACTAACCTATATGAACAAAGCATCATTAAACTATATGAAGAAAGCATCATTAACCTATATGATCAAAGCATCATTAACCTATATGAAGAAAGCATCATTAACTTATATAATCAAAGCATCATAAACCTATATAAACAAAGCATCATTAACCTATTGGAAAAACATCATTAGTCTATATGTAGAAAGTGTCATTAACCTATATGAACAAAGCATCATGAATCTATATGAACAAAGCATCATTAACCTATATGATGAAAGTATCATTAACCTATATGAAGAAAGCATCATTAACCTATATGGTCAAAACATCATTAACCTATATGAACAAAGTATTATCAATCTATATGAAGAAACCATCATTAACCTATATAATCAAAGCATCATTAAGCTATTTGAACAAAGCATCATTATTCTATATGCACAAAGCATCATTAATCTATATGATGAAAGTATCAATAACCTATATAAAGAAAGCATCACTAACCCTTATGAACAAAGCATCATAAATCTATATGAACAAAGCATCATTAACCTATATGATGAAAGTATCATTAACCTATATGAAGAAAGCATCATTAACCTATATGATCAAAACATCATTAACCTATATGAACAAAGGATTATCAATCTATATGAAGAAACCATCATTAACCTATATAATCAAAGCATCATTAAGCTATTTGAACAAAGCATCATTATTCTATATGCACAAAGCATCATTAATCTATATGATGAAAGTATCAATAACCTATATGAAGAAAGCATCACTAACCCTTATGAACAAAGCATCATAAATCTATATGAACAAAGCATCATTAACCTATATGATGAAAGTATCATTAACCTATATGAAGAAAGCATCATTAACCTATATGTTCAAAACATCATTAACCTATATGAACAAAGTATTATCAATCTATATGAAGAAACCATCATTAACCTATATAATCAAAGCATCATTAAGCTATTTGAACAAAGCATCATTATTCTATATGCACAAAGCATCATTAATCTATATGATGAAAGTATCAATAACCTATATGAAGAAAGCATCACTAACCCTTATGAACAAAGCATCATAAATCTATATGAACAAAGCATCATTAACCTATATGATGAAAGTATCATTAACCTATATGAAGAAAGCATCATTAACCTATATGATCAAAACATCATTAACCTATATGAACAAAGTATTATCAATCTATATGAAGAAACCATCATTAACCTATATAATCAAAGCATCATTAAGCTATTTGAACAAAGCATCATTATTCTATATGCACAAAGCATCATTAATCTATATGATGAAAGTATCAATTACCTATATGAAGAAAGCATCACTAACCCTTATGAACAAAGCATCATAAATCTATATGAACAAAGCATCATTAACCTATATGATGAAAGTATCATTAACCTATATGAAGAAAGCATCATTAACCTATATGATCAAAACATCATTAACCTATATGAACAAAGTATTATCAATCTATATGAAGAAACCATCATTAACCTATATAATCAAAGCATCATTAAGCTATTTGAACAAAGCATCATTATTCTATATGCACAAAGCATCATTAATCTATATGATGAAAGTATCAATAACCTATATGAAGAAAGCATCACTAACCCTTATGAACAAAGCATCATAAATCTATATGAACAAAGCATCATTAACCTATATGATGAAAGTATCATTAACCTATATGAAGAAAGCATCATTAACCTATATGGTCAAAACATCATTAACCTATATGAACAAAGTATTATCAATCTATATGAAGAAACCATCATTAACCTATATAATCAAAGCATCATTAAGCTATTTGAACAAAGCATCATTATTCTATATGCACAAAGCATCATTAATCTATATGATGAAAGTATCAATAACCTATATGAAGAAAGCATCACTAACCCTTATGAACAAAGCATCATAAATCTATATGAACAAAGCATCATTAACCTATATGATGAAAGTATCATTAACCTATATGAAGAAAGCATCATTAACCTATATGATCAAAACATCATTAACCTATATGAACAAAGTATTATCAATCTATATGAAGAAACCATCATTAACCTATATAATCAAAGCATCATTAAGCTATTTGAACAAAGCATCATTATTCTATATGCACAAAGCATCATTAATCTATATGATGAAAGTATCAATAACCTATATGAAGAAAGCATCACTAACCCTTATGAACAAAGCATCATAAATCTATATGAACAAAGCATCATTAACCTATATGATGAAAGTATCATTAACCTATATGAAGAAAGCATCATTAACCTATATGATCAAAACATCATTAACCTATATGAACAAAGTATTATCAATCTATATGAAGAAACCATCATTAACCTATATAATCAAAGCATCATTAAGCTATTTGAACAAAGCATCATTATTCTATATGCACAAAGCATCATTAATCTATATGATGAAAGTATCAATAACCTATATGAAGAAAGCATCACTAACCCTTATGAACAAAGCATCATAAATCTATATGAACAAAGCATCATTAACCTATATGATGAAAGTATCATTAACCTATATGAAGAAAGCATCATTAACCTATATGATCAAAACATCATTAACCTATATGAACAAAGTATTATCAATCTATATGAAGAAACCATCATTAACCTATATAATCAAAGCATCATTAAGCTATTTGAACAAAGCATCATTATTCTATATGCACAAAGCATCATTAATCTATATGATGAAAGTATCAATAACCTATATGAAGAAAGCATCACTAACCCTTATGAACAAAGCATCATAAATCTATATGAACAAAGCATCATTAACCTATATGATGAAAGTATCATTAACCTATATGAAGAAAGCATCATTAACCTATATGATCAAAACATCATTAACCTATATGAACAAAGTATTATCAATCTATATGAAGAAACCATCATTAACCTATATAATCAAAGCATCATTAAGCTATTTGAACAAAGCATCATTATTCTATATGCACAAAGCATCATTAATCTATATGATGAAAGTATCAATAACCTATATGAAGAAAGCATCACTAACCCTTATGAACAAAGCATCATTAATCTATATGAACAAAGCATCATTAACCTATATGAACAAATCATCATTACCCTATATGATCAAAGCATCATTAACCTATATATATATATATATATATATATATATATATATATTGTAAATAAAAATAATGACTGCATGATGTCTGGTAATTTCTCCTCTTAAGTCTACATAAAGCTGACAGTTTATATTTACCTATACTCTAACTCTGATGTTGAGCTTCCTTCCCACGGGAATATTGCGTATTTTAATATATGCTAGGTCTGATTAAAACAACGTATCAGGACTGTTGCTATAAAAATAAAACTCCAACACATATCAGTTCGGCATTAATCTCCTTCGAACTAGACCACTTCTGAAACCACACACTTTATCCACTTTTTCCATTGATGGAATAAAGAGAATCTGCCTCATCGCATTCTCTTGGATTGAAATTGTCGGTCTTTTTTTCAAACCCGTTGTGTAATGAAGTTCATGTCCGTAGAGGAAGTCGGAGTTAACTTTATGGTGGTTATATTAGAAGCTAATAGGTCAACCTAAAATTAACTTGCCGAAAATACCTTATTTAGTGTCCATACTTTTAATGATTCAGCCTAAGCTGTAACGTTACCGCCGCCCTATATAGGGTACTGTTAGTGTACCCTTGGAAGTAGTTTACTATTTTTTTTTTCGTGGGGGGGGGGGCAACTCTAAATCGAAATACTAGAACAGGCATTTACTCGCTGGTTGATGCTCCTCGTGATGACTATCTGTTCCGTAGCTAACGTAGCTAAATTCGTTGTTTATATACGCGTCTATATGCTTCTTCCAAACGGTAAGCCACATCAACGGTTTAAGTTCTATTTTGCAGTGCAGTTATCGCTCGTTTGATCTCATAGTAATGCATGATGTTGAGCAGCGTCTGTTTGTCGTCTCAATATCCTCTCGTTTTGGTGCTTGACGTTGGCATACGTCTCAGTACCTTCCAAAATGCATTTACCTTTCCTCTATGTTATTCGGGGTAAACCACATTTCGTCAATGTAAATGAGCGTCTTCTCGACGCAGCTCACGAACACGAAGTTCTCGGACGCTTGGCATCGCATTCAGCCGCAGTTCATTGGGCCGTTTTCATATCGAGCGTAAGACATACGATTTACCCGAGTTACTGACTCCCGTTATGTGAAGAATGTTTATCTTGGGAGCTAATTTGGGACATACCTCGAATGTGTGTGCTGCAAATTTGTCTATGTATGTGTGGTGATAATTGCACCACTCTTCGAAAATGGCTAGGCTCTTAACTATAGACCAGTAGTGGTTTTTCTGTTGTTGAAAATATTCGGTTTTGGCTTTACCTTTGTTTCTACGTGGCAATCAGTAGCTGCTGATCTGATGATGCTATTTAGATTTGGGGTGTTGCGGTCTATGCTTTCCCATGTTTTTCTGTAGTTTTCGTTTTTAGTGTTCTTTCAATGCAACATGACGTCAGTACTGTCTCACTTCTTCATTTTCTTTATGAAGTCGTCTTTCTCTCCTCCAGGATTTCGTCGTCGTCCTCCGAAGAATGTTGTTTGTCCGTGTTTATCACTCGCCGATCAGTCAGTCTTTCCAGCATTTGTTTTTGTCCAGATGTCTCGATGTTTCCGGCTGCTACTACGTATCTATTGTTTGGGTCTTGAGTCAGGAACCCGCATAGACCTATGCGGGTTGTAGACTTTTTGCACGGAAACAGTGTATGGCTTAACCCCCCTCCTTGTCTTAAGCAACTTTTTCAGTATATTGAAACTATGAAGACAAGTAAGGTGCTGACTGTGCCAAGTGAGCATGTGGAAATGGTCGACGTCGCTACAATTCTTCAGTTTACTTGGCCCGGCCTTGTGATAAACGATTATGTTACAACTTTTTTCCTCGTTTTCTGTTCTTTTTAACGTTCTCTTCCCCGGTAGCAATCCTTCGTCTCTCGGTGTTCTTATCTCGAATTCTACTGGGCGGTCCCACCTGTATATCCAGGTGTTAAAGTCAGTTTTTTTTTCTCCCACCATGTCGTCGTGAAATATTTCAAAGTTGAAACTTTCTCTCTGGACGTAGTTGCTGTCAGTCGCGGCGTTTGCTGCAGATTGAGTTTCTAATTGTGATGCCATCATGTCTTCCCGCAATTATGTATAGATTCTGCTAGTGTGGCCTGATGTCGCTCAGTTGTAAACTGTTGGTCTCGGTCGTTCGAATGTGATGCATCAGTCGAATTCCTGCCCTTTTATAATCTACTTGTTTACGAAGTTGCCGCTTTTGACGCCCACCGATTTCTTATCTGGTAGATTTGTGAAAACCTTATTGGTTCTTCCATGGACCAGCCCCTTCGGTATTTGTCCGTGGAAGTGTCTGCTAGGAGGCACAATCAGCGATTGGGCGTAATGTATGTCGGGTCCCACCTCCGACTCCGTTACGACCTTGTTTGTTACCGGGACCTTCTGAGGATGCTGCAGACTTTCGTGGAAGCATTCCACTTCCAAAATGTAGGTCAGCTCGAATGTGAAGTACAATGTCCCTGATTGGCTGTTTGGCCTTAGAATTGGTGGTACGTGTATCAGCACCATCTCCGAGGTGTCTTCTGAGGTGTATAGAACTTTTTTTATGGCTGTTCTGTTTGCTACGCAGAATGATCCCAATACGTATTTGAAAAGATTTTTGTCTGTGCTTGATATCGGTATGCTGTTATCTCTGACTGTCTCTTGGAAGTCGTAATTTATGTCTGCTATTTCTGTCATCGCTATGTCCTCTTGCTCGTTTGCTCTCATTCTCTTCCTATTCTCACCGTGCATCCAGTTCTATTCTGCGTCCTTCGCTAATGTACCAAATGTGGGACCCGTTGACACGTCGAGTCCACCGTCCCAGGCTGTCGAGTAACCGGCTTGTATTTCCGACGATATGAGACGTGATTCGGTCATGATTGCTCCCATGATCGAGTAATTGTCTTGCACGTATATGTTAGTTAGCGGTTTCCTTAGCAGGCTCGGGTTATTCCATATGTGAGAGAACGTATCACCCTGCCTTAGTTTCACTACGTCGTCCATTTCTCTCCAGTCGTGTAAGGCTATCATCGGTATTTCCGTTTGTAAGTTTGAGGCCGTAATTTGTGATGAGCTGTTTCGCATTATATTCAGTAACTGTATGGGACACCCGTCAGAGTAGTTGTACTTTGATAGTCCCGCATCTGTGCCTCTCATCGGCTGAATTTCCGTGAAGTTCTCGTTTGGTACGCTGGAGATGCCTTGTAAGTTTCCGTAACCTATGTCCACGTATAGTCCGAAGTACGGAAAAGGATTCGGAACTAACTCCTCCTCGTTGTTCTTTTTCATCCATTCAACGGCAATTATGTTGTCTATTCTAAAACCTTGTTTAGTTACTCTGTACGAAGTAGCGTTTCTAATCGTCGCTTCCCATTTCGGCGGAGTCACCCAAGTAAATACGGAACCATGTAATCTGCCGACTCTGGTTGCGCCCACGCGTAAAGACCTATCGAGTGTAGGCGTTCTATGCTACCAGTCGGTTTAGTTTGTCCTTGATACTTTGTGAAAGTTCCCTTGACGTTGTTCATATCTGTAGATTTTATCATGTTTTTGAATATTCTATTGAAACAGTGTTGCTGTATGTAATTTGAACTAGCCTGAGGTAAACCTTTACCTATGACCGTCGCATTCCATCCGTTCCCGTCACCCCCATCAGACGACGTTTGTGCACCCGAATCGCCGGTTTCCATGTTTTGTATATTACGTACAGAATCATTAACGTCAGTATTAGCGCTGTCGATATCTCTTTTAGCTCTGATTGCCGCTCTCGCCAGACCTCCGACCAATTGATCCAATTTGTTCAAAGCCGGTGAATATTTTAATCATTTTAGATCCGTTCCTGGACCTAGGAAAGTGTATCCTGGGACGGTAAACTTTCGCTTGTCGCCTTTTTTTCCTTCTTCTCGCATGATGCCATCTACTTCCGGTATGACGCTATTTTTTTTTGTAATAAAGAATTATCTCCCCTGTTAATGTTTTTTAATGCCACCAAAGGCAGGTCTATTAAAACTAGTATAGGCACTATTTCTTTTCTGTCATAGGCACAGTGCAGGGAAACGTAACCCTTACTTAATAACATATTTCATTTTATTATTAAGGGTTACGTTTCCCTGCACCGTACCTATGACAGAAAAGCACATAACTGACTGAAGCTTTCCTCTACTTAGTATATTCCCCTAATTATCTTTCTTTTAATCCCTTAGGCCCTCGTTAATTTATATGTGTTTAAATATTATATTTAAATCCATTTTTAATCTTAAAATCAAATTTATACTTTCCCATTTCTAATAAGCCCAACCTGCCTTCATATGGTTAATATTCTCTGAAATACACTTTCTCCCCTTTAAGATACATAGTTACCACCCACCATAACCTCTGTCTGGTGCCTATCGTCTGACTTAAACATTGAAAAGTGTGAACACTATATCTTCGGTAAGTTAAACTTTAGGTTTACCCTTTAGCGTCCAATATCACCTCCTTCCTGTCAACTGCGACTTCTCTCTATGGACATGAACTTCATTCCACATCGGGTTTGAAAAGACAGACGACAACTTTCATCGGCTGCCGAAATAGTCTACATGAGGTAAAATGATTTTTTTTATTATTCATTCATATATATATATATATATATATATATATATTGAACGATAAAAATTATTAAAAAATTAATTAAAATCTTCAGACATACTGGGTTGTAGATTAATATTCTTATGTTTTTATTATTATTATTTCATTTAGATTCCTTATATATATATATATATATATATATATATATATATTATATTTAATACATATATTTTTTTTAAAATAACGCATAAAGAAAAACATATTAAATAATTCTTTGACTTAGTCCATTTCATAATATATTTTGTCATTTATTTAATTTAAGATACGCTTCTAGCAGATATGAGCGTTTGAGACAAATCATTGGAAGTTTATAGTTTAAAAATAGTAATTTATACTTGCTAACCAGACACTTCCTCTGTAGCTAAATGGTATAGGCTATATGATGGTTCCGTGTAGGATACAGGTTCAATTTCTGTCGGAAGATACATATTGTCTTTGAGATTTCTCAGACATTCAGGCCGGGAAATGTCGTTAATACTGTTTATTTAAACTAACATGTAAAAATATATATATATATATATATATATCATTAGCTGGATATGGTTGAACATTCTTCTTGCTATTAATACTGAACTAAAGTTATTTTATGAAAAATATGCTTAATTTGTTTAAGTGTCAAATATCTATTACGAAATCTGACTTCAAACACCAACTTTATAATACCCAACCGATACAGTCTTCATATTGTTTTCACACTGAACGTAACATCAGTATAATAAATGCGAATGTGTGTCACTGTGTCACACTTTTTCAATTAGATCGTCACAACACATTAACTTTCAATAGCTCATGTTACAGAATTTTTTGATTGTTAACTTTTCATTACTGTGATTGTTTTCGGCGAGTTTTTACCTCATTTTTTGCGACGATTTTTTTGTACGATAACAATATTTATAACTTACAGTTAAAGTCACTTATGAAATAAAAATAATTGCTTGTACAGAAAGTAAGGACCTACGCACACCAAACTGTTTTTAAATTAAGTGGCGGCAGAAAAATTATCGTTGAACTTTTAAAAGGAAATCTTGAATATTAATGCAATATCTAAATGCAGCGCTCAATTTTGAGTTCTTTAGTTCATTGTTGTCTGACGCGTACGGCAGCAGTATGCCTTTCAAAATAAATCTCCGCCAACAGAGGACTATATTGCAATCAAAATAGACAAGACTGCATCGAGGAAAAGAAATTCATGTTCAAATGAAAACCCAGATCAAACGGTAGCTAGGAGATCTTCAAATGCTGAGAATAGACAAAGAGGGATTCTTAAGCTCCTGGATAAGACGAAGGCCCAATCAAGAGCCATCCGTAGCAGGTAGCATAAATGGCGCCAAATAGGGCAGCTTTTAAGCTAGTTGAGAATAAACTTATTGATGGCGCTCACAGATGAAAACTGTATAAGAAAATGTCTGGAACGGGAACTCGTAGTCGGCAAGAGATAATAAAAAAGTCATAATAAAAACAGCCAACCGCGGATTATCTCGTGGTTGGCAGTTTCTGTCTTCTCTGCGCTGTATCCCTGCATGACGTGGGCGATAACGGATCTCCAAAATGTTATCTTAAAATTTTTAGTAATTTTATCTGTAAGTGTTCTATTTGTTTCCATTTTCCCTAAATCTTTGTCGTTTCTCATATATTCAGCCCACAGTATTCTCAACGTCCTTCTGTAGAACCGTATTTTCTGATACCTGAAGCCATATCTTCATCTGTGTGGTGATTGTCCCGCTTACACTGCCATATGGGGAGACCGCTATTACGAAGCAATTCAGTACTCCTTTGTTTGTTCCTAATGATATTTTGCATTTTCATAATACTTTTCTTAGCATTTGGAAGGCATCTTTCGCTATGCCCATTTCGGAAATCGTTAGGGCATTTTCTGTCCTCTCTTAAAACACCACCTAAAAGGATTTACATGACTTACATTTAACCCAGATAGGCCAAGTAACTCTTTTTTCGTTTTATAATTTTTAAAGATTTTAACTGGGGTTATAGCAACAGGATCTAATGAAATGTTTATACATTTTAAGACCCATTTTATATTTACAAACTGAAAGTCGTACATGAATTCATTTTTTTTAAATGCATCTAATTCCCAAGAGTTATCTTGACCTTGGTTCAATAAATTTCTTATTTAATCGCATAAGCTTAGCGAAATATATTCACAAAGATGTCTTTACCAACTTTTAGTGAGTTATCTCCCTTAGAATTAAATCAATACTATCAGAGAATTGTAATATGAAAACATTGTATTACTAAGAAGTATTAGGATAAGTTAACAGACAAGGACATAATAATATTCAAAATTACACACACACACACACACATATATATATATATATATATATATATATATATATATATATATATATATATATTATACATATTACATATATATATATGTATGTACATATTATATATATATGTATGTACATATTATATATATATATATATATTATACATATTACATATATATATATGTATATGTAGGTACATATTATATATATATATGTATGTACATATATATATATATATATATATATATATATATATATATATATATATATATATATACATATATATATATATATATACATATATATATATATATATATATATATATATATATATATATATATATATATATATATATATATATATATATATATAGTACAGGTAATAGATCCGTTGATATATAATCCAGGTGGATCCAGGTAATATCAAATATTAAAACTGTTCCGCAAAAAGATCTCAATGTATTTATTATAACAGAGTATATATATTGAATTGAGAATTGTAGGAAAAATGTCGGAACCCTCAGAAAGATTGGAAAATTATTGGTTTCGCTCATACTCTTAATAGTCTTAGACATAGATACAGTCTATGTTTAGGGGAAAAATTAGAATAATAAAATACAATAATCAATGCAAACTATTAAATGAAAGGAACGAACTTGTGTTAAAATGTAGAAACAGAAATAGGTTTAAACTTATATAAGAACATAGATTTTACCTTATTATTTGTTAACTCCCACACTCTTGTAATGTCAAATATAACTAACATCTAATTTTTTCATCTACTCTCCATATTAATCCTGTCTTATCACAGTCCCCTAATTTATGCAACCCCTTTGATTACACTTTTTATTTTTTATTTTTTTGCTTGTTTTTAAAGAATTTCGAGTATAGCTCGGTCTTCCTAATAATTTAACATATCCTTAAAGTTAAAACACTCAAATCTATTCTTTTCTTTATATTAATTGTCTAAATACGTGTTATTGTTAATCTTATTAATACATATTTGGTGTTAGTATAATTTAGTATTCGCTAGCGGGAACCTAAATTCCTTCATATATAATTAAAGGTTTTGGTCATAAAAAAACTCTCCTTTCGGTAATTCTTTTAGTTTCAATTCAGAACCACACTCTTCATATAACACCAAATTAGGATGATAAGATTAATATCGGGGTCGATTCCAGCGGGCCTCTCCCCGCACTTTTTTAGAGAGATACCTCTCTCCCTCTCCTTACCACCAACACGGGCTTTTTTATCGGGCTGAAGAGTCAATTTGGGTAGGCTCGGTATCTTTTCCCCGACAGCTATCTAAACTAAATACTAAATCCCAGATTCCGAGACGAGTCTATTACAGGGTTGAAGAAGATTGGCGCAAGGTTGCGCCGGCTTAAATAGGCTATACCCACATGAGGTAATATAGTATTTTTTTTCAGTGTAATATATATATATATATATATATATATATATATATATATATATATATATGTATATATATATATATATATATATATATATATATATATATATATATATATGTATATATATATATATATGATAAAATATAGTTTTAAAGTAAGCTATATTTATGTGTAAAGTGGCCAATATCAAGGATAGAACGTATGCAAATTTTAATCAACAGAATCTCTATATTTCTGAGATGAGTTATTATGTACATTATTTATATTATTCGGACTATTGTCCTCATCTTTGTCGGCATGGTCACATGGTACAGTGGATAAAGGCGTTATTTAGTTAGTTCGATCCAGTGACAGGACCCAAAGGTGGGTGAGTTCAATACTCGGTTAAGGTAGTAGAGAACTTAGAGAGGGGAATTAACAGGAGATAACTGATAACTGACATCTTTAAAACATGGAACGTGGAACTAGAACAGTTTATCCCAGTGAGCGAAACAAAGGGTTCAGTTCGACATTTCAACCACCTGAAGAAGGCCGAAGCGTACAAACGCCAAAACGTTGTAATAAATATGGCGACAAATATGTGGACAATAGTCCGAATAATGTAAATAGTGTTCACCAGCAGAATCTCTTTCATGTTTATACGCAATCGTCAAGCTATCACTCTCTCTCTCTCTCTCTCTCTACATATATATGTGTGTGTCTGTATATATATATATATA
This sequence comes from Acanthosepion esculentum, assembly GCA_964036315.1. Taxonomy (NCBI): domain Eukaryota; kingdom Metazoa; phylum Mollusca; class Cephalopoda; order Sepiida; family Sepiidae; genus Acanthosepion; species Acanthosepion esculentum. Next base: position 24,489,549 of record OZ038482.1, read on the forward strand.
TATATATATATGTGTGTGTGCGTGTGTGTGTTTGTGTGTGTGTTTGTGTGTGTGTGTGTGTGTCTGTGTATATATATATATATATATATATATATATATATATATATATATATATATGTGTGTGTGTGTGTGTGTGTGTGTGTGTGTGTGTGTGTGTGTGTGTGTTGGTATATGTGTGTGTATGAATTTATGTTCAATTCGGTATTTTCATAGTATTTCACCTACAAAGTGGGACACAGATTTGGTTCTTCATAGTTTCACTATTAAGATTTCTCGAATGCCACCCCTGGAGACACTGTTTAAAAAAATGGAGTGTATATTTCAAATAAGGGTGTTCGCTGTAATAAACCTTTGAAGCAATACATTACATCCTACCCGACCGCCGAATGGCGAAGCACGTGATTTCAAACCTGCACTCAGTCTGTAAGTGTGAATTGATATTTATGATACAGGCATCTATATAAAAAACTGCCCTTACTCTCTGGGATCGATTTCCCACACGTATCGGAACCGGGATAATGGCGCTCGTATACCACAGACTGACCGAGAGTAAATGGCGAATTCCAAAAAAATGTATTGTTACATAATGAACATACACGATCTTAACATATGGTTAACTGTGTACGTGTTATCTCTTATGTTTCTGGCTGTTGAGGCGTTGGAGAAATATTTAATTTGATGAAATTCAGTGTGGATATGTTGGACCTTCCTGAAAATTTCACTTTCTTGAGAGTAGGTCATATTTTCATGGTATTAATATTCTTGTCTGCTCCTATTTTAATTACATCTACTCGGGAAGAAGAATTCAGACAAAACACGTTTTTATTTAATTTGACTGGCAATCTATGATAATATTTATAATTATAAATTAATATAATTCCCCAAAATTCTGCAAAATTGACAACGATCATTAATCGTACTAGATAATGACCAGTGTTGGCTGCCATTAACTCTTGCATCTTAAACTGGTACCAATTTTACGACAACAATTTAAAAATTACGTCAATTGCGATAATTAAGATATTGAGCAGACAAATCTTAATTGTTTAATAAAACGCATATATACATACATATTATTATACATAAAAGAATATAAATGAATTTGGCTAGATTACAAAAAAATTATTTAAAAAAATGTTGAAACTTCCAGTGACTCCCGTTCAAGCGCAAGTGTAGTCACAACAACGTCAACAAACACAAACGAATTAAAAAAAATAATTTTTGCAATCTATTAAATTCATCTATATTATTTTTCGTTTTTTTTTTTCAATCATTTTTGTTATAAATATGCCACATTGTGATAACAGAAAAACTGCCAAGAACAGTGATAGGTTGTAAGAAACCAGACGTAAATTTACTATGGATGAATTTGCGATTAAAGCACTTTCTAGATATTTTCGTCTTAGTAAATTATTTTCTCTTTTAATTAGAGAAGCATTTTTCATGTCAAAATTGTGGTTAGTCTCGTTACGGTGAATAACCAATGCGTTTTGCGTGTTGTTTTTTAAAATGTCTCTTTTGTGTTCATATGGTCATTTGTTTAAACTTCTTAAGTTTTCTCTCACCCTAGAACACTAACCATGGGTGTATAGTACCCAGCGAAAATTTTCCTGTTTTTAATTACAATTTTCATTGCCTGATTTTCTTACTTAAATAATATGTTTTTCAGTTCCTATTAATGCTAACTCAAAGTACAAAGTTTGAAGTGCATGCATGTAAAATATTTCAAATGAAGATTTATATTTAATATATTTTTTTATATTTTCAAAATCGGGTATGATATACCCATGGTTAGTAGTGTTATAACTTTAATTGATAGTTAGTGTTCTAGGGTTAATATCTTCTTTCTAGCAATCAATGCAGTTCATAGTGTAGATTCCTCCTTCAAGCTTTGGCTTATTGTTTTGTTTTGTATTGATTAATTTTGATTGTTTTAGATGTTGTGACGAGTTTTTATTTTGAGTTTAGATAAATTCTTTTCCGTTATAGTTGTGAGAGAGTTACTGGGTAGAATAATATATTTTTGATTCGCTGGGCTTGTAAGGAAGGGCAGCTCTTCTATTTTGGAATACTTTATGAGCCTTTTGTTTCGCATTGAATATGACAGTGTATTGTAGGGTTTTGAAAGTATTTTCAATATATTTCTCTTTTTCCTCTAAATATTGAGTGCTGCGAATATTTTTGTCCGTGATTTTTGACTGTTGTGTCAACTACATATTCTTTACGAATACATGGGATTTTTATATATCAAGAATATTTTTGGAGGAGAAGATGTATGACAAAGTATAAAAAAATTACGGGAGACGCGTTTCTGTCTCTTTGTTTCCATCATCTTTGTTATCAAATATCCCACATTGCGATAACAGATCTGCCAAGCATGGTGAGATGTTGTGAGAACCTGGACGCAAATTTACTGTGGATGAAGTAGCGATTAAAGCACTTTTTTAACATCTTCATCTTAGTGCGTTATTTTAATTAGAGTAGCATTTTTTATGTAAAAATTGGGGTCTGCCTCGTTACGCTGAGGAAGTACTGCCTTTAATGTATTGTTGTTAAAAAATGTCAATTTTGTGTACATATAATTACTCATTTAAAATTCTTGAGGTTTCTCCAATATATTCTTTCTAGCAATCATTGCGGTTGATAGAGTAAATTCTTTTTCCTTCTTCAAAATTGTTGTTTTGTTTTTCCTTGATTATGTCTTTTATTGTTTTATGTGTATTTGTGACAAATTTTATGTTGAGTTAAGGTAAAATTCATTTCAATTATATTTGCGACAGCGTTAGTTAATAGAACAATAT
>OZ038482.1:24497349-24517349 GCA_964036315.1 Acanthosepion esculentum
GTCACAGTGGATAAAGGCGTTGGTTAGATCCAGTTTCAGGACCCAAAGAGTGTGAGTTCCATACCCGGTTAAGGCAGTGGAGAACTTTCAGAGGGAAATTAACAGGATATAACTGATAACTGATATCCATTAAACATGACACGTGGAACTAGAACAGTCTACCCCAGTGAGCGAAATAAAGGGTTCAGTTCGAGATTCCAACCACCTGAAGAACGGCCGAAACCTTGTAATAAATATGGCGACAAAGATGAGGACAATAGTCCGAATAATGTAAATAATGCATTTATTTACTGTTTTTGCTGCAGAGACACGCAAAACAAAGCTAGGTCTATTAACCTTTTTAAGAAATGAACATCTCTCGATGGGACCTTATAGATTTTAATTCTGCTTCCTTTGTTCTTTTTTTTTGTTTCTTTCTTTTTTAATATAATTGTTTACCCAATACAAGTTCCGGTAGTCAATCAAGGTAAAAAGATTTTTGAATGAGGTTGTTGCAATTGTCTACAAAAAGTGCATATCATGAGTAAGAGAAACATCAGAGATGATTCTAGACCTGAAGAGATTCCGATGGTAGCGATTGGGGAAGTATCCACTCGGGAGTCTGTTTTACAGAGTGACCGTTCTCTGTAAGAAGCTATTTGAGTGGAACTTCGCCTTACCAAAATAATCTGAAGGGAACGAGGATGAGTTGACTGCTGTGGACGTGCGGTTCCAGCTGTAACGGTCTGAGTTGGCGGAATTAAATAAATTAATTCGTTTGAACATTTGCCATGGAAATAACGATAGAGCAGCAAAAGGGCTACTACTTTTCTTCTGTGTGGAAAGTTGTTGCAGGGTGGAAGATAATTCACACTGAGCTGCGTCTAGTTCATCTCACGATGCACAGAAAAGATATTAAGAACATAATATGTTAAGATATTAATGATATAAGATATTAGGATATGATGTACGATATTAAGGACATAAGATATTAAAATATTAAGGACATAAGATATTAATGACATAAGATATTAGGATATGATGTAAGATATTAAGGACATAAGATATTAATGACATAAGATATTACGATATGCTGTAAGATATTAATGACATAAGATATTAAAATATTAAGGACATAAGATATTATTGGCATAAGATATTAGGATATGCTGTAAGATATTAAGGACATAAGATATTAAAATATTAAGGACATAAGATATTAATGACATAAGATATTAGGATATGCTGTATAATATTAAGGACATAATATATTAAAATATTAAGGATATAAGATATTAATGACATAAGATATTAAAATATTAAGGACATATGATGTTAAGATATTAATGAAATAAGATATTAAGATATGCTGTAAGATATTAAGGACATGATATATTAAAATATTAAGGACATAAGATATTAATGACATAAGATATTAAGATATGCTGTAAGATATTAAGGACATAAGATATTAAAATATTAAGGACATAATATATTAATGACATAAGTTATTAGGATATGGTGTAAGATATTAAGGACATAAGATATTAAAATATTGAGGATACAAGATGGTAAGATATTAAGGGCATAAAATATTAAGATATTAATGACATATGATATTAAGATATGCAGTAAGATATTAAGGACATATGATATTAAGATATTAAGGACAGTAAATATTAAGATAATAAGGATGTTAAGATATTAAGGACATAAGATATAAAGATATTAATGACATAAGATACTAAGATATTAATGGGCTAAGATATTAAGATATTAAGGACATAAGATATTAGGATATGCAGTAAGATATTAAGGACAAATGATATTAAGATATTAAAGACAAAAAATATTGAGATAATAAGTATGTTAAGATATTAAGGATATAAGATATAAGAGATATTAATGACATAAGATACTAAGATATTAATGTGATAAGATATTAAGATATTAAGGACATAAGATATTAGGATATGCAGTAAGATATTAAGGACATATGATATTAAGATATCATATAAGATATTAAGAATATTCCATTACATTTTTCAAACTCATACATGTATTTTTTTTTCAAGTCATCTGCCGAAGAACGGGAAAAAATGGAGAAATTATCTTTTAAAAAAGCTAAAAACGGTGAAGTTTAACTCCGCAAAAAAGCAAGTTATATGAAAATCTGAAATGGCATTATTTGCAACAGGTGATAAAATATATAAACACCTGTCTAATCAAGAAATTACAATGTAAACTAAACTTCCTATGTACCAACAGCAAATGAAAATACATTCGAAGACAAGATGCAATATAAAATGAATCTGCTATAAATCTATTGCATACGGAACTGGAAGCCGTTAGCTTCGATTTGAAATTCGCCACCGGGAGATGTAAATGCAACCTAGTTGGAAAATAGTTAAAAATAATAAACAAAATGACCTAGGATTTACTAAAGGCATCATTCAAGAAATAACTGCTGTTACTCTCGAAACGAATAATGAAAGAACTTACCATAGAGACATTTAAATGCACTTAGAAAAGTAGAGAAAAATATGAAAATCCACATTACCTCCTCGGACAAGGGAAATGTGATTCCTCGGACAAGAGAGGTGAGATTTTTAGAACAAAACGTAGGATTCCTCAGGCAAGAGAGGTAGGATTGGTTGGACAAGGGAGGTGTGATTCCTCGGACAAGAGAGGTGAGATTTTTAGAACAAAAAAGTAGGATTCCTCAGGCAAGAGAGGTAGGATTGGTTGGACAAGGGAGGTGTGATTCCTCGGACAAGAGAGGTGAGATTTTTAGAAGAAAAAAGTAGGATTCCTCAGGCAAGAGAGGTAGGATTGGTTGGACAAGGGATGTGTGATTCCTCGGACAAGAGGTTGGATTCCTCGGATAAGGAAGGTGTGATTCCTCAGACAAGAGAGGTAGGATTCTTCGGACAAGAGAGGTAGGATTCTTTGAACAAGGGAGGTGGGACTCTACGAAAACGGGAGTTGTGATTGGATGCATAGAAACATATACAATAATAAAATTAATTTACTACTCAACGATACCGACATGAGAAAAAAGATGAACACAAAATAATTAGTGAAACACAGATTTTTATTTGAGCGATTAAAAAAATAATTAATCCTGAAAAAAATGTATAATCTATCAGAATATCACCCTAGAATATCCAAACCTTATGATCTACATAAAACCCACAAAGTAGGTATTCTGTTAATCCTCATTATATCAGGTATTGGCAGCAAAACCATGAGAAAAATATTAACCATTCTCCTCGACTCAATCATCCCCCATCACATGTCAAACATTCAGGCAAAATGGTTGAAAAACTAAAGGGAATAAATATGCCTGACGAATTTATACCTAGTGTCGATGTTAAATATCTTTACGCCAAAGTTCCTCTTAAATATTTAAAAAAAATCGAACAAAATCCAAAAAGAAACTCTTCCCACCAATAGCTAAAATCATAAAAATCTGCCGTCTCATTAATAACCAAAACTATTTCACCTGTAATTATACTTCTTATTTAGGAACTTTAGATTACTTCCTCGGTTATCCATTGAAACTGCTATCCACTGAAAAAGTAAGAAAAGAAGCCAGACCCCACCGTGGACCATTTAAAAGGTAGTCTGCGCAGCTGATTGGTTGTTACAAACATCCAATCGGGTGTGCGGAAGACGTGGTCTTTCTTCGTCTAATTCATTAAAAAGGACAGAGTAGCTGTTAGCGTTTGATTGAGATGGGGGAATCAGGGATTTTGATCTCCCCTGATTGAGTCGACTTGGTGATGGGGTGTATGATGTTGAAAGACCCGAAACACCCTGATGAACCAAGTCAAATATCATCACTGACGACCCCCACCGTCGCCTACTTAAGAGCGTATTTTTGAATTGAACGATAAACACAAATTTGCATTACCAATGAGTTCGCTTCTAAGTGGCGTTTCAACGTACATTTCCTTAAATCTTAGGAATCTGGTTCTTTGCAAAGTATTTTACCTAAACACTCAAAATATATCCGATATATTGATGGCGCTCTATTAATATATGGCCGTAAAATATTTAATTGAAGTCGGAAAGAAGATAGATTTCACTGACTAAACAAAACAAACAATATTTTACCATTTCTAGATATCATGTTACCCCGTCATGAGAGTAACCTAAAACTAAGTGTCCATCGCAAACCAACGAATGATCTCATAAATTTCTATTTTCACCATAACAACGAAATAAAATTCAGAATAATCATTGGATTCTATTTAAGAGGACTCAGAATTAGTTGCCATCAATATTTACATGAAACGGACAAATACATTGAAAATACTTTTAAGCTCCTCCAATAAATTGATTATTTCATATTCAACGCGAAACAAAAGTTTCTCAAAATATTTTAAAATAGGAGAATTTGATCATTCTCACAACAAAACGAATCAATATACATTGTTCAACGCACCAACACTATCACAACGACAAATGAAAAGAATTTATCTAAAGTCAGCATAAAATGTATTACTACAATTGAAACAATAAAAGACATAATATGAAACACCATAATATAAAGCTAAAAATAGTAAAAAAAACAACTAAAATATGAAGATGGAATTTAATTTGAAGCGTGTAACAAAATGTCGCAAGGAATACATAGAAGAATACACAAGGAATTTAAAAGATTATATGAACATAAAAGGGATCTTTTACAAAACAAAAAGTTCGGTGCATTTGTTGCTCAGCGTAATGAGTTTGACCATCACTTCGATTTTTAAAATGCTTCTTTAATTAAAAGGTGTTTGACCATCACGTTGATTTTGAAAATGCTTTTTTAATTAAAAGGTGTTTGACCATCACTTTGATTTTTAAAATGCTTCTTCAATTAAAAGAGAAGGTAATTTACGAAGACGAAAATGTATAGAAAGTATATTAATTGCAACATCATCCAAGAAAAGTTTACGCTCAGGTTCTTATCCTTTCTTAGTAGATATTCTATTGTCACAATGTGGGATCTTTAATAACAAAAGTGATGGAAACCTGAAAAATAAAAGAAGAAAAAAAGTAATGAACTCGGCTAGACTTTAGAGCCAAAACATAAAAATAATTTAAACTCGTCCCTCTTCTTTGTGTGGATGTGTAACGAAACCACCACTTTCTCATATATATATATATATATATATATATATATATATATATATATATATATATATATATATATTGTGTGTGTATTTAGGCAGCATTTTTTCATTGATACATGTTTCATTAAATAATATAGATAATCGTTGTCTCTATATTTTCTGTAAGTTTTTTTCATATAGTCTGATAATCTTAATAACACTATCATTAAACAATGAAAGAAAATCACAATATTGATACATACTTTTTTTAATCCAATCTAAGCTTTCGGCTTACATAAGCCATTATCAAAGATGACAATTACACAATATATTTAAGCAATACACGAACAAGAAACTGATGATAGTCTTGTTTGTTTACATGGATGATTTCCAAGCAACGATAAACACGTGCATATAAAACGCTGAAAGCGAAAATCGCACAACAGCTCATGACGTCACACATGACCACGCGAGAGTGAATCCGATGAGTATTGAGTATGGAAAAAAGTTGGTATGAACCAATGACTTCTGTTACTAATTATAGGCATTTAAGGATATTTTTGGAGATTTCATATTTTATTTTGTTCAGTTTAGGTTTCAATTGTTTTATGTATATAGCTTCAAGAATTTAAATGATAACTCTAACATTTTTAGGCATTTAAAACAACATGCTTGGCCGCATACACAATTCCGGAAAATCCTCGTCGAAAACACAACTATACTTAAACATGAAAACAATAAACAAAAACTAAAAATTCTTGAAGCTATATACATAAAACAGTTGAAACCTAAACTGAACAAAATAAACTATGAAATCTCCAAAAATATCCTTAAATGCCTATAATTAGTAACAGAAGTCATTGGTTCATACCAACTGTTTTCCATACTCAATACTCATCGGATTCACTCTCGCGTGGTCATGTGTGACGTCATGAGCTGTTGTGAGATTTTCGCTTTCAGCGTTTTATATGCACGTGTTTATCGTTGCTTGGAAATCATCCATGTAAACAAATAATACTATCATCAATTTCTTGCTCGTGTATTGCATAAATATATTGTGTAATTTTCATCTTTGATAATGGCTTATGTAAGCCGAAAGCTTAGATTGGATTAAAAAAAAAAAATATGTATCAATATTGTGATTTTCTTTCATTGTTTAATGATAATGTTATTAAGATTATCAGACTATATGAAAAAAGTTACATAAAATATATAGACAACGATTATCTATATTATTTAATGAAACATGTATTAATGAATATATATATATATATATATATATATATATATATATATATATATATATATATGTTTCGATGGGTAATTTGTCTTTTAAATTACGTAAAAATCTCGTTTTAACAAATATATTTTTAAAAATACACAAAAATATCTTGAAATACTAAAGAGTAAATTTATTCATGAAAATTGCCATTAGCTTTAACCACGGTCTCCAGACGACTTCGAAATCTCCTGCAACTCTTCTGGACGGTCTATTTGTTTAAGTTGGTGAATACTGCCAGAATCCTTGCTTTCAGTTTATTTTTGGTGTTACAAGGAGTTTTGTTGGCCTATCTCTCTCAGCTGCGATCTACATATAATAATCAAGGGGGTTGTAGTATGGGGAGTTAGGTGAACAGATGTAAGGGGTGATTTGGTCAAGAAAATTGTCTGACAGCCACGACTGGGTTCTCTTGCTTGTGTAGCATATTCCAGACGCAGGGTCTCCGAGAATCCACCTTCTTGACCCAAGGCAGCACTTACCTGAAGAATTTCATGTAGGACTTGAGGCCCTCACCAACAAATTCAGCAGTTCTTTTCTCATAAGAACGATCAAATTTAATATTTCGAGGTGCCGTACCTTCGTAATCACCATTAGACTCATCCGAATCTTTCCGAATCCTCTGCACTGTCCTGAGATTGACATCCAAACACTCTGAAATGTTTGTATTGGATTTTCCGGCGCGAATGCCCAGCAGTACTGCTTGCCGTTTCACCCAACCGACCCTCTTATATGCAGTCGACAATAATTTTAAGAAGCAAAATTTAAAACACACAACGGGAAATTAAAAATATAAAATGACGCGAATTTATACCATCGCACACTACACGTAAATCAATATTGTAATACACTAATTTCATTTTCTTCTTTTTTTTATATCTTATTATCTGATGAAGCATTTATGGAAGTGAAATATGTTATAGCTATATCCCTTTCCCATTTTTTCTGTCGGATTCTGATCTATATTTGATCCCACATATTAGTATATATGTGTCTGGTTGCGCACGCGCAGGTGTTTCTCTGCACAGATAGGTTTTTCTTTTTTTATAAATGTTCATGTTTGGTGTCATATATCCTTTTTTCCATAACTTTGTCTTTAAAACCACATATCGTCTTCCCATCCACAGTTAAGCAAAAACACAAGAGCATACATATCAATTTTAATACAGTTACATTTATACGTATGCTTCAAGTGGTTTATTTATGATATAAAAATGTACGCGAATGCGTACGTTTATTGAAATGTGCCAATATGAGATGAAAGCCCCTCGGGGAGCACTTAACACCGGAAATATGTTGGCTGTTTGCACCAGACTACGAAGTATATACCTTCATCGCAGACAAAGGAATGAGTCTTCGTGGTGTTAATTCCTTCTTAGACCAACTTTTCAGGAAAGTACAAAAATACGCGACTTTTATTGAAACATGGAAACTGGTTCCTATCTTGGTTGAAATCATTCGCTTCAGATGTGAACGAAAATATTTTCATTCTATCATAGATAAACACTGTCAGATTTTATGAGGCAAGATATTTTTTTCGCGGTAGAATTGCTATTGGCCATGTGATAAGGATAATTAATATTGCCCGTTTCCTCATAAGGAAACATTCTATATACATTGACCAAAAAGTCAGTGCTATAGTCGTTGTAAATTTATGAAACCTTAACTTTACCCCCCCCCCAAAAAAAACAGAACAAAATGAAAAAATGAAAAATTTGGAAATGCCGTTTAAAACTACAACAAGGTTAGAGTGGGCGAAGATAACCTTGAATAAATTAGAAAACGATCCTGGAATATATATATATATATATATATATATATATATATATATATATATATATATATATATTCCTCAATCCAAGCCGCTATCCATTACTCCACTGTGCCTCCTCTCTCTCTCTCTCTTTCTCTCTCAATATATATATATATATATATATATATATATATATATATATATATATATATATATATATATATATATATATATGTTGAACAAAATAATTGGAACAGGTGCAAATTCCACTACTATATTTCAAAGACCTATTATATTAAAAACTTTAACTAAAACTTCGTAATTGCCAGTTATATCCATTGTAAATACGTTTATTTATCTAATTTACTTTCTTTGTCTTATTTATTTTTAGTATTTAGTAAAGTTTTAGATAAATACAAGTTTGGCAAAGGCCAAATTTTTGGAGCTCGCATGGCAGGAGCCTCGATCACTAATGTTGCTGAGCGGTTTGGTTATTCAAGAGCTACCACATCTATGAGGCAATTCGAGAAAAAGGGAAAAACCTCTAGCAACCGTAGCAAACTTACTGATGAAGACTGATGTGTATTGAAACACAATGTGGCAAAACATCATCAAACCACTGCGACCAAAGTGACTGCTGAGTTGAATAATCATCTGAATAGTCCAGTTTCTACTAAAACTGTTCGTCGTGAGCTCCATAAAGCTGCATATCATGGAAGAGCAACTGTAAGGAAACATCTTCTCTCCACGCGCAACATTCAAAAGAGGCTAAAGTAGTGCAGAGATCACAATGCCTGGCCTGCAGACGAATTGAAGCAAGTTATATTAAAGACGAGTCCTGTTTTTCTCTTTTCCTAACTCCAGGGCGAGTTTATGTGTGGAAGCAGCCCAAAGATGCTTACAATCCTGATTGCCTTCTTCCAACTTTGAAGCATGGAGGTGGATCAGTGACAGTTTGGGCCGCCATATCATAGAAATGTCTCGGTTCAATAGTTGCCCTGCATGGTAGAATCAACAGCAAAGATTACCTGAACATTTTGTGAGATCATGTTCATCCAATGGCCCAGACTTTATTCCCTGATGGTGACTGCATCTTCCAAGACGATAATACTCCAATACATACCGCTCGAGTGGTTAAGAATTGGTATGAAGAGCATGAAAGTGAGCTAGAACACATGGAGTGGCCTCCCCAATCTCCAGATATCAATATTATTAAACATTTGTGGTGCATTTTGGAGCCACTATCCTCCACCGTCGTGTCTTAAAGAGCTGGAGCAGGTGTGAATGGAAGAATGGCTGAAAATTCCTCTGGATGAAGTCAGGAAGCTGTATGATTCCATTCCTAGACGTATTAAAGTTGTACGTGAGGCTAAAGGAAGACCAACTCCATATTAAATACATTTTCTTTGAATTTAACAAGCGTTTCAATTATTTTGTCCAACCCCTTTATATATATAATTGCACACAACCAGGCGGCGATAGCGTGCTTCATGCTAAACGCAATCCTCATGCCCTATGTATATATATATATATATATATATATATATATATATATATATATATATATATATATATATATATATATATATATTTATATGGAGCTAATTCTAACATATATATATATATATAGATAGATAGATAGATAGATACCCATATATATACGTGTGTGTGTGTGTGTGTGTGTGTGTGGATTTGTGTGTGTGTGTGTGTGTGTGTGTGTGGATTTGTGTTATTATATTATCGAATGTTCTAAAAGCATAAAAATAGAAGAAACCCAGGAAAAGCAAACTAAAACTTAAAAGAAGAAATCCTGGTAAGCAAATGTAATCAATATAAGGTCAATGCCACTAAGCGAGTATTTGTCAAAGTCTAAGGATAATATTTATATATGCGCTGCAAATGTGATTGTCATTGGAAGCAATAGAATGACAAATAGATTCTTCCGTAGCTGCTTTTTTTCTAAGACAATTTATTCTTCAGAAGATTGTCAAGGTGAGAAATCGATTAAATTTAGTGCGATAAATTTCATGAACAATTCGAGAAGTCTTTTCGTGAAGAAGCATTTCTGTGCCAATTACTTGCACAAAGTACCGTGCATCTCCAGTAAGATGTAATTCAAGTTCGAGCTAAAGAAAGCAATGTTTAAATGCCCGAGGAGATGAGAAGGACAACCCGATATAAAGGAAAGAGGGATTAGTTAAAAACAAGGTCAGGTAAATATCAAATAGCATTAGATTGACACGTGTAGAAGGATCGAAAATAACAACGATTAACAAAAAGAAATATAAAACAAAAGATTATCATATGACAACAATTTATAAAGGTCAGAGATTTAGTCGTGACGAAGATTTTAATAAGGAGTGCAATAAAAAAAGAGATCAATTTATCACAGGAAATAGATGAGAAATGAAAACAACTAGTAAAAATCAAACACATTTAACGACATCGGTTTGCAAATGACAGATGATTAGACCAAGGACATCAGTGTGCAAATGGAAGAAGATTAGAAAATAGCTATACATTTATAAGCAGAATGTTAATGGAAGATGATTAGAGAATTTTATCAATGTACGAAGGCAAGAATTTAAGTAAGTAGCACTACTTTTCAAGGCGTAAGATTAAATATGACATCAATATGTATTAGATTGGCCAAAAAGTCTTGACTAACTTGGGAAACGGAAAGAAAACAACAAAATTTTATGGAGCAACACAAAACTTATTCTTCAAAGCAAAGTCCATCATTTTCGACGATCTTCTGCCAAATATTAGTCAGCGCCCGAATATGTCTGGCTTTAAATAAAAAAAAAACCTGTAAATCAAGCTTCCTTCACTTCATCAAATGTGTTGAATCGCTGGTCACGGAGGAAGTATACCATTATGTGTAATAGGCTATAGGAACTCGGAGCAGAATCGTGACTGAATGGTGCATGTGGAAGAATCTCAGTACCGACCATCTGTTTGAACGTTTCCTTAATCAACCTGTCAGTGTGTGGATTCGGATTGTCTAGCTGAAACAAAGCCCGACGTCGAGTGACCAAAGCAGGATACTCTCTTAGCTTGTCGTACACGCGGTCTAGCTGCTGGCAATACAGTTTAGCGTTGATGGTTCAAAATGTGGAACAAGCTCGAAATGCAGTACTTCTTGGAAATCCCACTAGAGATAAAGATTTGTTTCTTTCTAACCGCTTCCTAAGTAAGTCGGGGCTTTCTGGCCAACCTAGTATTTATATATGGATAAACTCATGTGCCGATGATTGAACAGGATATCAGTGTATAGACGACAGATGATTAGAAAATACAGCAATGTGTACAATACTTAAAAATGGCAGCACTTAAGGAGAAACATTCTGAAAGACAAAAACAATTTTAATGGTCAAAGGTATCGAAATTGAAAGGAGAATTTTAAATATGAGAAAAACTACTATTAAGGGGAGAGAACAATGAAAGACCAACAATTAAGAAGACAAAAGATAACGACTGAAATTCAGTTAAATTTTTGAAGATCAAAATTAGCTGGGAAGAAAGAAGCTGGAAGAGATTGATCTATATTTCTGAGATGAAGTATTCTATACACTATTTGCATTATTCGGACTATTGTCCACATCTTTGTCGCCATATATATTACAACGTTTCGGCCGTTGTACGCTCCGCCCTTCTTCAGGTGGTTGGAATGTCGAACAAAACCCTTTATTTCGCTCACTGGGGTAGGCTGTTCCACGTGCTCTGTTTAATGGATGTCATTTGTCAGTTATCTCCTGTTAATTCCCCTTTCCAAGTTATCCACAGCTTTAACCGGGTATTGAACTCACACACTTTGGGTCCTGTCACTGGATCTAACTAACGCCTTTATCCACTGTCATATGGCGACAAAGATGAGGACAATAGTCCGAATAATGTAAATGGTGGAAGAGATTTCCACAGGATTTCCGTTTGTGCGATAGAAGAAACTGTTAGCATAGAACTTATTTAAGTGACTGAAGCCGAGATGCTAGGTCATGACCAATGGTATTGCATATTGTTTAGACCGTATCGAGAATATCTAAATATATAGTATAAGCACCTGACCAGATGTCGCAGCAATATTCAAAGTAAGGATGAATGGTAGATTTATAAATATATAAGATAGATTCTAGAGAGATAAATTGTCTAGCACGACATAGGGAATCAACTTTCTTGGCAGCATAACTAGCAATTGATTTAATATAATCTGTCAACCCCATGTCAACGAAAAAACGACAGTCCAAAAAGACGCAATGTGTCACTCCGTTGCAGGTCAGCATCTGTCATATTCAGGGAAAGCAAAAACTGGTTCTATCAGGTGATTAACAGAGAACAGCTGTGCTTTAGAGGTATTAGAATTAACAAGCCATTCCATGCGCCAGATAACAACAGAATGTAAATCATTTTTACATCAGCTGTCAATATAACATTATTGAGCCGCTCAGACTTACTATTAAGACGGGAACAAATTCTTCTGTCATCAGCATAGATACGGAGTTGATAACTGATGCGCCAGCAAGGTCGTTGATGAAAATTAGTGACTTGTACGTCCAAGGTTCGAGCTTTGGAGGCGCCTGTATTAATGAAAAAAGAACTAGAAGAGTGACCGTTCAAGATAACTTATATAAGAAAACCTAAATCTGTTAAAAATTTCGTCCAAGTATACCATAATCTTACAACTTGTGAAGAAAACCAATATGCTAAACCCCGTGAAATCCTTTCGAGATATACAATGCAACAGCTCGAACTTTACCATTCTTGTCAAAAGCATGATAGATTCTTTCAAAAGTAACCGATGTTGACCTAAAAAAAAGTGAAAGCCATATTGTTATTTGAGGGAAGATTCTGCGAGATGCGTTGCTTAAACAAGTCAGAATGTAGGGGCTCTGGTACTTCGCCAAAAATTGTTTAAATGCTACTAGACTGATAGTTAGAATGATCAGATTGTTCGACCGTGTTCTTAAAAACAGGAACTACAGATGAAGATTTCCAACAAGCGGGAAAGCTGGAAGCAGCAAGGAAGTGATTGTACAGTTTAGAAGCCAAACAACAGCCAATTGGCAGCACATTTCTTAAGGACAATTGCAGGGTTACCATCAAGTCAACATGTGTTGAGAGGATCTAGTTTAGAGATGATACCAGAAACCATGAACGGAGTTATATGCATATCACGGAATAGGGACTCAGTTCGAAGTGGGAAGTGAGACATAGATACTCTAGAGCAGAATTTCAAGAGAATTTAGGAGCAAAACATTCTGCTCTATCAATAAAAGGGGTTAACACCACAAATTGAGTGAACTACGCAGGGACATAAGACTCTTCTTTAATTAGGAAAGTACAGCAATATGGAAAGGGCAGATAATTACGGAGTATAAAACTATGCAAATGGCAGGAGTTTAGAAACTATAACTATTAGATAGCGACATCAATTTCTTAATGTTAGCGAGAAAAGTTCAACAATTTTAAAAGGGTGTAGATTACTTAGGACAACAGATGATCTTTTTTTAAAAGATGAAATGATTACAAAAGGTGAATAAATGGTAAGCAAAAGCAAATTTAAAACTCAAAATGGTTGCAAAACGACAATAATTTGCAGAGATTTAAGAATCTATTACGTTTACTTGTAAAGTAGAGAAGATGAGAAAATGTCATCAAATTGTAATGGCATAAGATTTTAAAATGACCACAGCCTGCGAAATGTACAGTAATATAAAAGCCAAGCAAAGGACTAATTTTCGTAAAGTGAATGCCATTAGGTAGGGGCGTGACAAAATGTAAAAATAAAATATGCAACCAAAATATTTTTAAAATATAATAATTAAAATAAGGTATTTTCATCTATCTATCATTCTATATAAAATTCTGTGACTTCTGTTAATCTGCCCGTCACTATCGTTTCTCCACATGATAATGACACCTAAATTAATGACGACTGAGGAGTGTATTAAAACATCGCGCAATGTGCCCAAGATTAGAAAGTTACCTTCAAAATCTTTTTTAAAAGCAGATTATTAAAAACAGGTAAAGAGAGTTTAAAATGTATGGCAACGATTTCTTTTTAAAGTAAATTTGCACAAGATGTCCTCAAGTCCACCATTATATATTTATCTTATTTTAGAGAAATTAAACTTATAATAGTGAGCCATTTTCTGCAAACGGCATGTTACAAGATTCCTTAGAAGCACAATAATATATCGAACAGGTTATACAGGGGTATGCAAAAGTAGGTATACTGTACTGAAAAGCAAATCTAATTAAATGAAATTTTAAGCATTTCTCCCCAAGTAAGGCGGGGGTACCACTAATAAGCAAAGGGTTACAGAGAGTGTAAGTAAGGAAAAATACAGGTTATAGGAGATTTGAGGAAAGGATAAAAAAAAATGGAGGATAAAAAAGAAGAACGTGGATCAAGGCAACAGAAAATATCGATTGACATTGCATTTAATTTTTTTAAGATTATAGTTATCAGGGAAGCAAGGAAGAGGAAGTGAGTTCCACTGAAAATAGCTCTTCAGAGCAGATTCCATGAAAATATTTATAGAAAAGTAAGAAGAAAATCACATTACGTCGGTAAGAAAGGGACTACAGTCAAGACATCAAATCATGACCGATCACATTGCATAACCGTCTTTGGATTTTGTCGAGATGAACAGCGGGGGCACCAGACCATATATGGCAAAAGTACTCCATGCATGAATCACGAATGATAGATTTGTAGATGTGAAAAACCTGGCGCGACACAGAGATACAACTTTACTTGCGGTAGCTGCAGCCGTTGATTCAATGTAGTTGTGCCACCTCAGGTCAGTGAAGAACGTGAGACCAAGAAGGAGCAGTGAGGCGCTCTCGTGGAGTTGAGCATCAACCAAGCTGATAGGAGGCATGAAGTTTCTCTTTGGTGAGTAAATGAGAACAGTTTCGTTTTGGATGCATTAAGATTCACCCGCCATTTTCTGCCCCAGACAACCAGAGAATGGACGTCGTTTTCAGCCATTTTAACTTTATCAGCAACGCCGGATTTACTATTGAGACAGGAGTAAATGGTCGTGTCGTCTGCCTAAATGCCGACTTGAGAACTGATGTCGTCAGGAAGAACATTGATGAAGATCAGAAACAGTGTAGGACCAAGGATAGAGCCTTGAGAAACACCAGCGTTCGTATGGAAAGAACTGGATGAGAACCTGTTTAGGACAACCTTCATTTCACAGTTAGACAGGAACGTCTGGATTAAATCAAATAATCATCCTGTAATACCGTTGTTATGAATAGTCAAGTAATCATCCTGTAATACTGTTGTTATAAATAAACAAGTCTCCCCCTGTTTCGTTACTTTCCTCTTTGAGAGAGCTATTTCTGTTTATTTGGATTACGAAAGGACGCTATATGCGAACCTTGTATTCTCAGTTGAATAAAGCTTCTTAAATCCTACACCTGCGTACTTTTGTCATTACAACCGTATCTCTGAAGATTACGTAGAAGGCCAGGATGCCAAACCCTGTCAAACGGCTTAGATATTGAGATTTTCCAAGAGTAGCTTAGATGTAACACAAGGCCGAAAATATGGGGCACCCAGTGAGGATCGAACTCACTACTCAGTCGTAATTTTTTATAGGAAGACAAGCTTACTAACCATAACACCGCCCCAAACGCCTTAGATATATCTAGGACAACAGCTCGAGCTTATTATTTTTCCGATATATATACCTACAGTAACGTGTAATTTCTAAATTACGATAAGAGATTAAAAAGAGGAATTAATAAGTAACAGGTATAATTATAACAATATCCAAAAATAAAAGAATTGAGAAAGCGGGGAGGGGATATTTCGCGACCGCTGATTCAACATCGCCGACGCAAAAAATGACCAAACGGTATTGGCTGTCATAGTGTAAGCATCTCTTAGATCTTTGAGTCGTAGAGATTTTGATAGTATATCTTCTATTTGTCGCAAAATATAAACATAAAAATAAATGTTCATTAGATAATACTTCTACGTACAGAACGATGTCAGGTTAGTAAAAAGAACTCAAGATGATATTAAACTAAACATTCGTTCCACTTCGACATATTGATACTTATACTGACTCTCACGTTCCTCCTTATTAAAATAACGTGCTGAAATAACGACATGAATTTAAAAAAATGATCCTTAATAAATTACTTTTAAAAAGTTATATTGTAAAAATGATCCATAATAAATTACTTTTATTCGAGTTTAAAACGTAATGTTCTAAAGGTGATGATTAATAAATTACATCTATTTGGTTTAAAAAGATATATTTCGTGAATTATCCTTAATTAGAAGCATGGCCCGGCGTTGCCCGTGCTTGATTCAATATCACTATCACTTGACTTAAAATATTTTTATCCTTCCTTACCATTAAAGGAATGCTCTTTGCCGTGCTGATGTTGCTACATGCCTTACTTCTTACACACTGCGAATTTTTTCTAAGCTCTATACTAAACATTAAATCTGTTACGAAAAAAGAACTAAACAAAATGAACACAAAAAGATCAACTTTAAAAAAGGACTCGTAACTGGAAAAACCGAATGAAAAAAGAATGTTAACAACAATTACTTTTTCACACCCAACCCACTTCTGCGGAATCAGAATCAACGTTGACTTTAAGCAAGCGAATGAGTCAATTGGAGTAAAGTGCCATGAAGATTTAAATTTTTCCCACTTGTGACGAATGCAGCTATCGATTTCTTTTGCATGCTTGAACTGATTACCTCAATCTGAGCCGCTATCCATTACCCCACCGTGCCTCCACCGTGCGGTGTTAAAAAGTAATGTTTTAAAGATGATCATTGATAAATTATTTTATATGTTTATCAGAAAGTTATGTTATAAAAATGATCCTGAAAAATTACATTTAATCAGTATTAAAAGTTCTGTTCAAAAAAATGAGAATAGTAGTTTACTTTTATTCCGTTTTACAAGGTTGTTTTAAAAATGATCATTAATAAACAACTTTTTTCGTTGGAAAAGGTATGTTTTAAAAATGAACCTTAATAGATTACGTCTATCCGATTTTAAAAAGTTATAATTTAAAGATGATTCTTAATGAATTACTCGTATTCTGTTTTAAAGATATGTTTAAAAAATTATCATTAATAAATTACTTTTTCTGATCTTAAACAGTTCTGATTTAAAAATAATACATAATAAATTGCTTTATTCGGTTTTACGAATAATGTTTTTAAAAATGATCCTTAATAAATTCCTTTTGTTCGGCGTTAAAAAGTTATGTTTTTAAAATGATCCATAATTATTTAATTTTATCCTGTTTTAAAAATGATCCATAATAAATAACTTTTATTCGGTTTGAAAAGTTATGTTAAAAAATGATCCTTAATAAATTGCTTTTATTTGGTTTTAAAAAGTTATTTTTGTAGATAATACTTACTAAACTATTCAATTCAGTTTTCAACAGGTACGTTTTAAAAATGATTCTTAATAAATAAATTACATTTAATCGGTTTTAAAAAGTAATGTTTTTAAAATGATCCTAAATAAATTACTTTAAAAAAGCTATGTTACTGATTTACATTTATTCAGTTTTAATATTTGTATTTCAACAATTTTTCTCAATAAATTACTTCTATTCAGGTATAAAATGTTATGCTTTAAAATGTCCCTTAATAAATTACTTTTTTTCAGTTTTAAAAAATACGTTTTAAAAATGATCATTAAGAAATTACTTCATCAGGTTTTTAAAAGTTATGTTTAAATATTATCCTTAATAAATTGTCTTTATTCGGTTTTAAATTAAATAGTTTTTAAAAAAGATCCTTAATAATTACTTTTATTCGGCTATAAAAAGTTATGTTTTAAAAATGACCCGTAATGAATTATTTTATTTGGTATTAAAAAGATTTGTTTTAAAGTTGGTCCTCAATAAATTTCATGTATTCGGTTATGTTTTAAAATGTTCCCTAATAAATTACTTTTATTCGGTTTAAAAACCACATTTTCTAAAAATGATAAATAATAATTTACTTTATTTGTTTTGAAAAAGTTACAATGATAATCCATAATAAATTACTTTTATTACGTTTTAAAACGTTTTTTTAATGATCCATAATAATAACTTTCATACGGTTTTAAAATGTTATATTTAAAGATGATCCTTAATAAATTACATTAATAAGGTTTTACAATAGTATATTTGAAAAATTATCGTTACTAAAATACATTCATTGGCTTTCAATAAGTTATATTTTAAAGATGATCTTTAATAATTTGCTTTTATTCGCTTTTTAAAAAATTATTTAAAAATGATCCTTAACAAATTACTTCATCAGGTTCTAAAAAGTTCTGTTTAAATATTATCCTTAATAAATTGCCTTTATTCGGTTTTAAATAGAATAGTTTTAAAAAAGTTCCTTATTAAATTACTTTTATTCGGCTATAAAAATTTATGTTTTAAAAATGACCCGTAATGAATTATTGCCAAATAATTATTTGATTTTAATAAATAATATGTTTTAAAAATCAGCCTTATTAAATTACTATTATTCGCTTTTAAAAAGTTATATTTTAAAGTTTACCCTAAATAAATTACATTTACTCAATTTAAAAAAATATGTTTTAAAAATGATCTTTAATAAATTACTTTTATTCGATTTTAAAAAGTTATATTCTAAATATGATAAATAATAAATTACTTTTATTCAGTTTAAAAATATGTTATTTACAAAAAATCATACTTACATTTAATCGGTTTTAAATAGTTATTCCTTAAAATGATCCCTAACAAATCACTTTTATTCAGGTTAAATAGTTGTGAAAATTATCTTGAAAATTATCCTTAATATATTATTTTGTACCGTTTTAAAAGGTTATGCTTTAAAATTAGTTCTCAATAAATTTCTATAAATCTGTTTTGAAACGTTATGTTTGACAGAGGGTCCTCAATAAATTACATTTATTCGGTTTTAGAAAGTTATTTATTAAAAGTGGTCTTTAATAAATTACTTTTACTTGTTTTAAAAAGTTATGTTTCAAAAGATGTTCCCTAATGTTCTTTTATTTGATATAATTAAAAAAAATATTATGTTTTAAAAATTATCTATAATAAATTAACATTTTTCGGATTTAAAATGTTATGCCTTAAAATGATCCGTAATAAATTATATTTATTCGGTTTTAATAAATATGTTTTAAAAATTATGCTTAATAAATTACTTTTATTCCGTTTGAAAATGTTATGCCTTAAAAATAATCCCTAATAAATTACTTTTATTTGATTTTAAAAGTTATGTTTTAAATATGATCCTTAATATACTATATTTATTCTGTTTTAATATGTTATGCTTTAAACACTTTTTTCCAATAAATATATTTTATACTGTTTTTAAAAGGTTATGTTTTAAAGATGATCCACAATGAATAATTTTATTCTGTTTAATTCTGTTTTATTCTGTTTACTGTTTCTGTTTTTATAGTGGTTCTTAAGAAATTACATTTATTCGTTTCTAAAAATATTTTTTTAAAGATGATACTTAAAGAATTGCTTTTATTTGGTTTTAAAAAGTTATGTTTTAAAAATTAAGCTTAATAAATTATGTTTATTCTCTATTAAAAGTTATAATGATGATGCTAAATAAATCACTTTTATTCGGTTTTAAAACATATGTTTTAAAAATAGTAACTAATTATTTTATATTGTCTTAAAAACTTGTACATTTAAAATCATCCCTAATAAATTTATTTTATTTTATTCTAAAAAGTTATATTTTAAAGATAATCCTCAATAATTTACTTATATTCGGTTTTGAAAGTTGTTTTAAAATGATACTTAATAAATTGATTTTATTTCGTTTTAAAAAGTTATGTCTTAAAGATGATCCTTAATAAATTACGTATATACTTTTTTTAAA
>OZ038482.1:24522349-24527349 GCA_964036315.1 Acanthosepion esculentum
AAATGGGTTGTATGG
The DNA here is from genome assembly GCA_964036315.1 of Acanthosepion esculentum. Lineage (NCBI taxonomy): Eukaryota > Metazoa > Mollusca > Cephalopoda > Sepiida > Sepiidae > Acanthosepion > Acanthosepion esculentum. The sequence continues at coordinate 24,522,365 of OZ038482.1, forward strand.
AAACCGACCACGACGAACCCGTATTCACAAACCATGTCAAATTGTTGTTCGGTTTAATTTTACCAAAACGCTTTTGGTCAACGAAAATTGCTTTGGGTACAAGTACTCCAATCGATTGTGGACTGGGGCAGGAATTGGCTGGTTAACTTTAATGCCTCAAAAACAAAACGTCTCTCTATTACTCACCAGAGAGAACCATCCCTGCCTCCCATTATAATGTCTGACGGTCAACTCCACGAGAGCATATCTTTGCAACTGCTCGGTCTTTCTCCGCTGACCTGAGATGGAACGAATACATTGAGTCAATACCTTCGTCCACCACTAGGAAAGTGGGCTCCCTGTGCTATGCCAGGAAATTATTCTCGCCGGAGTCGATCTTCCAAATCTACAAATAAACCATTTGCCCTTGCATGGAGTATTGCTAACATATATGTTCTGTAGTCCCTTCTAATTGTCTCAAGGTCCTTGATAAAATCCAAAGGCGGATATGCAATGTAATTGGCCCTGATCTGGCATCTCGTCTCCACCTGCTCTCTCACAGACGTGCTGTTGCCTCCCTCTGTCTTTTTAAAAAATACTTTCACGGTACCTGCTCAGATGAGTTGCTTTCGCTGGTTCCCAGACTTCATGAATATAAACGTTCAACTAAGCTGGCATCTCGCTCTCACCCTTTCACTGTCAAAACTGTTAAATGTAGCCGTCTCCAATAGCTTCATGTCTCGCACTTCTTGCATGTGGAACTCCCTCCCCATTTCTTGTTTTCCTGGTGTCTATAATCTACAACTATTCCAATATAACGTCAATCGACGTCTCCAGATGCCCTGATCTATCCCCTATCCTTTTCTTCATCCTTTCCTCTATCACTCCTACTTGCTCTCGCTCCAAATCTCTGTAACCCTTTGCATGCTAGTGGCTTCCTGTCTTGCTTGGGGTTGAATGCTTTAAAAAAAATGTACGGAAGATTTGGCGCAAGAAAGGTGAGGCTTTCCTCCAGTGGCCACATTAAAACAAGGAGTTGGCTCGTTGATGCTCTGGGTTGTTTTAGTTAATGGGGGATGGGAAAATTAATTTCAATACGAGGAATAATGAAATCTGCAGACCATATAAAAATTCTAGATAAAAACCTACAATTTTCAGCGCAAAATCTTCATCTAGGTCTGAGATTTACTTTCCAGCAAGATTATGATCCCAAACATACGTCTAAATCAGTGACTGCTTGGCTTCAGAAAAAGATTACAGTTGTGCCATGACCTTTAATGAGCCGTGATTTGAATGCTACTGAAAATCTATGGCAAGAATTAAAAGTTCGAATAAGTCGTCAGTCACCAAAAAACCTTCAGTAATTAGAACGTGTAACCATTGAAGAATGGAAGGCAATCTCAGAAAAGAGTTGTTCAAATTTCATCAAAAACTTTAGAAAACGATCGCAGCAAGTTATAAAGATGAGAGGCAATGTTATTGACTTAATATTGTGAAAATCGTTCAATTTGTTCTATTTTTCATACTGTACGAATAATTTTATCTCTTCTTATTTTGCATAATTCGCCTGTCAATTAACCAATTGTTCTGAAAAGTGAGTTTTATATTCCTTTTTTCTTCTGTTTTTTTGCTTATTAATATGTAAAAACCGTGGCATCATATGGGCATTAGATTCTGAGAAATGGATAAAAATATGCAAAATTGATGAGTGTACGAATAAATTCATGTTTGACTCTCTCTATCTATCTATCTATCTATCTATCTATCTATCTATCTCTGTTCATTCATTATCTATCTATCTATCTATCTATCTATCTATCTATCTATCTATCTCTGTTCATTCATTATCTATCTATCTATCTATCTATCTATCTATCTATCTATTGATAATAGTCTTTATCATTTCACCCCAAGGAATTTAATAAAACCACTAATACCTAAGATGTTACTGAGTAGATTATTCCTGTCTCGGAATATGAGAGAAAAGATCATGTTTCATTCCATATTGTTGGTTCACCTATCGCCCGCTTCACATTCCTCCTAGTTCTTTTGAACAGGAGTAGAGGTTTATGAAATGGTTGCTCTTTAGAATTGGTCTGCTTCAGCTCTATATTCATAAAGCTTGTTCCTTCCCACGTTAAACTTCTACCTTAAGCGGCTCTTAGGACTTGTATTTGGCAAATATTAGTAAAAATAAACAAAAATCCGATCATATTTTTCGATTTAGCTGTATCGGCGAGATACTTCTTCATTGTAAAGAGGTACCATACACGTAAAAGACAAGGAGGAAGTAATTATGAACAATTTATTTTTGATTTTCTATTCTGAGAATTTTGTGATATGTTTGCGCGCCAGGCACCAGTCAAGGGAAATAACTTCACGGCGAAAGAAGTATTTACAATTCACATAATTTTTCGATTTTGAGCTTGGAGATCTTTTTTAAAATTATATATATATATATATTTAACGGTGCGATGGATAAATTGTCGTCTTAATTACGCAAAAAGGAAAATAACTTTGATGTCTCATTTTAACAGATATATTTACCAAAATTGCACAAAAATATCTTGAAATAATAACGTGTAATTTCATTCAATAAAATCGCCATTGGCTTCAACCACGGCCCCCAGACCACTTCTGTATCTGCTTCCGCTCTTCTGGACGATCTCCTTGTTTAAGTTGGTGAATGCTGCCATATCCCTTTGCCTTCGGTTCATCTTTGGTGTTACAAGGAGTTTTGTCGGTCTATCGCTCAACTGCGCCCCGCACAATAATCAAGCGGATTTCAGTCTGGGAAGTTAGGTGGCCAGATGTTAAGGGTGATGTGATCGCAAAAATTGTCTGACAGCCATATCTGTGTTCTCCTGCTTGTGTGGCATTGTGCAGAGTTCTTTTGCCAGACATAGGATCTTCCAGCAGCCACCTCCTTGAAGCAGAGTAGCACTGCCTTCTCGAGACACTTGATATAGCTTGCCGTGTTGAATCTGAAGCTCTGGGGGGAGGTTGGATGGAGGTATAACGTCGCCATCACTAGTGATCACTCCAAACACCTTCGTAATCACCATTAGACTCATCCAACTCTTTCCGAATCCTCTGCACTGTCCTCAGATTGACACCCAAAAACTCTGAAATGTTTGTATTGGTTCTTGTGTCGTTAATGTTAAGCAGTACAAAATGGCATTTCAAAATTTCTGGCTAGGTGAATTGCATCATTGTGCTTCTTCTTCTCACAGACGGTGTCCAAATGAGGCTAATATATTGTGAAGTCGACATAATCAAAAACAAACAACGCACATGTGAATGTATGTGTTTGTGTGTGTGTGTGTGTGTGTGTGTGTGTGTGTGTGTGTGTGTGTGTGTGTGTGTGTGTGTGTGTGTGTGTGTGCATTTCTACATAATTTCACATCCATATCTCATGAACCACGTTCATTTCAAGCATTGGACATTTAACACTACATATATATATATATATATATATATATATATATATATATATATATATATATATATATATATATATATATATATCAAACTCGATACACAGTTGGAGTTGTGTTTCGATGCATTTGACTTTGATACTCATCAAAACACGACTGCAATTGTGTAGCGATTTTGACATGTTTTCGATGTAATATCCTAAAATAAAGAATATTGCTCTACTTTGCATTGAGATCTTTTTAAATTAAATGTTACAAAAGTTGCAATTGAACTCTATTCGTTCTCATTTTACCTGGACAAACACACACACATATCTATCTATCTATCTATCTATCTATCTACCTATCTATATATATATATATATATATATATATATATATATATATATATATATATATATATATATATATAGATAGATAGATAGATAGATAGATTCGAGTACAAATTATTAACACACCCACACTCTTCTTTTTATTAATTACACTAAACTGCTTACATATATACGTTTATTCTACTCTATTTCCTTTCGTATATAAATTTGGTAATGACGGTTGTCCGGGTATTTATATCTGACGAATATAGTTCAACATGTATTATTTTCTTCTGGTTGCCTTATCTCTTCGAACCATATATTTTATCATGCCTTCCATTCCCAACTCAGTTATTTTAATTTCTCTAACCTGTACCCAATCTTTTTATCATTTACCAAGGGATAGCGTGTGAACGATCAAGTTGGTGTTTCATTACTTTATCCCATAACTCTCTCCGGGTTACAATATAATTATGGTGACAACGAAAAAAATATCCTTCATCCAATAATTGTTTCGTCTTCTCTCTGCGTCACATATTGCAGTTTCTGATAAATGTATACATAATTAATCATGGCTGGTTTCTCCTATCCGAGGATGCTCGTCTACTAGGCGGAGAGCCAATCCCAGTTTCAGACGCCTTCTCAGACACATCCGTGCTGTTCAACGCCCACACACACCTCGCCTGTGGTTTATACTGCAACTGTGATGAGAGGAACTTAGTTACAGTTTCTAGTGGAAAGTTTGTTATCTAGCGTGATCAACAGTTTGAATAGGGTTTGAATAGGGTCAGCTCACGATGACTTTTATGTTTAACATTCTTTTTATAGATAAAAATATTTAAGTAAATGCTCTGTTTTATAATAAACAGCATTAAATAACATTCAGGCCGGTAAATGTTGTTTAATACTGTTTATTATAAAACAGAGCATTTACTTAAATACTTGTATCTATAAAAAGAATGTTAAACATAAAAATGTCTTTAAATAATTGTCGGACTTTGTCCATTTCATAATGTGTGACGTCAATTGTTTACATTTGATACGCTATGAGTAATTATGAATGTACGTGAGAGATTCATGGAAGATTAAAGTTTATAAACAGTAAATTCGACCTTGCCAACCGAACGATCCTCAGTGGCCGAATCGGTTAAGGCACGTCAGGCTATAAGACGGTTCCATATAGGATACAGGTTCGAATCCTGTCGGAGGACGAATATATCTATGAACATTTCTCGGACATTCAGGCTGGTAAATTTTA
>OZ038482.1:24532349-24544849 GCA_964036315.1 Acanthosepion esculentum
AAGTAAAATCGGAATCTATCAATAAACATTTACAGTTGTCTAATGAGTGTCTTGATTGATTAAAGTGTTCAGCTATGGGGGAATAAGGATTGTTTTGACGTATGGTTAGTATACGTGGCTTCTCATTATGCTATATATATATATATATATATATGAGATAACGATATATAAATTTTCATATATCAAGAACAATACAACTATATTGAAAACATCTTACGTAATTCATCATAAAATTTGTTCCTAAGACATTTAAAATAATAAAAGTCTTAATACTAAACAAAGCAATAAGCTAAAATTTGAAGGAGGAATTAACTTTCTCGCCTGTAATAACTGTCACAAAAATACATAGTAGAAACCTCAAGGAATCTAAATAAAAAATTATATGAACACAAAAGGAACATTTTACAAAACAATACATTAAATGCATTAGTTACTCATCGTAACGAAACTAACCACAATTATGACATAAAAAATGCTAATCTGATCAAAGGAATAAACAATTCACCGAAATGAAAATACTTTGACAGAAACTTGGTTGCAAGGTCATACAGAGTAAATTTGTGCTCTGGCTCTTACAGCATTTCACCATTCAGGGCAGATATTCTATTACCACGGTGTGAGATATCTAAGGACAAAGGTGATGGAAACAAAAGAAAAATACTTTAAATTAAATTGAATAGATTATATAAGAAAAACAATTAAACTTCTCAGTATTCCTCGTTTGTGCGTATGTCTAGTTGCACCAGGGTAAACAATTTAGTCCAATGAAGGTCTAAAGGACGGAACGTGTCACACAAAAACTTTTTTCTCTTTGTCATACATTTTTCCTCAATATTGTTCTGAATACATGAAAATTTATATTTCGTTATCTTATCTTATCTTATATATATATATATATATATATATATATATATATATATATATATATATATATATATATATTCTTTAATGAGATTAATATTAGCACACCTGTCGCGATGTAGAATACCTGCGCTGGTTTCCGGACGCGTAATAAGCCCATTAGAAGGGTTGAGACTGTTAAACTTCATGACGCTATCCAACTAAGAGAAAGAGAACATTGATGCAGCACCTGCGGAATGACAACATGCAATACTGTCTATTGTGTCCTTTTCTGGGATGCATGCTGATCTTCCATAGAAAGTGAGTCTGACCCCGTACAACCAATTTTTACAAAATTCATGCACTGGCAATTATTGATATACTAATTCCCAATTGCAGTAACATCGTCCATTTGTTATACTCGACAACAAGGCGACTTCCAATAAGGCTTATATATATATATATATATATATATATATATATATATATATATATATATATATATATGTGTGTGTGTGTGTGTGTGTGTGTATGTGTGTGTGTGTGTGTGTGTGTGTGTGTGTGTGTGCTGTACCCGAAGAAGGGTTACTGAATGAGGAATAACCAAAACGGAGTTTTTAAATGAAATGGTAATGTTTATAACATCAACAAAATACAATACTCGCCAGTGGCGTGAAGTAGGTGAACCACTGACAGTGGCAGACTACTTAGACAGTATATTGAAATTTATTGTGTGAAATTGCACAATTATGGCACAAGACCTAAAAAGGGGAGGGGTTGAGGCTGGTCGACACTACCTATCTTATACCTAGCTAATCCGATTCTTGAGCCATTCACTCATTAAAATTTGCCCATTCACCACAAAAACACGTCCGTCACCAATCAATCCTCCATACACCATAATACCGCATCCGCTAAAGGGGGTCCTACAAAACGTGCCGCATGCCATAAAAATTTAATGATAATAAATTATTATATATAAACATACTTAGACAGAATATTTCTCCCACTTACAATAGTGGCCAACGTATTTTTGATGATTGGGACATACCATTTGTGTTCATATGTTAGGTATGTAATACTATATATATATATATATATATATATATATATATATATATATATATATATATATATATATATAAGCAAATGTGTGGATGTAGATCCGACGGTATGATGAAAATGTGGAAAAGACAAAGCAAAATCCGAATATGTGAGTTTACTGTTTTTTTATTTTGTTTTTGTTTTTGTTATTCTGTCGACGTCAGACGTTTCGGTAAAATAGACCTTCTTCAGGACATGGTTAATGGAGACATATTTATATTAGATTTAAGTTAGATGAACTGTTTCTGACCAGTCCTGTATATATCGTCTCTTCATCTTCTTTTCCACATTTTCATCATATATATATATATATATATATATATATATATATATATATATATATATATATATATATATATATATATATATATATAGTTAGACCTAGAGGGCCAGGCAAACCTACCACGGTTTCACCTCTAACGGATTCCCTGACGATCCATTTTGGTGAAACCGTGGTAGGTTTGTCTGGTTCTATAGGTCTGCTCTACTCAATGTATTGAGCACTTTATTTAGTTTTTTTGCGTAATCGTATCATTTTTTTTTATACTGGGCCTTGGACTTGCATGCTGGGCAATTATTTTCGGCTAACGTACATGTTCTTGGTTCTTTCATTTTTATATACCGTTTTTTACTCTCTGGAATTGGTTTGATTATTTGCAAATCAAGACATCGAAGGTTTTCCGATCGAATATAGTGTCTTATACTTATAAGACGTCTACTAATAATTATATATATATATATATATATATATATATATATAGATAGATAGATAGATAGATAGATAGATAGATAGATAGATAGATAGATATGTATAGCGAGAAAATAATGAAGAAGGTATATAAGTATCAACTGAAAAATATCCACGATATTTTGCTATCTGTTGAATCATGAAATTTACACATTTTACACGTTTCGACAGTGACTGATATCGGAGACTTCATCGGCTGAATCGTTGAGCTAAAACATTAAATATGCATGCACTAAACGGCGAAACTTACAGTATGAACATACCCTCTCGTATCCTAATTTCAGTCTATATAATATCTAATTCATAAACGATATTTTATTAACTAGATCTGAGGAAATGTTTGTGACAAGAAATGCCATAGGATTAAGTAAGGTCAGGCGACAAGATTCCAGTGTAATTAGCCGAGGATTTGAGTGTTATGCGCATCTCCACGCGCATGCAATAACAAGGGATACAACGCAAATGACCCCTGGAGATATGGGAACGACCGGAAAGATAATGTCTTTGCTAATAACAGATAGAAATAAAAACACATGCTCCTCAAAATTCTATATCTCTTCATTTTTTCCTGCGTGTAACTCTAAACAATATACAACAATAGGCTTTCATATCATTCTAGTAAGATATTTCAATTAGGCCAGAGAAAGGGAAAGTAAAGCTGGTATAAATAGACCAGATTGAGGCCTTGTTGCAATCAATATTAGATGTCAACTTAAAGCGAAAATGTTAACGAGGAATGAAATGCGGATACATTGAAAATCGTTTCTTACGTGTTAGTAGGTTATAGAAGAATAAACGAACACACGAGGGAATAGGGGGATAAACGAAAGAGCCGTTCAAACGATGCGTGTCACCTCCTTAAGGAAAGTGAGAAAAAAACCGTATGGAAGGGAAACGTATATCAGTATCTGAGTAAACGGTAAGAAATATATGAATCAAACACTACGGCCAAAATTCTTTTTTTCGTATTGAAACGGTTAACGTCTGATGGATTTAAATGTAGCCAATTCCAAGTAAATCCATCTAATTTCTTTCTCAGTAAACGAACTAATAGAGAAAAAACCGTGAATTTTTATTTTTAGTATTCTTTGTAATGGGTGTTGTGTAGTATTTTGGTGTTATCCACTAACATCTGTCTTATTTTCATAGCTTTATTTTGGTCTTATGCAACTCGATGAACGATACGTGCATGAATTTTACCAAATTTCGAAATGCGACAAGTCAACCTACGAGAGAGTTTGATGTATATGTGACCTATAGAAGATAAGTGTATTGTAATATTTGAGAAAACGTTAATACATATATATGAATCAAACACTACGGCCCAAATTCTTTTTTTTCGTATTGAAACGGTTAACGTCTGCTGGATTTAAAAGTTGCCAATTCCGAGTATATCCTCCCAGTAAACGTATTAACAGAGAAAATGAATTCGATTTATATTTTAGTCTTTCCTTGCATTTGGGTGATGTGTGATATTTTGGTATTATAGACTAACATTTGTCTAATGGCGACATTTTTATGTTGGTTTTATGTGACACGCTGATCGATACGTGCACGAATTTTACCAATTTTCGAAAAGTGTTAAGTCATCCTACGAAAGAGTGTGATTCATATTTGACCGATGCAAGAATTTGTTGTTTTTTTTTATTATTATTATTGTTGGTATTGAGGATGTATGAGAAAACCTAAACAGCATTATTTTTACATCGGGAGAATTTTTTGAGATCCGGAGTTATTGGCAATAATGAGGTTTGACGTTTTTGACTTTTTTATATTAAATGACAGATCTAAGGTGTTCTCGGGATGTTTAATTATATATACTGTCGAATTATATTGTTAATGGCAATTTTATCCTGCTTATAATTTAAGCACCCTTGGTTACAATAGAACTAACTTACTAAATTTTGTCCTAGGATAGACTTAACATACTAATCATTGCCTAGGGTAGAATTAACTTAATAGTCATTGCCTTAATATAGTATTACCTTACTAATCATTGCCCAATAATAGAATTAGCTTAATAGTCATTGCCCTATTGTGGGTCCCCATTATTTTATAATTTTAATATTCATTATTCAACATTATTACATAATTATATAATTCTATATTATTTATTTATTTAATTAAGTTTATAACTATGTTTCGTTTGTTTTATACGGCTTATTAACTCTTTTGTGGTTATTTAAACCTTTTGGAATGTAAGAATATATACAATGGGGGAAACAAATATTCGTACACATACACATTTGTAATTTATTGTATTTCCAACTAATGAATAAGCGTACTTTTCATATAATTAACTGTGCACAGATGCATAATAAGTAACTATGCATAGAAAACAGAAAAAGAATTTAATAGAAATAAATCTCATTTGGCCATTTTAATGGGCGAAAAAATTATTCGTACAATACAAAAAAAGAATACATAATTTTCACTTAATACATTGTAATATAGCCATTATTCACTTCTAAAGCAACCAGCCACTTCTTATACGTCTCAATTAACGATTTGCAAATTTTAGTTAAATTTTAGTTAAGGTATTTTGTTCCATTCTTCTTCGCATATGGTCTTCAGATCCGAAATGTTTGTTGGAGCTCTCGATTGGATTTGAATTTTCAAATAACGCCACAGATTCCGGGTTGCGTTTAAATTTGGGGACTGACTTGGACATTTCTTGATATTTACATTATTTTCACCAAGCCAGTTCTTCATATATTTTGCAGTGTTCTTAAGATCATTAACTTGTTGGAAAATCCAATCAGGAGGAAGTTCAAGATTTTCAACCGAAATCATTAGATTTGATTCCAAAATATATTGATATGAAGGGGCATCATTCAACCATCTATTACTGATATGTTGCCAGTACCTTTTGCAGAAAAGCATCCTTAACCATGATGCAGCCACTAAATTTCACTGTTAGAACTTTGTTCTTTTGTTTGAAGGCATCGCCATCTTTCTTCTATACATGATTTCTAGAAATACATCCATATAACTCAATTTTCGTTTCGTCTATCGATAATATCCTTTCCCAATACGATATTTCCTCTTCCTTATGTTGAGCGAATTTCAACCTGGCATATCTGTGTCTTTTCAATAGCAGTGGATTTTTCCGAGGTGAGCCTAGATTGTTCCTATGAATTTTGTGGCTTACTGTACGTTTAGTGACACAGGTTCCTGATGAAAGCAAATCATCTCGTAACTGTTGACGAGTAACCATTGAATTTTGTTTAAATTGACGCATTAATTTCCTCGAAGATCTTGAAGTAATCTTCCACGGAGAATCTTTTCTTTGGTTTTCAACAGTTTTGAGGTTTTTATGCCATGCAATGAATTAACTAATGGTAGTTAATGGAATATTCAGATTGTCTGAGATTTTTCTGTAAATCTTACCTTATTTGCAGAGCTTAACCGTTCTTTTTGCGAATTTGTCAATTCTTTACCTCTTGCCATGATGAAAACCTTCTTGCACGAATATCAATTGCAGAATGTGCTGTTTGTATTTTTAAATTAAAGATAATTACTGATAACATTATTGAAACATTCTATAATATTCCACTTGAATAATATAGAGTATTAAAGCTTGTTAAAAAGTCTGAAAATCGGAAATTTCTATTGTACAAATACATTTTTTTCAACTAATAAAATGGATAAATAGGATGTATTTCCATTAAATCAATTTTTCTGTTATTGTTATGGGAACTTACCCATAATAATAATGGACAATTCCGGACATCATGAATACTGCGCCTCAAGAGGGAGCAGCGTTCAGAGTCAGTCAGAGACAGAGTCGCGTCAGACAATTACTGTAAGACATTGGAATAGTGATACTTGTCGAGACAACATAGTTCACTCTAACATAAACTGATAGACATTAATAATATTTCTACTTCTTTGTACATATTTCTGTTTGTAATATATCTGTGTTATTCCATACCTGTGTTGGAGTTATTCTTCATTGGTTCTACCTTGGACCATCACCGTGGTACAAGGAACATAACAGTTATCTATGCTTATTTAGTTAGTATGCATCTTTGTACAGTAAATTATATGAATTATGTTTATTCATTAGTTGGAAATACAATAAATTAAAACATTGTATATGTACGAATATTTGTTTCCTCTCAATATATATATATATATATATATATATATATATATATATATATATATATATATATATATATATATATATGTACACATATATTGTCATCCACAAACAGACTGTTTCACAAGTCATCAGTGTGGCTAGACATCTGATTGCCGGTATCGAAACCCGCACGATTTGTTATTAGTCGGAGACTCTATCCCCTAAGCCCTTGACGCGCGACAGGGATGAAGGTGAATTTAGGTATATTTCTTTTTTTAGATAAACGCGCCAGTGACTGGATAATTCGATTCGTCTTAACGAAGAGTATTGCATCAGCAGCAATAATAGTCACAGTTTACTATTATTTCAGTAGCATATATATATATATATATATATATATATATATATATATATATATATATATATATATATATATATATATATATATATATATATATATATATATATATATATATATATTACGAGTGAATATTTAAATTTACAATTACAATTAAATTATTTTTTCCTTATAAATTTCTATTATTTAACGTTTATTTAGCTGTAGTAGATGAATTCATACCTGTTCCAAGGCTATTACAGAGTAATCGAATGGATCAAACCCGACTGGAATTTGAACTCGAGTTTCCAATTTCTCGTTCCGAGCCGCTATCTATCATATCCCCCATACATCTTGTCATAACTGAGAATTTCATTCATGGTTAATGATTAGACATACCAACCCGTTATCTCTTACATCAAGACAAAGTTCCCTGTTATTATTTCGAATTCGCGGTTTTGGGGTTCACAAATTTTAATTTATACAAGGTTAGTTAAAGACCAACAAAAGTTATTTTTTAGTTGTTTTTTTTTTCATTTGTTATTGCTATATTTGTGGCAATTTCACCGGTTTCCTATGGAAATTTAATCATACATTTTCCAATGTCTCAGTACTTTCGGTCTTTAGCGACAATTATCGAGGACATTTTTTTTTTTTGCATGTATTGGTTTCAATTTTTTTCAAACATCCCGTCTTCACATGAGAGTTCGTGTGGTGGTGTCGTGTTTTTTTTTTAATTTATGAAATATATTTTGCATGTTTTTTCTTCCTAAATTTGATAACATTTTATTAATGTTGTTTTTGTTTGTTTATTTCGTGATTATCGTTTCTAGTGATCGCAGACATTATTTTTACAGTCTTTGTGATATAGTATTTTTGTCGTACACGTAAGAACCATTATTGTTGTGTTAGATAATATTAGATTTATTTGAACTATTTTCTGATAAATGTCATGTTAATAAAAGCACTAAGGTAATAGTTGTGTAACCAATGTTCGTAGAACTGAATTATTATTTTTAGAAAGACATTCTCCAAGTGAGCCAAAGAATTCATAGATAACATTGATTTACACTATTTATATTATTCAGACTATTCATCTTTGTCACCATATTTATTACATTGTTTCGGTCGTTGTACACTCCGACCATCTTCCGGTGGTTGGAATGTCGAACTGAAACCTTTATTTCGCTCACTGGGGTAGACTGTTCTAGTTTCACGTGCCATGTTTAATGGATGCCAGTTATCAGTTATCTCCAGCTAATTCTCCTCTCCAAGTTCTCCACTTAACAGGGTATTGAACTCACACTCTTTAGGTCCTATCACTGGATATAACCAACACCTTTATCCACTGTGCCATGTGTCCTTGAGGACATCTGTGCATGAATTCCTAGGTACTATAAACCTAATGTCTTCAGCAACGATTTTTACCAATGCTCATATTGTACTTTTTGCTGTTATAATTGCGTATTTTTTACCAGAGATCATCTTGCAATTTTTTCGTTATTATCGCTTTTCTATGGCACTCCTTATTACTGCTTCCCATATTGTATTCCTTTCTATGTTTAGTAGGCTCAGGAGATTTTTGTGGCCTAGCATATGTGCTGACATCCATTAAACACTGCACGTGGAACTAGAACAGTCTACCCGAGTGAGCGAAATAAAGGATTTTAGTTGTTTGTAATAACGAATAAGTTTAATTCGTTTGTTTTTGTCATTAGGTTATATGTGCCTATGCATTAGGCTACTGATAATGTTTTCATCTAGTCTGTGTTTATCGTGTTTCTGGTTTCTTTAGTTTATTTTAATTAATACTTTTGTTCTGTATAGTCTGAAGTTTTTCTATATATTTTGACTTGACATTTCGTGCGGTATTTTTTCTTTTTTGACAGTGTGAACATTTAATTTCGTGCTTTATTTTTTTCTTTTTTGACAGTGTGAACATTTACGTTGTTTGTGTCAAAAACAAAAAAAATTATTGTATTTTTTCCAGAATCTTTCGCTCTTAACTTAAATTTTTTTTCACTCGGATATTTCGTTAACGTGTATTATATTATATTTCTTTAGATAGCACCGTCTAAAAAAAACAAAAAAAAAACAAACAAAAAAGGACAATAACACAAATTCAGCTATAACTCCGCCATCAAATTGAAGTACACGAATAAGTCGATAGAAACATTCATCTCCTCATATTTGTATATGCGCGCATTCAATTCGTTTGTGTTTTTGGCATTTGCTCTGGGACAGTAAACTTGGTTTGCAGTCAAAAAGGCCCAAAGACAAAATAAAACCAATCCATTACAATGGCCAGAGGTGACTTTAGAGGGTATCCAGACATTTAATTGTACCTTCAATATCCTTTTCTTCCTCCTCCTGCCTTCTCCTACGTTTATTTCTTCTTCTTCTCTTGTGCAACAGGCAATACTATCCGCTTTTATTTCCAACTTTACATTCGCTTTTGAATCAATATTCAGGGAAACAACATGGCGCTGCGAAAGAAAAATACTCTTTAAGTAATTTTGCTTCAAGCCGTTAGAAACGGCTTGATCGTTTTATCGATTAGTTGTATTGAATAGGCCGTATAGATCGCAAGATGCGATGGAAGCTTGGTTGCACAATGGACAGCGGCTCGGACTGAGAAACCGGAAAAACAGGTTCGAATGCCAGTCGAGTCCGTGGCATTCAATTACGCGCAAGTAACTTTGGAAAACGTATGTATCTATATATTCTCCAGCCAGCTGAGGTTAAATAGCAGCGCAAACTTCGCAACCAGTCTAGGAGAAGGAAAACTCTGAATTCAAGAACTGAGGAATGTCGTTTTCAGACTCTTTTGTTGACAATTATATATTTTGGTTTTCTAAGCGTAGCTTAGATGTGGCACAAGGCACGTAAGTTGGGGCACCCATTGATCATCGAACTCACTATTCAGTCATAACTGCAGACAATAAGATATGCACTGTTTTTCTATATCGGTTCCTCCGAAAACTATGGTTGGTTCTGTATTAGCGTTCGCCACTATAATTAAATCCTATTCACCCCAAGTAAGGCAATAACGCCACTAACATGAAAAAAGTAACTGAGTGTTGGAGAATATCAGGAAAAAAAGATTATTATGGGGAGAGAACAATTAAAGAACAGGAATTTAGCAGACAGAAGATTAAGATTCACATTCTATATAAATTTTGGAAGACCAAAGTTGACTCGGAAGCAAGAAGCAGGAAGAGAGTTCCACAACTAAGAATTGATATAGAAGCAACTGTTAGCTTAGAGATTACGGTTAAATCTGGCCATTTCACCTGTAAAACGATGAGACCTTGTCGCCAACCCAGTGCTGCGATTAAATTCATAACGAGTAGGGGCAACAGAGGAAAGTACATCAGAAAAGAAACTTTCTTGAAAAATATTATCGAAAAGGCACACAGAAACCACGTTACGGCGGTAGATAAATGACTGAAGTCAAGATGCCAGATCAGGTCGAATAACATTGTAGATTCTTCTTTGGATTTTATCAAGAATCTCTAAATATATAGCAGGTGGATAAGCCATATGTAGTAGCAATATTCAGAGAAAGAATGAATCGTTGATTTCTTAATATGTAAGAGAGCTTCTGGCGAGTGAAATTGTTCGGTACGGCTCAGTGAACCAACCTTTCCGAGCAGCAGATGTAGCAATTGTTGCAATACAATATATCTCTTTATGTCGGTGAAAACGCTAGTCCGCCGAGAAGGCACACTTTATCACTCTCCTGGAGGTTAGCCTCACACACACACACACACACACACACACACACACACACACACACACACACACACACATATATACAAACATACATTGGTAAATACAGGGTAACCCAAAAAACGGTAATTTCTGAAGTGCGTATTGCCAGACATGAGCAAGTGGCAACACTGCGAGACAGTGACCCTGAGCAAGTAAACATTTCGCCATTTTAGTAACGAGAATGAAATTCACAGTATCCCAGCTGAGATGTTGCAGCAGTCAATGAGGAATCTCACCAGCAGATTTCAAGAATGCATTCGTACAGGAGGACGCCATCTGCAGGACGTAATTTAAAAAAAAATGAAAATTCCATCATTGTTTCTTAAATGGCATATTTTAAGGTCTATGTGAGAGCGTAGTTGTAGTAAAACCAATATATGTAGTGGGTTTATTATTAGTATCAGAGATGCGATCTCTGAACGGGCATGTAAATTGTTACACTACATTGTTTTTTTGTAGATGATTTACTTGTGTAGTTGTAGTGTTATTAGAGACTATGAGGTTAATTGTTTCTTTTTTATAATATATGATGAGCTCAACTTGTTTATTATTATTAATGGGTTTAACATTTCTATATATTATGCTTTTTTAGTGTTGTTTCATAATGTTTTTAATTATTATGCATTTGGTTACAATAGCATAATAAATTTAATAGTATTATGCCTATTTATTGAGATACATTTTAATTTGTTGATCAATGACGAAATTAGGGAATTCTTTTAGGAAAAAGTGTTTGTTTAATGTTATCTAATACTTTATAGAAGCTGATTTTGGAAGAAGATATCATTTGTGTACGTTGGATTAAGTTTGTTTTTATAACGGCCATTTTATATCGTTGGGGGCATTCACTATTATAATTAAGAAGACTTGAGTTAATGCTAGAGGGCATTCTGTATAGAGGAGTAGTAAATTTATGTTTGCTGAAATAAATAAGTATATCAAGGAATGGAATGGTGTTCTTTCCTAGTTTTCTATATATTTGCACACAGACACATACACACACACACACACACACACACACACACACACACACACACACATACTCACATACACACACAAATAAAATGAAAGAACAGACAGATTAAAAATTTACCGTTCTTTAGCATTTACTTTTTTAAAAATACAACGGAGATGAAAATATATTTTAATAATATTTTTATTTGAAAAATATTTTACATTTTAATATTTTACATCGCTTCACAAAAGCTTCCATGTTTCGGAACTGAAAATTGTTTTAATGAATCATGCGACTGTTTGGTAACTTATGATGAAAAAGATTTAGTTTCGAAAACAGAAATCAATACGGTAGTTTATTTACAATTTAAAAAGACAGGAAGATGGATAAGATTTCAAAGTTTTATGGGTATGTCTAGTTCAACCAATCAAAAATGAGATAGATAGATAGATTTTACATAACTAATCTCCTGTCATGAATTTCACCAGAGACACCAATTCACTCAGGTTGAAAAAAATTATTAAACGCTATAACTGCTATCGAATGTATTATTTAGTAATTTTAAATGAATTGCATAAATGATATGGTGCCCTTTCGGCGAAAATTCTCAAGAATCTGTTTTTTTGTTTAAAATTATTTCACAAAGGGCATTGTT
>OZ038482.1:24549849-24562349 GCA_964036315.1 Acanthosepion esculentum
TTATACAGCAGATAATGGTGTAATGATAAGGTTACATTCGCTCCAGTAATTAACAGAGCACTTGGAATGGTTCCGAAATTTTGTCTTCGTTACTCTCACGTTTTAGATTTACTCGGGCTGATTGTTCCAAGAGAAGAGTTCATCTAGACTAGATGTATACTCACCTACCGTTTCTCGGTCAAATATCGAGGAATCATTTTAATTCTGAGTTCTGCCGCGGCATCGAGCTCTACTTTATCAAGGATTTTACTTTCTTTGGCTTATTTTAACATCGACACTATAACACTAATAATAATAATAATAATAATAGAAAAATGCCCTGGCGTTACACCAGGCATGGCACTCATATCTTCTGATATTAATTAATGTACGTGTTAATATACCCATGTTTTGTTGAATTAAGATGGGCTATAGGAAATATCCCGTTCAGTAACACATTTGCTATTCAGTTTTCAGACTTGACTAGTTACGTATCTCCGTTCATGAGCAAAAGTAACGGGTGGCTACAATGGCTGGATATCGAGAGATTTGTGCTTTTTTTAGTTTGAAGGATCGGGTAAGCCGAGGCCACGTGTGAATTGCATCTAGATACTTACGAATGCCCTCAATCGGCGATCATCTGAAAGGATTAGTTTACTCCACCTGAATGTGAAACGCCTGCAATCATATGTAATCTTTTAACGCATTAATTTTTTTTATATTTGACTATGCTTTCATAATGTGAATATGACGCAATATCAGATTGGTTTTCATAATGTGCCTATTGGACATCATATACAGCGTGCGATGAATAAATTGTCGCCATTTTATATTTTTAATTTCGCGCATGCGCTTTCTTTGTTTTTTTTTTGTTTGTTTTTTATTTTGTCGATAGCACAGTATAGTAGGGTCAGTTGGATAGCGTCTGTCGGAAAAAGAGTTCCATTCAAAATTTCGAAACGGCATGCTGTACTGCTGGGCAGTGGAGCCGGAAGGTCCAATACGAATATTTCAGAGTGTTTGGGTGTCTATCTGAGGACAGTGCAGAGGATTCGAAAAGAATCGATTGACATCATCATGGTGTTTAGAGTGATCGCTAGTGATGGCGACGTTATGCCTCCATTCATCATCCTACAGGGCTTAAGACTCAACACATCCTTGAAAAGGTAGTGCTGCCCTGGGTCAAGTGGGTGGCTGCTGGAAGAACGTTCTGTTAAATAAAACATGAATGATTAAGCCAAGGACTACTGATCAATTATATATATATATATATATATATATATATATATATATATATATATATATATATATATATATATATATATATAGTAAAGGTAACAAAGCCGTTGGTAAATAATCCAAGTGGAACCTAGTAATATAAAATGTTAAAACTGGTCGACAAAAAGAGCTCAATGTATTTATTATTATAAAGCAAGTAATAATTCTTTTGGGAATTGAAGAAAGGTTTGAACCCACAGATAATTTGGAAGATTATAGGTTCAGCACGTACTGCTAATAGTCTTAGAGATTAGTATGACTTATGTTTAGAAGAAATAAAATAGAATAATAAAATAGAATTATCAAAACCAACAAGTGAATCTGAGGAATGAATAAGTTTAAAATACCGACATAAAAACAAATTCAAATTTCCATAATATACGTTTTACTTAATTAGCTACTATATTTCTCTAACTTTGCAAATGTTGAATGTATAACTAATTCTAATTTCTATAACCTATTTACACTATATTATTTATAATTTATAAACTTTCCCCTAATCAAAGATCTCGTCAACCCTCTTTCCATTAATCTATTACATCCATTTATCTACGAGGGTCATTCAATAAATAAGGTGAATTTTCAGGTATGAGGACTTTTAATACAGAGAGAAGCTTACTTTTTTATTTTTCAACGTAGTCTCCCAGCACTGTCACACACTTTTCCCATCTGTGCACAAGCTTCCGTATTCCCTCAGCGTAAAAATCTTTGAACTGATGTCTCAGCCAGTCGCTCACAACACTTTTGACTTCATCGTCACTTTTAAACTTCGTGCCTCTCGTGAGCGCTTTAAAGGGACTAAACAGGTGAAAATCTGAAGGGGCAAGGTCTGGGCTGTAAGTGGGATGAGGGAGCAGTTCCCAGCTCGTTCATGGTCTGCACCGTTTGGGCTGCTGTGTGAGGCCTTGCGTTGTCATGATGCAAGATGACTCCTTCTGTATGATGACCCCTGTGTTTGTCCCAACAGATGAGCTCAAAGTCCTTGCAATATCATCCACTGCCACCGTTCTGTCAGACTGAATGAGGTCATTGATTGATTCGATCACCTCAGGAGATCTCACTTCTGTAGGCCTGTCTTCATCCTCAACACTGCTCCGTCCTTCTTTAAACGATTTAGCCCACTTGTAGACATTTGTTTTGTCTGAAACATGTGGCACCATACACAGTTGACATTCTCCTATGAATTTCAACTGGTTTGCACCCTTCAGCAACCAAAAACTTGATAACTGACCGCTGGTCAATCCTGGTGCATGCTTCTTGGTCGGCCAGCTTTGTTAATTGCCAAAACTCTGAAAGTTTTTTTTAATCTGCAAAAGAAATTAAATCCATGTGAAAAAGAAGTACAACAAAAGAAATAAAAAAGAGTAAGCTTCTATCTGTATTAGAAGTCCTTATACCGAAAAATTCACCTTACTTATTGAATGACCCTCGTATATATTTTATATTTATTTGTATTCCTCTTTTAATTTTAAATTAATATTTTATTTTTCAAATAGCCCCAAATTAATGTCATTAGGTTAATATTCGAGTTTAATTTTATAAAACTTCTTTACTTTAAGACAAATACATTCAACTCTTCCCTGAGCCCTAAACCCTTGCTTGCGCCTTTCGTCTGACTGAAACATTGAAATAATTAAATTCCGTATTATTTTTTCAACTGTTTTTTGGGGATTTTTCTTCGCTTTCATAATTAAATTTCTATTTCTGACACGAACTCAGTCCACACCCGGGTTGATAAGTCAGACGACCGATATCTTCGTCTGTCGAAGTAGACTATTCCCCATATGAGCTGATTTTGGATTATATTATTTATCCTCAAGGACACGTGGTACAGTGGATAAAGGCGTTACTTAGATCCAGTGACAGGACCCAAAGAGTGTGAGTTCAATACCCGGTTAAGGCAGTGGACAACTTGGAGAGGGGAATTAACAGGAGATAACTGATAACTAACATCCATTAACATGGCATATGGAACTACAACAGTCTATCCCAGTGAGCGAAATAAAGGTTTCAATTTGACATTCCAACCACCTGAAGAAGGCCGGAGCGTATAACGGCTGAAACGTTGTAATAAATATGGCGACAAAGATGAGTACAATAGTTCGAATAATGTAAATAGTGTACATAATACCTCATCTCAGAAATATAGAAAGAGATTAATTTCTCTCTCTCTCTCTCTCTCTCTCTCTATATATATATATATATATATATATATATATATATATATATATATATATATATATATATATTTCATGAAAATTATTTCTGATTAACTTACCTCTATGGTATTTGTATTTTATGGATTCCTGCGCAGTAGTAGATTTGTGGCAAGATGTCATGATTTCATGGCTAGATGCAACCGTAATTTCTATGTTAACAGTTTCTGCTATCGAATTTCTAGCTTGTTGAACGCGTCTATTTTAACCCTTGGAGAGGAAAGGTGTTATTTCAGACACAAATTTCGTGAGGACAATTGCGAGATTACCATCACGACCACATGCTTTTTGGGGATGAAATTTTGTGATGGTATCAGAAACTATGGGCGCAGATATATGCATCACGCAGTAGACACACAGTTAACAGTTGGGCATAAATACTGTAAGTGCGTCGAGTGTAGAATTGGAAATGAATTTACGAGCAAAGCATTTTCCTTTATCAATAGCAAATGATAAACTCTTGAATAGATTTGTTGAATTTAATCAATATTTTCTTTCTTTCCAGCGAGCTTTGATCTTTAAAAACTTAACAGAATTATCAAGCGTTATCTTCTGTCTTCTTAATTATTTTTCTTTTATTGTTCTCTCTCCTTAATAGAGTTTTTCCTTCATATTTTCCAACATTCGGTAATCCCTTTGTGTCTTAGTGGCTTTATTGCCTTGCTTGGGGTGAAATGATGAAAAAAAAATATTACGCTCATTTGGTCAAATTTTGGAAATGAG
This sequence comes from Acanthosepion esculentum, assembly GCA_964036315.1. Taxonomy (NCBI): domain Eukaryota; kingdom Metazoa; phylum Mollusca; class Cephalopoda; order Sepiida; family Sepiidae; genus Acanthosepion; species Acanthosepion esculentum. Next base: position 24,554,046 of record OZ038482.1, read on the forward strand.
CCAGGCTGAGAATTTTCCAGCTCCCCCTTCAAAAATATTTATAAATATTTGTAATCATTTAAGAGCCTAAAAGCATATCCACTTGGATAGAGGGAAAGAGGATTTATATTATGCACCGAGCCGTGATCTCCGTGAGAAATGCGTGTTCCCCACCCAAATGCGATTACGAGATGAGGAAAAGTGCTACGTGAGAACGAGGGGGAAAAAAAATCAACTAACTGTTCTTGCGTTCCACAAAAGTAAATGGAAAGCTTTTAAATGAGACGCGGCGAATTGAGGCAGGCGTCGAGAGATCACGCAGGTGCAAAATGTTCACGCCACGCTATATTCATCAAATATCTGACGTCTTGGCGTATTTTCTTTCATCTACCAAAGTCTTTTCGGACGTGCTCGCTCTTTCTCTTCACACACACGCACACACACACACTATTTTATTCGTTCATTTTATTATTGTCTGTCTTGCTTACCGTCTCTATCGTCCTTTCACCTTATCTATCTGGATATATATATATATATATATATATATATATATATATATATATATGTGTGTGTGTGTGTGTGTGTGTGTGTGTTTATGTGTGTGTTATGTGTGTGTGTGTGTGTGTGCGTATGTGCTAGCCTATTCCTTTATTAGTCTATACGTTAGCTTCTTCATATGTATTCGTTTCTGTATATCTAACATATGTATTAATATATATATCCATGTCGTCCTTTTTGTATTCATTACTCTATCTATGCCAATCTGTCCATATCCATCGATATCAGTTTGCTCATATCTATCTATCTATCTATCTATCTATCTATCTATCTATCTATCTATCTATCTGTCCCAGTCTGCCCATATCTATCTAGCGAGCTAGCTAGATATGAACAGACAGATAGCTGTCTGTTCATATCTATCTATCTATCTATCTATCTATCTATCTATCTATCTATCTATCTATCACACTTCTATCTACTCCTCAAGGCATTAGTTTCTTCAAATCTATCCATTTGTATCTATCTGCCTCTCTTCTTGTCAAGTAATTTCCTTATATTTCATATATTTTCTCTTCCTCCTTTTCACCTATGCTTTCCCATCGTATCTATTTCTATCTAACTCTCTCTCTCTCTCTCTCTCTCTCTCTCTCTCTTCTTTTATTCTAAAGTTTCCTTTCTTCCCCTCTCCTCATCTTTCTCTATTTGTTTTCCGCAAAGGGATGCACTATTTTTTCGTGCTGACAAGCCGTGTACCTTGCCGCGTTGCGTAAGGAGATTAGTCCTTTAATTATCCATATAAATATGTGCGGCTGACTTAGGTTTGAACTGACGCGCGAACAATTAGTCCATTGGCAATTTTTTTTTTTTTCCGCAACCGACTGCTTTTGCAGACTAACATTTTGTGTAGTCAAGAAATCTGTCGTCTATGGAGAGATCGATATCTGCATCAGAAGGTTTCCCGTTCTATCGTATTAGAGAAGGCAATCACTTGATACAAGTGAATTAACAACTTGAGAAACTAGATTAGTGTTAATAAACAAACTAGTCTGACAGATATTCTTTCCTTACTGGTGCTCCATGAATTAAAGTCCAGGCCCCAGTTTCCGTATCCCAATAAAAGAGATGAGACATTCGCTACGCTTACCCCATTGTTTGTTTAAATAGCGTGGGACATGATTCCGTGGTTCGTTATCAGTTTCCTAAGGAACATTATGATTCGATCGGCATGCACTCAGCAGATTGAAGTACAAGACAACGGTCTGAATTACATTCATCTCATAGTCACCAATTTACTAAGACAGTGAACAAAAACATATATTGCTATAAACTCTAAGTTTAGTGGATACACTTAGTTTGTTAAACATTCTTACTTGTCGCATTCCTTATTCAACAGTGTAATTAATGGCTGCATGCCTGGGCATCTGAAAATCTTAACAATGAAATTATGCTTATCTCTTACTCAAATAAAATGTCTTTAAGCTAAGCGTGCTTTTGGCCGGTGAACTACTTAAGACCTCACAACAAATCAAGGCTCAGTGAGATCTTTCGTAGATTAACCGATGTAAGAGAGAGAGAGAGAGAGAGAGAGAGAGAGAGAGAAAGAGAGATTTCCTTTCATAAGACTTCCGATTGTCCAGGCCGCTAGACATGAATTACACTTCAAGAAATATAATAAATATTACTATTTATAGTAATAAGAAATAGTGTCAGATATTCCATTAAATAATTAGAATATATATATATATATATATATATATATATATATATATATATATATATATATATAATAAAAAGGCTTAAACACTAATATTCCATGGTCATAATTTATTTCATTGGAATCTTAAATACGATCCAATTCATCAGACCTACAAATTCTGAATTTTATTATATCATTACTCTGTCCTGGACATTGAGTTCTATCCTCTTGGAATTATTTTTTATACATATATATATGTATGTATGTATATATATATTATTATATTTTAAATATATGTATACATGTGTATGTGTTTATTAACCACTAATATTAACAATATATATATATATATATATATATATATATATATAATAATTAGTATGGATATGAATTTGTGACAGTAGGGTGGTGCTATCATATCTATAGACATATACATATATGTGTACGCGTTTTAGTTCACACCAACACATCTATATAAGCAATTCGAGGGTGGGCGAGGATATATATATATATATCCGTGCATTCGGGCATACAAACATACGCAGTTGTAATTCTATTTCAGTGTCGGGACCTTAGCTTTTTTATGTGTGTCGATATTTATTTCAACATAGAGTGGGTAGGGGTTGTTCTTGACAGTTTTCAGATCTACCGCGTGGGTCGTCAGAGAAAATTATACTTCCTCACACACACACACACACACACACACACACACACACACACATGCGCACATGTGTAGACGCGAACATACACTATCATTAGTCTGCTCTCTCTTTCTCACACCCTCTCTCTCTCACTATACATATACATATATATATATATATAAAAGAAAAGAGAGAGACCGCAAACGTGGATGTTTTAAATATATATAATATTTTATTTTCTATATGTTTGCTACACGTGTTTCTGGTCTGGTGTCCTTCACCAGACAATTACCTGATGTTCAACCATTGTCTTTTGTGTGTAGTAGCAATCGAAATTGTCTTGGACTTGTAGAGAATATCTTCTTCTGTTTAAAGGGTAATACCCTTTAAGCAGAACATTTTCAACAATCTGGAATCTCTCGAGATTTGGAACCACTATAACTTCTTCCTTATATATATATATATATATATATATATATTTAATGCTAGACACAATCGTCAGGCCTGACGATTGCGTCTCGCATGAAACAGTCTGTCGACTTTAAGTGTTGACTTCAATGTTCACTTTTATATTTACACATGCTCTATCTCTGATATTGTGCACTTTATACCATAAATATAGCACACCTTAAGACTATATTCCTTCATATATATATATATATATATATATATATATATATATATATATATATATAAAGAGAGAGAGAGAGAGAATTTTAAGGTGTGCTATATTTATGGGATAAAGTGCTCAACATCAAAGATAGAAGCGTATGTAAATATAAAAGTGGTCATTAAATCAACACTCAGAGGTTTCATGGTAAACGCAATAATCAGGCCAGTTAGGATCAAGTATTTTCACACTAATGAGTGTATTTATACCCTGAGGTGATATCCTGTTCTTTATCTAATAGAGACTCTGTGCGTGTGCTAAGCGTCTCTTCTGCCATACTTCAGTATAAGTATGGGCTTTTGTTTTTTCTAAAGATTCCACCATTTCCTTGAGATATTGCTTTGCTTAATTTAGTCATTTTGATAGTGAAGACTTTCGTAATAACATCATGTCGATATTTAGACTTTCATATGTTTTGTAAACTATATTTTAATTATTTTATTAAAAAATTTTTTAAATTTTTTTTATCTGAATTTTTTTTTTTTCTTACAATTTTTGATTCAGTATTTTTTGATACTTTTTTTTAACATTTTTTGAGCTTTTGTCGTTATTTTCTTCGGCGAAAATTATTAAATTTCCTTCATTAAGATTTTCACTATTTGCGTCGATGATTTAAAAAATCGACTAACATATGCTTTTAACTATGATTGTTGTCAACTGAAAATCATATAAACCTCACCTCAGAACAATGACATTCTAAAACGTAATTGAAGAGTTCGCACGGCGTAAATAAAAAAGAAATAAAAAAGAAAGGTAATTCTCTATTTTAGCTGCTCAAATGGCGGCGTTCGTATTCGTCATTAAAGGGCAGGTAATCCATGTTTAACACATCGGTTAATGTCGTCTCCCTTCCTTCCATATTTCTACAGATTTTCATCTCTTATTTTATTGATTTAAAAAATTGGACATAACGTTTTAGCTATTTTAAAAAATCTTATTTTTATTGTTGGTTTTTCTAACCGAGAAATCGAATATCTTTACATTATTTTTTTATATAGAAAATATTTTTATTGTTGGTCTATTTAACTAAGAAACACCGCTCTCTAGGGCGAAGTAAATTGAAGGTGAAGGTCAATAAAAATGTTATGCCTGTATGTCTTTTATGATCTCTCAGTTGCGTCTCTGTGTTCGGGCAGGGTGTGACGAAGTTGTGGCACTGTCCGCGGACAGGGGCGCAGCTGAAGAAAATAAATACTGCAAAAGGGACTGGCTCTGGGGAATATGTGCCTGTGGCGGCAGACCCCCCCCATTGACCTAGAGGGGGGTATTCACTACCGAGGCAAGCGCAATCGACTGTTGCGTGGGATGCGCAATTCTTGTACTTGGCCCGAATGTACGCGCTTGGGTTCCCCCCCAGTAAATTTGACCTTTTGTCGCATTCCGTCACAGTGGGGAGACCTGCGTAAATATCAAGATGGACATAATCGACATGCTTGTGGGGATGTATTTTGGAGATTAAATATATATCTCCGTCCAGAAACCATTGACGTTGTATCGCATCACCTCACAATGGGGAGACATGCGTAAATATCAAGATGGACATAAATAGAAATATGTTTATTTGTAAGATATTTGCCATTTATATCTAAAAGCTTGACAGAATCATCAACACATCGGCGGTTGACCTAAAGGAGTGAAAGACATGTTGTTTGTCAGAAAGAAGACCCTGTAGTAGAGCCTCTAATACTTTGACAAAAAAAATGTAGAAGACTAATAGGTCAATAGTTCTATGGTTTAGGCAGTTCTTAAAGACAGGAAATACAGATGAGTATTTCCAATAAGCTGGCAAGTGAGGAAAAAAACAACGCGTCTATGTTAGAGCTTGGAGAGAACAGGTATCGTTTCAGGCCAAAATTTCATTAGGAGAATTTCGGATACGACTGAGTCAACATGTTTTTTGGGGATGAAGTTTGGAGATGATATTAGAAACAATGAGCAGAGATATATACATATTTTTATTTTATTTTTATTTTTAAGCCTATCACCCCAAGCAAGGCTGGAGGCCACTAGCACGCAAGGGGTTACAGAAGGTTTGGAGGAAGAGCAGATAGGAGTAGTAAAGGAGAGGATGTGGAGAAAGATAGTAGTTCGATCAAGGCAAGGGGGTTACAGAAGATTTGGAGCGAGAGCAGATAGGAATGAAAGGTGAAAGGATGTGGAGAAGGTAAGTGGATAGATCAAGGCAACTGGAGATGTCGATTGACGTTACACTTAAATAGTTGGAGATTGTATTTGTCAGGGAAACAGGAATAAGGAAGGGAGTTCCACAGGCGAGATGTGCGAGATATGAAGCTATTGAAGTAGAAGAGACGTCTTCATCTAACAGTTTCAACGGTGAAGGGGTGGGAACGGGATGCCAGCCTCGTAGGACGTTTAAATTCATGAGGCCTAGGAACCAGCGAAAGCAGCTCATCGGAGCAATTACCGTGAAAGTATTTGTAAAAAAGACAGAGCGAGGCAACGTCGCGTCTGTGAGAGAGCGACTGCAGACGAGATGACAGATCAGGGCCAATTACATTGCATATCCGTCAGTAGAGACCCAGTTCTAAGTCGACAGTCAGCCGCAAATAATCAAAGTTAGACGAATATAAAATTTTACATTTGAAATGCCTAGATGTAACCGTAATACCAATGCTAACAATTTCTTCTGTCGCACTTCTCGTTTGTGCAATTCGTCGATTGTAGTGTTTGTAGAGGAACGGCGCCATTTCAGACACAAATTTCTTAAGGTAAAAATGCGGGGATATCATCGCATCGACATGCTTGTGGGGATGTATTTTGTAGATTAAATATATATCTCCGTCCAGAAACCATTGACGTTGTATCGCATCACCTCACAATGGGGAGACATGCGTAAATATCAAGATGGACATAAATAGAAATATGTTTATTTGTAAGATATTTGCCATTTATATCTAAAAGCTTGACAGAATCATCAACGCATCGGCAGTTGACCTAAAGGAGTGAAAGCCATGTTGTTTGTCAGAAATAAGACCCTGTAGTAGATCCTCTAATCTGAAATACTCCGAGTCGAGTGTAGAATTGGCAATGAATTCCCGAGTAAAGTATTATTCTTTATTAGCAGATGATAAGCCTTCAAATTAATTTGTCGAATTTAATCAACCTATTTAAATGCCATAATTTTTTTGGTCACATATGCACCACTTTCTCTCACAGACTACCTTGCAATTCCACAGATAAACAACTTGTAACTATTAAATATTAATAGATAATACCAAAATGGTATATGGCCTTCACGCTAAGTGATGACTCAGAATGCTAGTAGCCAATATTAGAAAATAGGATATGGTATTTTAATGTATGTATAAAATATTCAATATGCGTATATATGATGATAATAATAATAATTATAATGGTTATATATGTTATATATCCATTGTCCATTACAGTCAAAATGCTCTAAACATGACGTCTCTCGAACGGCACACGTATATTTGAATTGAATTTGAATTGTGTGTTTTCAAAATATAACAGGATAATACTATTTACATTATTCGAACTATTGTCCTCATTTTATTGCCATATGTATCACAACGTTTCGGCCGTTGTACGCTATGTCCTTCTTCAGATGGTTGGAATGTCGAACTGAACCCTTTATTTCGCTCGATGGGGTAGACTGTTCTAGTTCCACGTCTAATGGATGCCAGTTATCTCCTGTTAATTCCCCTCTGAAAGTTCACCACTGCCTTAACCAGGTATTGAACTCACACTGTTTGGGTTCTGTCACTGGATCTAACTAACGACTTTATCCACTGTCGTTCGTGACCACCTCCACTAATTCACGATACAAGAGATTTTGAGGCCATGAAAGGTCACTGGACCGAGGAGAAGCCCTCTATGCCGCTCGACACTCGATGAGGAAAGTCGACAATTTCCCGCACCTATGACACTCTCCACCAAAATCGATTCCACTGCATAGGAAAGTCAATCTCGAGGCGTGTTGATGACTCACCAAGTGTGGAAATCCTAGCACCCCCATGACACAGACGTTGGACACAAGCTTCTTTACAGATCTTCTGCATGCACCCACCCAACATGAGGGTGGACAACAAGCGCTCTGTCGCCTTCCTATGGTCCTTGTAAAGAGGAAGTACAGCCAAGCGATGTAGAATGAGAGTAATGACACACGCCTCTGCTCTACCCTTCAGGGATGACCTCATTCGGAGCCAAGTCCGGACCTACGCTCTGACCTTTGCCTGTACTGCTGACCAATTTTTCTCCAAGACTCCAAGAATGCGGAATGTGTCCTTTCTCAGAAATATAGACAGATACTAACAGGATAAAGCCAAAGAAATCCCATCTACCATACGATCAATATTCAATTCTTGATAAAAAACGGTCGAAGTTATTTGAACAAATAACACAATAAAATAATGAACTTTACAATTCATCCGCAATTTTGATTTGGATATACACAGACGTATACGAAAATAATATAAAATGATTGAAACTGAACTTTTCGAGTGAATTTAACAATAATCTTTGTTTATGTTAATAAAATTGTTTTTTTTTTCAGAAAAGAGTAACAATAAAATCTTGGAAGTATAACCATCTTAGACAAGAACCTTCCATCTTTAAATATACTCGATGTAATGTTGTCAAACGAGAGGACGAAAGCGATCTTGGCTGAAACGTTACATAACAAGAAAACAGGAAATTGCTAGTGTAGAAAATGTGTGACTTAGTATTCTGTAAATTTTAAGATACTGCCAAGTGACCTGGAAGCCGACGTCAGGGCGAGCGAAAAATGTCCTCGGTGAAAAAACAAAGCAGACATTTCAAACAATAAACTGCCG
>OZ038482.1:24569849-24612349 GCA_964036315.1 Acanthosepion esculentum
ACACACACATACACATATATATATATATATATATATATATATATATATATATATATATATATATATATACAGGGGTTGGACAAAATAATTGGAACAGTTGCAAATTCCACTCCTATATTTCAAAGACATATTATATTAAGAATTTTAACTAAAACTTCGAGATTGCATATTATATCTATTGTAAATAGGTTTATTTATCTAATTTACTGTCTTTGTCTTATTTAATTTTAGAATTTAGTAAAATTTAAGCTAAATGCTTGACCTCTCCGAGTTCGAAAGAGGCAAATTGTTGGAGCTCGCATGACAGGAGCCTCGATCCCTAAGGTTGCTGAACTGTTTGGTTTTTCAAGAGCTACCTTATCAAGAACTGAGACGCAATTCAAGAAACAGACAAAACCTCGAGTAACCGAAGCAATCTGGGCCGGACTTGTAAACCTACTGACAGGGACCGACGTGCATTGAAACGCAATGTGGCAAAAAATCATCGGACTACTGCGGCCGAAGTGACTGCTGAGTTGAATAATCATCTGAATAGTCCAGTTTCTCGTTACTGTTCATCGTGAGCTCCATAAGGCTGCACATCATGGAAGAGCCGCCGTAAGGAAACCTCTACTCTCTACTCGCAACATTCAGAAGAGGTTGAAGTGGCACAGAGATCACAATGCCTGGTCTGCAGACCAATGAAAGCAAATCATATTCTCAGACGAGTTCAATTTTTCTCTTTTCCCAACTTCAGGGCGAGTTTATGTATGGAGAAAACCCAAAGAAACTTACAGCCCTGACTGCCTTCTTCCAACTGTGAAGCATGGAGGTGGATTAGTGATAGTTTGGGCAGCCATATCATAGAAATGTCTCGGTCCAATAGTTGCCCTGCATAGAGGAATCAACAGCAAAGATTAACTAAATATTTTGGGAGATCTTTTTCATCGAGTGGCCCAGACTTTAGACCTGATGGTGACTGCATCTTCCAAGACGATAGTGCTCCAATAAATACCACTCGAATGGTTAAGAATTGTTATGAAGAGCATAAAAGTGAGCTAGAACACATGGAGTGGCCTCCCCAATCTCCAGATATCAATATTATTAAACATTTGTGCTGAATTTTGGAGCGACAAGTTAGGAGCCGTTATCCTCCACCGTCGTGTCTTAAAGAGCTGGAGCAGGTGTTAATGGAAGTATGACTGAAAATTCCTTTTGATGAAGTCAGGAAGCTGTATGATTCCATTCCTAGACGTATTAAAGCTGTATGTAAGGCTAAAGGAGAACCAACGCCATATTAAATAAATTTTCTTTGAATTTAACAAGTGTTTCAATTATTTTGTCCAACCTCTCTCTATATATATTTATAAATGTAAATGACAACAGGAAAGCTGTAATAGTTTCCTACGCGTTTCATCCAATGTAGACTTTCTCAAAGCAAAAAGAGAAATAAATTTATTAAAACAAAGTAACTAATAATAACAAAACAAAATGTCCTTAGCAACTGGAAGAATTTAGAGAACGCTATTTTCATACTGTTAACTGAAAATTACGTCAGTTACTGCCACGTGTGGAGATAATGTTATTATTGCTGTGTTGACGGATTCAACTATTTTCTTTTGATTTATTGATACTGTTGTGTACGTTTGTTTGGGAGAGTAGTAATTCTGTTAAGAAAGGTGAAATAGAGAAAAGGCCTGGGCGTAGATTAATATTTGGGTAATATTCAATGGCGGCACTCTCGAGGATTTTCCTTCTGAGTAAGTTATTTTCTTTTTTATGAAAACCCGTATTTCACCTTTCTTAACAGAATTACTTCTCTCCCAAACGAACGTACAGAACAAACGTACGAGTGCATGGTCGTCAGTAAGAGGGTGAGCCACAAATGCGATCTGAAGGTCGGGAGCACTAGAATGAAGCAAACGCGGAAGTTTAAATACCTGGGAAGCGCCTTGACAGAGGATGGTAAGTGCGACACTGAGATGCATAGGTGTTCTAGAATGGCCAAGGACACATTCCAAAAGCTGAGCAGAGTATTGCGAGACAGGTGGATTTCTTTGGTAACAAAGAAAAAAAATACTGTGCTGTTACGTGACATCTGTCCTCCTTTACGGCAGCGAATGTTGGACGATTTCCTCAAAAATGAAGAAAAGACTCGAGGCGACAGAGATGTGGTTCTACAGAAGGATGCTCAGGATATCATGGACCAAGCGTATGAGCAATGATGGGATCTTAGAGAGGTTGCAAACAAGGAGGGGGCTTATACTTAATATCAAGAAGAGGCAGCTAAAGTTTCTGGGACACATAATAAGGAAGGAGGGCCTGAAGAATCTGATACCCACGGGTCGAATAGGGGGAAAGAGAGACAAGGGAGAACAATGTGTGACATACCTGGCGGGGGTAAGCAAGTGGATGACAGAACGTGGGCTGGGAGAGGAAGCAGAGGGAAGAAAGTTGTTGAGAGCTGTAAGGGATAGATGGAGGTGGAGATCCATGATCGCCTACGTCCTGAAAGGACAGGACACATAAAAAGAAAGAAATAGGTGATACATGTCATTACCAAATTCGGCTATTTAACTTGCATTGATAGATAAAGGCTTGAATTGTCTATTAAAGGAATGCACTGATCTTTTTTTTTTTTACAATATAAATGTAAGATATGATGACCTCCCTGTGTACCAGATGCACCGGGAAAAGGCGCAAGCGCATCTGACATTGCAGTGTGTGTACAAGCACAGGATCCATATTGCTTCGCTGTCGCGCATGCGCAGGATTATTATTTTTTTTCTTTTTTATTCGTTGATGACAATAGCTTAAAAGCAATTTAGCAAACAGATATTTCTTTTCTCTCGTTCCCTTTCTCTCTCTCTCTCTTTATTTCTTTCTCTTTCTTTCGCCCTTTTTCTCCCCCACTTTCATTCACACTCCCACATTTTTTCTCTCTATTTTCTATCATCCTTTCTCTTTTTTCTTCCTGTTTTCACTACTTTCCGTTTTTAATCAATAAAACCTCACCTTAATTCGTTTTTCTCTTTCTTTCTTTCTTTCTTTCTTTCTTTCTTTCTTTTTATCTCTCTTTCTTTCTCTTTCACCCTTTGTCTTTAACTGCTTTTACAGTAATTCTTTCTACCTATCTTTCTTTATTTCTCCACTCAGTCTTTCCCCTCTCTTTACATTTATCTGCTTTCTACCTCATTTTCACTCTAGTTCTCCCTCTCTCTATCTACCACTAAACCCCCTTTCTTCCAAGCCTTTTCTTTGTACCTCCTCAAAACTCTGCTATCACATATATATGGCGTTAAACAAAAAAAAACAAAAAAACAAAAAACAAATCAATTTTTTTTCTTTTTCCTTCTCTCTCAACCTTTTCTTACTCCCGCTAACTCTTTCTCTTTCTCTAACTCTCTTTCTTTCCTTCTTTCCCCACCCTCCCAGTTCTGTATCCATTAGCTCAATTATTTTATAGCCAACCGACACATACCCGATGATAATGTTTTCAACGCAATAGCCGCTCCACACGCTGTAAACAACAACACGACAGTCACCTCCACGCCAATTGGGTAAACCTCCCCCTACACTGTTTCTCGCCTCAGATAATTGCGTGAATATTCGAGTGAAATCTCTGTGCGTATGGTCATTAAATTTGAAATTGATGATTCCGTTCCTCTACCGATATTCGAAGAGAATTTCAGAAATATCATTACATTGGAGCAAATTGTCAAAGCCTGTCTGCTTGATTAAATTTTATGATCGCCATGATTATATTAGGAATAATTTGAAGTAGAAATGAAGGCTAATAAACAACTTCCCAGCTCTGGGTAAAATATCAGAACAGATGAGGACTTCTCGCCTGGATTGGCAACTAGTGTAAGAGAATAAAGATACCTCTGAATTCAAAACCGTTCATAGTCCAGCAGGAGAGCACTCAACTATATTTCGAATATAGATGTAAGACCTAACGAATGAAAAAGGACGATATACGGATAAATATTTATAGGGTGAAACGAATAATATTTAGATATTCACGAACAAAATGAATGACTGAAAACTATACATATAATAAAAGGCAGAATATGTGTGTGTGTGTTTGTGTGTGTTTGTGTGTGTGTTTGTGTGTGTTTGTGTTTGTATGTGTGTGTGTTTGTGTGTGTGTGTGTGTTTGTGTATGTGTGCGTGTGTGTTTGTGTGTGTGTGTGTTTGTGTGTGTGTGTGTGTTCATTTATATGTTTGATCGGATCTCCGAGATTTTTCAACCAATTTCAACCAAATTTGACACAGTTACTCCTAGTGTCCCGCGGAGGTTTTGACGGCGCCAAAAATTGATTTAAGTCAATATTTAAACCAATATTATCGATTTTTCATTTTTGATAGGATGCACGCGTGTGTAATTATGTGCGTTGACTGCACGCAAATAGATATGGGCACTTTTCATGTCAGAATTAATAGCGGTAGCATAATTAGAAAAAAAAGTCAGATTTAAGTGCTTATATGGGAATAAGAAAGGACAAAAATGGTCATATTTTGGTTTCGGATGCAAAAGTTATCACAATGAAGGATTTCTGTCGCAGTCGAACTTTGCGCTCCAAAAGCCAATCGGATTAGTGTTATTAGTAATGCTTGCTGCTGATTGGCTCATTCACGCTCCGGGGTCATGGGAAACCATGTGTGAACGGGGGTGATCACGCGTGCGCGCATCAAGCATCCCAAATGAGGTAGAGGTTTCAAGTCGCCTACTTTTATTTCAGGATTTAACACTCATTCCATGGTTTTTAAAAAGGATCTTTTAATGTTTCAATGCAATCATGGATTACTGTCCATTATTTACATTATTCGGACTATAGTCCTCATATTTGTCGCCATATTTATTACAACGTTTCGGCCGTTGTACGCTTCGGCCTTCTTCAGGTGGTTGGAATGTCGAACAGAACCATTTATTTCACTCACTGGGGTAAACTGTTCTAGTTCCACGTTCCATGGATGTCAGTTATCAGTTATCTTCTGTTAATTTTTCCCTCTGAAAGTTCTCCACTGCCTTAACCCGGTATTGAACTCACATTCTTTGGGTCCTGTCACTGGATCTAACCAACGCCTTTATCCATTGTGCCATGTGACATCCATTAAACATGGCACGTGGAATTAGAACAGTCTACTCCAGTGAGCGAAATAAAGGGTTCAGTTCGACATTCCAACCGCCTGAAGAGCGGAGCGTACAACGGCCGAAACGTTGTTATAAATATGGCGACAAAGATGAGGACAATAGTCCGAATAATGTAAATAATGTACATAATACCTCATCTCAGAAATATAGATCTTACTTTCCATGTTTTCTGCATTTTCACAGTAAAGTAAAAGTCAAGGCCATTTTAAAAGGGATTTACAGAGCTACATGTCAAATTTTACCAGAAAATGAGTAAAAACAAGGTGAAACTGCTGGTTTTTAGGTGTTTGTAGCCCATTTAGCCTACTAAAGCATAGGACTGAATTCAGTGAACAATCACTAACACATTTCAGGCCACTTCACGCCACCACTTTTAAGCTAAGTGGACAGAATCGGCTCCCCCTCCCAATTGTCCAATTTGATTGCATTTCATTGCATTTTTTCATTCGAGGGGACAGCGGGGGACTGTTATGTCTTTTCATGCCGTTTACGTGTAGCAAAAGGCACCTACTCGCTATAATTTTACTATTGCGCATCGCTGCCCAAAATATTCTCGCACGTTTTCATCTAAATTCGTGCTACTTAAATGCCTTCATCATCCACCAGTGAACGAAATTAACATTGCTTCAAATTTTGTTCGTAAGAAGTGTAAAACCTCTTGTATTTTCAACTTTTGATCAATAAACCTGCCTCATATCTCCTGGCTGCTCAAAATATTCAAAGAAAAATGAAATTTGTAAATCCCATTTTCTGATTGGCTGACTTAGAGAGACTGCGCTACCTCGGTGACGTCGTAAATCAAAAAGGCAAAGCCTATTTTGGGATAAGGAACTACATAGCTTTCATATTTACCAATAAAAAAACCGATACAATAAAGTCTCTAGATACTATTTTGAAACGTCATCCGCCACTGTGCACTGCTTTGACTAACCCAGCTGGAAGTTAACCAATCGCGTCAACTGTTCAAGGTTGCTGCGAGCTCATTGGCACGATTGCAAGCGTTTAACCTTGGCCCCCAGCCAATGATACGCGCAAACAGTTCTCTTACGCACGCTTGTGCACGTGCGTACGTACGTCAACTTAGTATGTGCGTTCAAGGTCAACCGGCCAACCGCCTCTTTATACCATAATTCGCACCCGTGTTCACACTTCTGCGATTACTGTCCCGCACTTGGATCACTTCATTCGCTTCTTACGGAAACCGCAAGTTGTTGATTACGTATCCAAACTGTTTTTTTTTTTACTTCTTAGTTATAACTACATCCGTTTCCGCGTTTATCGAATTTACTTCCCAAATTACCTACTACCGTTTTAGCTTTAGTTGGATTTTTTAAACTTTACTTTTTTGGTCTTCGATAGCCTTTTGATACAGTTACATACATTTTTGGGGTCCCTTTAATCTTCCTACGTTTAAACTACACGTATTTTGTTGCTCTCAAAAAACCTGCATACCTTTTATTACGTTTGTCTTTTTAAAATTGGTTAAAATGCCACCTAAGAGAAGAAAACTTTTGGACAGCGCACGGCTGCTGCCTCCGCTACAAGAGCAGCAAGGGTCAAGAAAAACCACAAAGCAAACTTCGTTACACCTTTCTCAGATGGCCTCACGCTCTGCTGCCCGCATATTCACGGAAAGTGCCGCTAAACGGACTGAAAGGCTGGCATCAGTAGCATCAGTTATGTCATCACGACGCGCTAGACTTTCAACTGAAGAGCATTTAGTAGAAAATTCACAGGACGCAATACGGGTTTCTAGGGCCAGGGCTTCCGAGTCCCCAACACAGACAATCCTTCGGCGTTTAAGGAATGCCAGCTCTATAGCATGTTCTAGAGCTTTAGAAAGCCCTGAACAATGCTAGGAATGCTAGGGCTACAGTATCTTCCAGGCTTTCGGAACAACCTCAACAAACCGCTATTCGTCGTTTAAGAAATGCCAGCGCTACTGAGTCTGCCAAAGCTTTAGAAAGTCTTGTGCTGACCGCTAATCGTCTTTTGAGGAATTCCAGATATACTGCGTTTGCCAGAGCTTCAGAAAGCCCTGGGGTACGGCGAGCATGGCGAGCATGGCGAGCACGGCGAGCACGGGGAGCACGGCTCAACAACAATGGCGAAATCCCAAGGACAGACGTTGAGCGTCGCGGGTCTGCATTTAGATGAACAGTGTTTCGCCCATGGACAGTTTTATGTAGGCAGCTCCCGAGTCGGGAGTACGGATAATGTTTACGTTTACTCTCCAACAAAGAAAGCTAAAAATATTACCTACGCATAAGTCCTATATCCCATGGTCGGTCACGTATAAACCCAATGTACACATCTTTATGTCAGTTGCATCGTAGGTTCCTTCATTTTTTAACACGGGTTATTTAAAGGTCGTCGTAGTATTCACTTGTCATTACTAAGACATTTCATTAGAGTTTGTCTTGCTCACCAGATGCTCCTTTATTACTTAAACCCCACCATAGCTGTATTCGCACTTACATGTCGACCACGTAACCATATTCATTTGCAACACAAAACCAATACGTGGGAAGGTGGATTCATTTAATTGTCAGAGAAGTCGAGTGCGTCCACGCAATTCAGGCTTCAGCAAAAAGAAGTGGGATAATAAAAGAATAGCAGCATGCAGAGTTGTAATATGCATTCTCTGCCGTACACCGTTGGTGTGTTTCTCCCCTTACCATAAGAGCTGCTTTAGGTAACGCTGTGCGCTTAATGCTCGCCTCATCTGGCTATTAAAAAATACAAAATATTTGTGCCACTTACAAGTACTCGCCCTGGCACCTTCCCATATTTCTGTTATGGGGTTCTGTTTACGCTAGTGGCAGCGCCGTCGTTTGAGTAAAAGATGCGTCTACCTTTCACTCTGTTGCGTTTTATTACGTTGCAAGTGACACAGGGCTTTATGTAATGTCTTGCACTCAGGGATAATAAAACCATCCCATCGGAATAGTGATTTTCCAAGCGTAGCTTAGATGTGGCACAAGGCCGAAAGTAGGGAGCACCCAGTAAGGATCGAACTCACTAGTCAGTCATAATTGATCTAGAGAGACAAGCTTGCTAGCCATTACACCGCCTGGAGGTGCCCAAACCATCCCATCGGAATATAAAGCCATCTGCTACAACTCACCAAAAACTTCTTAAGGCCCGTGTTCGTATTGAACTTGACAACTTTTAATTGGAGGTGTCTTACTAATGGCAAACGGCTGATGTTACCATGGCTGTCCATTGCTAACTTTTAAGCCTTACGATCTTTTTCTTCCGTTGTGGTGATGAATAGCGACAATTTGTGTACATTACGTTTTGTACGTGGGCGGCCATCAGTTCTACTAGACTTCAGCCTTACATGCGTGTACAAAATGAGTATGGCTGTTATGACTTTCCATTCAGAGGAAGTTTACTCCCGGGCAACGCCGGACTTTACTGCTAGTATACTAATAAATTAGTAATAAAAGACTGACTTCGACATAAGCAAATCGGCAGGGTTGATATATTCTAAAATCCACAAAAGAATCCCCTTATTTTTCTCAAGACTCTATGGCAATTCCAAAATAATAAAGAAAAGGAATCTGTGGAGAGCCATGATCTTCTCAGTCCTGAAGTGATATAGCATTAAAGCAAACCATTAATATCACATGTAGCCTTTCTTTTCTTTTTTTTCTTTTTTTAATGAAGTTCTACACGTTAGCAAAAATGTGAGTTTTTACACAGGGTAACTGAAAATTCCGTGGACGGGATGAGTAAGCAAAACGGAAATTCGCAAAGAAAATGGCAACAGGAAGAACACTTCTATTCAGAATCAAGAAAAGACATGGACGCCTAATAAGGAATGGTTCGGAAAACATAACCCTCAATGGGTATATTGAGGGTAAGTGATATAAGAGAAGGCCGTGAGTCACAAACCTGACGAGTTTGTGTGAATGGATTACGGGATGTTGTTAGAAGCCCTAACCAAGGGACCAAAACTCCTAAGAGTCACACCAGATAGGAAGTTGTGCTGAGCCATGATCGCCTATATCCTGAAGAGGTGCAACCCATGCAAGAAGAAAAAGGGCATTGTTACGTTCCTTTTCTCAATATTCTTAGAAAAGGCATGAATCCATCATCCACCCCCAACAATGGATTAATTAACGGGGCAATCTGAATTCTATTTCCTTAGGTAACAACCACTTAATGAGAAGGAAAAATCTAAATTCTGAACTGCATAGAAAGCAATGGGAACCCACTTCATTATCTCTCCCAAGAATCTACATCAATTAACTAATAATAAATAACAGGAATCTGTGGAGAGTCATCATCATCTAAGTAAATCAGTTGAATTTAATTTAATTAATTGAACCTTTTCTATCTGCCATTATCATGGCTGATAATAAAGCCCAAGAGAGCAACACTATACGCTGTCGTGGACTCATGTTTTCCACTGACATGTAGCGAAGCAATTATACTGAATCAATTTATCCGTCTATTTCAAGGAAAGGTGGTTCATTGTGTCGTACCAGAATTTTTTTCTCCTCAGAATTCACCTTGCACATTTATAAATCTAACATTCGTCCATGCATTGAATACTGCTGCCATATCAGGTCTGTGGTTCCTACTTTATATCTCGATATTCTTGACAGAATTCCAAGAAGAGTCTGTAATGTAACCGATCCTGACCAGGCATCTCGACTTCAGTGACTTTCCAATCCAAGGGACGCTGCTTTCCTCTGTTTATTCTACAAATATTTTCATGCTAACTGTTCTGATTAGAATTTCCCCCTGGTGCTCTGACTGCACGAATTTAAGCCTTCTACTAGATTGGCAGTTAGGTCTCGCCGATTTTCTGTTCAACTAGCTAGATGTAACCGTTTCTTCTATTCTAACAGTTTCTATTTCACACTTCTCACCTGTGGAATCCTTCCCGATTTCTTGATTCCCTGTCACCTAAGATCTTCAAAAATTTAAATACAACATCATTCGCTATCTTTTATTTTTCCTGAACCCCGTTCCTTTTTTATCAAAATTACGGCCACATCACGTTGAAATACCGATTCTCGTATGATCTCGGAAGTTAAGCAACATCGAGTTTTGTCAGTACCTAGACGGGTAAGTACTTGTGAGGGTGGGGTAATGGATCATGACTCGGAATTGTTAATCGGAGAGCCGAGTTTTTATTGCAGTTGGGTCCGTTATATTCACTTATACATAAATACCCTTGGGGAAGGTATGAATACACCTCTTCTAGCCCTATCTATGGGTTAATTAGTAATACTTGTATCACTAAGACCATTATTATCTAAAAAATAAAATAAAATTGCAGACAAAATATTTAGATTTCGGTATTAAATACCCCATAGAGGTTGGTATGCTGCTAAACAAAACATCCAACCAACATTTATTCGTTTTCCTCACCCCTCCTAATTAAATTCTCCTCATTCGGTTTTAATCCCTGTACCCCAGTGTACCATAGTGGCTTTATCGCCTTGATAAGGGTGAAACGACTGAAGAAAAGTCTTGAAGAGACATGAAATTTAAAAAAAGGAAGTTAAAATATAATGCTTACAATATTGTCTAACAAAAAACACAGCACGAATAATTATATCTTTTTTTCAAACATTTCACCCCAAGCAAGGCCAGGCAAGGCTCTGTAATCCCATGTCACTGTTACGCATGGGATTACAGAGTAAAGGACAGAGAAAACACTGAATATATGTCGGGGAAGGCGGATATGATAGAAGCTGAACAGGATTTAAAGGAGATATAGGATAACGATTGACGTTGCATTTAAATTTTTGAAGATTGTAGTTAACAGAGAAGCAGGAGACGGGAGAGAGGTCCACAAGCGGGAAGTGCAATAAAGTGGCCGATACATTTGACTAATTCAACAGTGAAAGGGTGGGACCTAGGTGCCAGTCTAGTAGGACGTTTAAACTCAAATAGTTCAGGAACAAGAAAAAAAGCTAGTCAGACCAGTTGCCATGAAAATATTTGTAGAAAAGACAGAGAGAAGCCACGTCAAGTCGATTAGAAAGGGATTGAAGTCGAGATACGACATTGATGATCCTTCTTTGGATTTAGTCAAGAACCTCGAGATGAATAGAAAAAACACCAGTCCAGATATGGCAATAGTATTCAATGCACGGACAAATGGTGGATATGTAAATGTGCATGATGGACTCTGATGAGGAAAAACCTTCCTGTACGACACAGCGACCCAACTTTCCTTGCAGTAGATACAGCTATTGATTCCATGTAGTCGTTTCACTTCAAATCAGTTGAAATCGTGAGGACTAAAAGTCTGTTGCTCTCCATGAGTCTAGCATCAACCATGCTGATGGCAGGAAGGAAAGCTTCTCTATGGTGGTTAAATGAGAACAGTTTCATTTTGGAGGCATTAAAATTTACGAGCCATTTCCTGACTTATTTAGCCCTCAGATTGAATGTCCTTTTCAAGAGCAGCGGCCAGGTGAACTTGGTCAGCTCTGATGGATTTGCTATTGAGAAAAGAAGTAAATGGTAGTGTCATCAGCATAAATGCCTACTTGGGAAATGACGACATGAAGAAGATCATTGATGAAGATCAGAAACAGCGTAGGACACAAGCTAGAGACTTGGAGGCACCCACGTTCGTGTGAAAAGGATTTGGAAAGAAACCCGTTCAAACCGACCTTCATTTCACGATTTGATAAGAACGATTGGATTAAATTAAACAACCGCCCTGTAATACCACAGCACTGGAGCTTGCGTAGACGATCAGCATGCCAAACCCTGTCAAACGCTTTCGATCTCTCTTGAGCCACATCTCCAGCTTCGTCGTTATTATCAAGAGCTTCATATACATATTTATGGATGGACATTAACACATCAGCAGTAGACCTGGAAAAACGGAAGCTATATTGTTTGTTAGAAAGTAGGTCGTGAGATAACTACTTCAGCAATGTTTATAGCCTCAAATACCTTACTGAAAAAGTGAACCTACTATCTTTCTGTATATGTTAATTTTTTTCATCTTTTCGCATCTGCTAATAATAAAAAAAAGCATTAACCATATTCTAGTAAGCCATGGATAGTGAATTAATAACATACTTTAAAGGTGTATTTGAAGTGTTTCCGTATGACAGCCCAGCGAATTTTGCCAAATGTATGACGGCTGCCCTCGATAACAGCAAAAGAAGCGGCACTACCTTCTTGTTTGACCGCCGCTAATTGACCAGAAGCGCGTGTCTGTGCATGCCATATTCAATGTTAATCACGTCACGTTCAACCGACGCCCGAGCCTGGCGTAACTGACGTGACACTAGCTCTGAGGGAAAAATAATTCAGTCGAGGCAGCCGTAGTTGATCTGATACCACCACACAGCGGTCGATGTTTTTGTTGTTGTTGTCAAGCAGAGACAATTAAATGATATACTCTTTTTTTCTTTCTTGTAAAGAACAAGAAAGAAAAAAAGAGTATATCATTTAATTGTCTCTGCTTGACAACTTTTTCTTTTCCATTTTCTCATTCATTTTTTTTTCCTATTGGTTTATTTTTTTTTCTAGTTATTTTTCTTTCTTGATATATTATTATCACTTTCTTTCTCTCATTTTATTATATTTTCTTTTTCTTTCAATTTTTTTTTTTATTTTCTTTTTCCAAGTTACTTTCGTCATCTCTCTCTCTATCTCTCTTTCTCTCTCATTTTCATGTTTGTACTTTTTAATTTTCTTCAACCTTAATTTTTCCAAATTTCCTTTATTTTATATTTTTTTTGTATTTCGTTTATATTTTCTTCATGTTCTCTTTTATCTTTTTCTTTATATCATTCATTCTTGTTGTCCGCTTTTCTTTTTTTCCTTTCTTTCTTTCTTTCTTTCCTTCTATTGTACGTTTTTTTGGCTTCTTTCTTTCTTACTTTCTCTTTCTTTCTTTCTTTCTTTATCTCACTATCATTTTCTTTCTGTCAGTTTCTCTCTTTCTTTTTAATTCTTGTTCCTTTATCTCAGTGTGTTCCTTCTTTGAATCTCTTTGTTTCTTACTTATCATTACTTTCCTTTTTCATCTTTCTTTTATACCTTTCTTTTATATTTCATTTCATTTTCTTTCTTCTTACCCCTTTCTTATTTTATCTTTCATTTTTTAATTATTTATCCCATTTTTCTATCTTTTTTATCCCTTGCGGCCATTGTTTCTTTCTTTGTTTAAATTATTTTTCTTTCTTTTTTTCTGCCTCTCTTTCGTCATTTCTTTCTTGCGTGCTTTTCTTTTCGTTTTTCTTTTCTTATTTTTACCTTAATTTATTATTTCTTGCAATATCCTTTCTTTTTATACATTGTTTGTTATTTGTTTTTCTTTCTTTCTTTCTTTCTTTCTTTCTTCTCCATTTCTTTCTTTCTTTCTTTTCTTATTCTTTGACTTTTTATCACTTCATTTTTCTTTCTTTCTTTGCTTATTTCATCCTGTTCTTTTTTAAAAAATCTTTTCTTTCTTTCTTCCTTTCTTTCTTCCTCTCTTTCTTTCTTTCTTTCTTTTTACCTGCCTAACATGTTCCCCTCAAAAATCATTGCTTCAGATACCGATTCTCATGTAATATCTGGAAAAGATATATTCCCAGAAGGAAAGGACACTATGCACTTATAAACTAGCATTTGCTGGAGGAGGCAGATTTAGTCTCAGCACTGGCCTAGGCTAAGAAAAAAAGCAACCGCTCTGTTTGGCTACTGTAAGCAAACTGAATAACTGAGGCGGTGTCATCTTATAATATTTAGTAAATATTTTTTTGTTTATTACAAAGCGGTATTTTTATGTAAGACTCACAGGCTACTGCGATTTAGTTCGTTTAAATTAAACATTTATTATCGAGTCAAAATTATGACTTCCTTAAAATAGCAGTTAGCAATGTTGTCTTCACTTAACATATCTAGAAAGAAAGGAAGATGCGGAGAACCATGTCCGCTCATGTTTCGGGAGAATACAGCACATATTGATATACCTGATTAAATTAAATTTATTCTGATAGCAAGGACAAAATAAAAACTGCAAATCTTCTATAGAAGATAGTAAAGGATTGATTAACAACCCTTTTTGAGTTGCATAAATGCGAAAGCTGTCTCGGATTGTAAGAATATTTTTTGCGAGTAAATATTACATGAAATATATATTGAGAATAACAATGATACAAGTACTATTATTTAACCCATAGCTGGAGGGATAAAATGAATTCATATTATTGCCAAAGATATTTGCTATCCGATTTCTCATTCCAAGAGGTATCTATTACAGTAGTAAAGGAAAACCTCAAGGAAGTACCGTCAAGGACGTTATCAATAGGGACAGGCTAATAGGCGAGCTGAAAACTGAAGACATCAATATCATGAAAATATTGAAGATTCAACATCTCTGAAGTGTTTTTTTTTGTTTTTTGTAGACCATGGTAAATGTGGCAAAAAAAACGAAGGCTCGTTGAAATAGGAAAAGATGCCTTCAAAAAGTTAAAGAAAGTATGAAGAAACAGGAAACTTTCGTTCGAAACAAAGAAAATGTGTTGAACTTTTATGTAATGTCACTTTTCGTATATAACAGTGAATGCTGGACAATTTCCTTGCTGATGAAGAAAAGACTTTTGGCAACAGAGATGTGGTTGTATAGATGAATGAATAACAAATCAAATGTTTACAGCTAATAGAAAGGAAAGGACAGGTGTATTTGGAATTTAAAAAGTAACAGTTTCAATTACACCGGTACATAAGGAGGTAAAAGGACTTGTAATATTTAACACTCAGAAGTCATATTGAAAGAAAGATGGATGCAGGAAAACGGGTATTAACCAATCTGACAAGCTTGTATAAATGAAGTGCAGTATATAGATTGGGACTGATTGTAAGGGGAATCATGTTAGACCTATAACGTGAGGGCGATATTGGAATCAAGATTTATTCTCCTTTTCTTTTCATTTCCCCATTATGGACAGTATTATATCCATGACATAATAAGAACGGAATGGGAGAAAGGAAAAGGAATGTCAATCATGTTTTGATCTCAGAAAGACTTTTAAAACGCCTACTCTACACGCAATATTATATATATATTTACACGTGTACCGCGAGAAAAATAATTTAACAGATATATGTTCACAATGAGCAGAATGTAAGGAGAATAAAAAAGAAGTGTCATACTTATAAAATGGAGATTCTTCTGTGATTTCTGGAGAAGCCATGCTTATGTCTCCAGACACAAACGGACCGGATTCATATACTGTGTTCCAAGCGAAGACATAGTTCACGAACGGGCAACAATGAGTTTTGGGTTTTCCCAAATTGAGGACTGCAAGCTGGAGTTTCTTTCTATATCTGGCAAAGATATATTCCCAGAAGGAAAGGACACCATGCACTTATAAACTAGTATTTGCAGGAGCAGTCAGATTTAGTCTCAGCACTGGCCTAGGCTAAGAAAAAAAGCAACCGCTCCGTTTGGCTACTGTAAACAAACTGAATAACTGACCACACTCGTCACTATATGAAGTGGCCATCACGTGACCCATGTGAAAGGGAAGTAATCAACTTTTGTGTCCATACAGAAATACTGGAGCGACATGAAGTTATAACGTATTCTGTATAGAATTCGTTTCTGTTATATGTCGTTCGAACTTATTAGGTTGTCCCGAAAATAATGTCCGATTTTAGAGTCAACATTTATTGCTGAGATAATGTATTTAAACGGTGTTTAAATTACGTTGAAATAGCAATCCTGAACATCTATACATTTTTTTCATCCAGTTATAAAGTTGCATATGACTTTAAAGGTTTGGACGCCAATTAATCTTTCAAAGCATCTTTACTGAAACGGAAGGTCTTTTGACTTTAAAAAAATGACATATTTGCTTCAATTGGTAGTCAGCGGGTGGGAAATCAGAGGGAAATCTCGTATCCCAAGTCGGTGAACTTATTAAGTGTCATTTTGGCAAAATAAGGCCGAGCATCTTCACGAAGAGGAATTGAACTTCGTCGATTAAACAGTGCCCATCTCATTTTGCTTAACTGAATGTGTATTTCATCCATTTGCTGGAAGTAATCTTCGACAGTGACCTATGGTTAGATTCCATAAATCTGTAATCGATAATGCCAATGGCGGACCAGCAGGCAGTTACGACAATTTTCTATGGATAGAATTTCGAATTTGGAAAGTGCTTGGGTACTTCGTTATGACCAAGATATTTATAACAGCACTTCTCAACATTTTGCAGCCCATGGAACATTTTCTTATTCAAAGATTCAAATGGACCACTCCTACTTTTAATTTTAGGCTGTTCAATTTTCACACTAAAATACTCAATGAAAAGACATAATAGTCTATTTTCACTTTAAAACTTATTTTAGTAAGCAAAGATAAACCCAGGATATCATAATCAATTTTGATGATGTCATTCAGTCTTAGTCCATTCAGCTAGTGACTACCTTGATCTTGGGGTTTCTGACACAAGATATCATAATCAATTTTAATGATGTCATTCAGTCTTAGTTCATTCAGCTAGTGACTACCTTGATCTTGGGGTTTCTGACACAAAATATCATAATCAATTTAATGATGTCATTCAGTCTTAGTCCATTCAGCTAGTGACGACCTTGATTTTGGTGTTTCTGACACAAGATATCATAATCAATTTTGATGATGTCATTCAGTCTTAGTCTGATAGTCTCTCGGCCGTTGAGATCTAACTTATTTCTTTTTCTACTGAAAACATCCACAGAGCCGAAAATCCAAATTCCACCATACATGTGGTAGGGAAAAATGGCTACAATTTTTCATGGCTAAGAATTCTCTGTTGGCCACTAGAAATGCTATGTGGGCCACTAGTGGTCAACCTCGGCCACTTTGAGTATCATTGATTTAGCCGATCGTTTACTATTGTCATGAAGGATTCATTTCGCATCACAAGTCAATTTCAACCAAGAAATGAATAATTCAAATATCGCAGATGCAACATCGAACATACTTCAAAACAATAAAGGATTTTATTTATTTATTTATTTTTTACTTTCACTGAGTTTCTGTGAAACCCATTTATCGAAGTTCTTCACTTTGCCAATTTTCTTGAGAACATTCAATATTGTTAAAATGTTGACAATTATCTGAGACACTTTTCGTTCGGATAGTGTTTTCAGATGTTGTTTGTCACTTGCAGACATACGCATCTACCATCGTGATCTCCAAGACTCGTATCCCCACTGCGGAACTTCAAAACCCAGCGCCGAACACTCCGAGTACAAGTGGATCCGTCACCCCACGTTCTGTTAATGTTGACAGCAATTTGAGAAAAATTATGACCAAGTTTGAACTCAGGAAAAAAGAGGTCAACGCGTCTCTTTTTTTTTTATAATCAATATTAAGGGTATAAAATGTTTGAAGTTAAGTTCTGAAAGAGAATGATATAAAAATATTAAAGGCAACATTTTGATTATTAGGAAAGAGTAATATTTTTTGTGCAGTTATTTTAATAATATATTAGAACAAAATTAAAAGGTTTCTTTTAAAATCGGACATTATTTTCCGAACGAAACAAAGATATTACAATTAAACAAAGATATTACTCACTTAGTATCTTACACGGTCCATTTGGATATGCTGACCTCAGGTGAACATGACATTGCGATACTCATATTGTATTTGTTTAAATTAAACATCCGGTTTTTTTTTAAAATTCTACCTGGAGAATTAAATAAATGAAGGAAATGAAAACGAAATCAAGTTATTGAATAAGAGTGAGCTAATGAAAAATCGGAGAGCAAAAGACAAATGGGCGGGGAAAAAGTGCTGTCTTCTTTAATTTCTGCTTGACAGTTTCACTGAAGATACATTCAGAGATTACGACGGAGAAGGCGACACACTGTCGCTAAGAAACTTCGTTCACTATTCCGTGCTAGACAATATTCCTCTCCAGAATCCATCTTATATATTTATAAGCCTGCCATTCGTCCTTGCTTTGAATATCGCTGCCACATCAAGTCTGAGGCCCCTGCTATATATATCACAAGATTCTTGATAAAATCCAAAGAATTTGCAATGTTATTGGTCATGACCTGGTATCTCGGCTTCAGTCCCTTTCCCACCGCAGTAACCAAGTTTTCCTCTGCCTCTTCTATAAATACTTTTTATGGTAATTGTTCTGATGAACTTTCTACTGTGGTAAGTAGACTTTATGAATATAAGCGAAGTAATAGATCGGTGGCATTTTCTCATCATTTTACAGATGAAATGGCAAGGTGTAACCGTAAGTTCTATGCTAATAGTTTCTTCCGTCGCACTTCATGCTTGTGGAACACTATTTCCCGGCTTCTTGCTTTCCCGTCAACTTTGATCTTCAAAAACGTAAATGCAATGTCAGTCGTTATCATCTGTCTTCTTAATTCTTTTTCTTTTATTGTCTTCGCTCATTAATAATAGGTTTTCTCTTATTCTCTAACAATCAGTAACTCCACTTGCGTCTTAGTGGCTTTATTGCCTTGATTTGGGTGCAATGATTATTAAATAAATAAAAAATCGGATGACAGCAGAGAGCGCTTATGGAGAGTGAGGAAATTGAACGATTGTATTTTATAGAA
The DNA here is from genome assembly GCA_964036315.1 of Acanthosepion esculentum. Classification (NCBI taxonomy): domain Eukaryota; kingdom Metazoa; phylum Mollusca; class Cephalopoda; order Sepiida; family Sepiidae; genus Acanthosepion; species Acanthosepion esculentum. The sequence continues at coordinate 24,588,541 of OZ038482.1, forward strand.
AATCACATGTTTTTCTTCATAACAGATCAAAATATAGATATCCATTCTTATATGAGAAATTGTTATATCTGTCGTGTTAATGTTTAACCGAGAGCTGCATAGAACCAATAATTTCCACTTATATAATTGCGTGTTAAGTTAAAATCATATTATGATTGGTTTTGTTCCTACCTTCTTTAGTTGGCACTTACGGTACGCTGTGCCTCAAATAAACAATGACCCATTCCTGTGATTATGAAAATAGAACTGAAATAACTTTCCTGTCCTCTACACACAAGACTGAAGATATACCAAAGGTGCTGTTTGGTTTTAGGGAAAATAAAGTGAGAAAGGTACGATAGAATTATCACCGACTCTCCCGACCTTTTCTTTCTTTCTTCTGTAACACTCTTATGTGTTTAATGACAGGTTCGGTGAAATAAAAAAACAACCTTGTCAATTAAAAATCTTTTCAATTATACCCTCTTATTTTGTTAAATAATGACACATATTCATATTTGTGGTTGTTATTGTAATATTATGTAATAATTTTTAGTTAAAATATTCAATGATGCAATCTTATATAAAAAGTACAGTGTATGTGTTTATGTCCAGCTCCACCGCTCCTGCTGGTCCGATTTCAATGATTCAGGGCTCATTCAAATGCCTTAGAAAAGTTAGGCGCAGGGTACGATTTTTCGTTGAGCTCAGATTCAGATTTGCCAGATTATGCGAGTTTGAAAATATATATTACTACATTTACTAACCATTATCGTTCCTTTCATGGTTCAAGGGGAGTAACTTTCTTTTGTATCCGAAATTGCAGTGTACCATATATTATAAACTAGCTTAAAAGTCGTCCTATCGCTAGGGAGGAGTAGATGCGATAGGTATCAATAAACTACAGAAGAACTCAAAATTGATCGCTGCATTTAAGTATTGAATTAATGTTTAAGCTTACCTTTGAAAAGTTCAACGATAATTCTTCTGCTGCCACTTAAAGACGATTTCATGAACGTAAGTCATAATTTTCCGTACAAACAATTATTTATATTTCATGGGTGACAGAACAGGGGACAATTTATAAGATAAAATTAATATAGTGTAAAGATGGGAAAATAGAAATTAGAATTAGTTATACATTCAACATTTGAAGAGTTAGAGAAACATAGCAGTTAATTAAGTAGAAACCGTATTATAGAATCTATATGAATAAAGGCGAAAATGGAGCTAAATTCTCCCACTAATTCTGAGATTAAAAATGACCCATCTCAACTTTATACTAATTCACACATGGTATTTACTCTGTCTCCCCACTAAGACGAGATGTGACACAAGGTCTTTTTTAAGGTGGGGACACGAGCGCGAACACCCGAACAATAACCAAAATTGCCCACATCCCATGCTGTCGGTTGCGCTGTCCTCGGTGCGAGCACCGATTCCTCTCTCTGGGGCAATGAGAGGGCGCGGCCTCGGGCAGCTGTTTGCCAGGCTGGGCACTGCTCAGTATAATTTTCTCAGTTTCCCCTCGGGCCGCTGGTCTAAGCTTGTCCAAGATGGTCAGAGCTGGTCTAAGCTAGTCATAGCCGTGATACCAACAGCACAGGGACAGAGCCCTGTGACCGATAAGTATCTGAACACGTACAACCCTCCAAAGAGGAATTTACGCGATCAAAGCTCATTACTTTTATTTTATTTTATTTTATATTATTTACTTCTAGTCACTATCACTCGTCAGGCTTAAAACATTTGCATATTGATTACAAATCTTCATTTCATTAATTAATTTTCCCTCATTACTGTTTTTTAATTCGAGGATTATTTTGATTTTCATATAAAAAATAGTTCTGTTTAGGAATATTGTCTTATATAGTGGCGATAAATGTTTGAAATTTGTATTTTACATATCCTTCAACAAATTTGTATCTATTTGTAAAACTTTCCTTAACTATAACAAGACAATTTATGAATGAAATCTTCATGTAAAATGTTTGTTTCAAAGATTTCTAGTAGTGAATATATTTTATTTTTCGAAGAAGATCGCCAGCGGGCGAAGCCTGCTAGTCGGAGAATAAGGATGGGTATTTTGTACCCTGAACATTTATAAAATATTTTAATTCTCCTCATCATGAGCTTACTCAATCATTAACTTAAGAATTAAGGTTCATCAAATAATTCAAATAAGAAAAACGGTTAATTTTTACGGGTATCTTCTGTCTGCTTGATTGATCTCAAACGAATACTTCTGGTCCCTTTTTTCCCAACAATTTTTGTCATTCTCAGCTCTAAAACACTTTTTCTGCTTCCGATGTCATCTATGCCTTGATCGATGAATGTTCTTCCTGGTCTACCTCTTGATATTCTCCCATCATTTAGGTCCTAGATTATAAATTTGATGCATCATTTCTTATCTACTTCTTCTTCAATGGCTATTAAACCGCACTCAACTTTCACGCGTGATTTCGGTAAAATTTGGTCGGTTCCAATATAGTTCTTCATTGTTTCTATGTTATTTTCCAGCTGACATTTAGCTCGGCTCTCAATAGCCGATTATAAGTACTGTCTACTTTTTTCTGCCAATGATTTTAATGGGATCCAACTGTTTGAGTCGTATGAATGTGTACTGTTATTTTTTACCTAAAAATTCAATATCTGTCTATATATATTTCTGAGATAAGGTATTATGTACATTATTTACATTATTCGGACTATTGACCTCATCTCTGTCGCTATATTTATTACAACGTTTCGGCCATTGTATGCTCCGGCATTCTTCAGGTGGTTGGAATGTCGAAATAAAAGGTTCAGTTCGACATTCCAACCACCTGAAGAAGGCCTGAGTGTACAACGGCCGAAACGTTGTAATAAATATGGCGACAGAGATAAGGACAATAGTCCGAATAATGTAAATAATCTAAAAATTCATTTAATAATGCTTTCGATGCCATTCCAATTAAAATGGTACGCTTTTTCATGATGAATTCAAATATGATTCCTGATATTTAAAAAAAAATCATTCTGATTTAGACTGTCACCTCTTAATATTATAATATATCCTTCTTGGTTAAAAGGCATAAATTCTGTTTTAATTTCATTTATATGAAGTTCAATATATCCTGCAGCAAATTCTAATCTTAGAAGAAATAACTGCTTGTTCACGCGTTATAGATACAAGAATTAGATTGTTTTCGGATGATGATTTCAACGCATCGTTTATGTCTTGATTCTATCGATGAGTATAAGTTAAACCAAATCAGATTTTAATGCTGTATGTTTTTCTTTGCCCGGCAAGTACACAATATAGAATTCTTTGTTGAAAAACAAGTGGAATATGAAATCAGCTGTGCTGTGTCAGGAAAATCGAAATATTATTACAAGCGTTACTGTTAATAACTGACCTTTTTTCATTACTGCATATTTTATATATGATTTTCCCGAAAGTTTGAAATAGACATTAAATTGCATGAATTTAAGTGTAGTACTTAATTAGCAGGTGTCTCTTTTCATTTTATTCTTGAAATTGATAAATGAAACCTTAAGTTCTATTCTAAAAGTGTGCGTGTAGGGGATGTATAGTTGTATCCGAAAATAGTGATGATGATATATATATATATATATATATATATATATATATATATATATATATATATATATATATATATATATTATGAAATGGACAAAGTCCGACAATATTCTTTTTATAGATACATATATTTAAGTAAATGCTCTGATTATAATAAACAGTATTAAACAACATTTACCGGCCTGAATATCCAAGGAATTTTCATAGAAAATATTCGTCGTCCGAATGTATAAACATAAAAATGTCTCCATATATATATATATATATATATATATATATATATATATATATATATATATATATACGAGAGTTATTCAATAATTAAGGTGAATTTTTCGGTATAAGGACTTCTAATACAGATAGAAGATTAATTTTTTTTAATTTTTCAACGTAATCTCCCCGCACTGTCCCACACTTTTCCCATCTGTGCACAAGCTTCCATATTCCCTAAAAATCTTTGGACTGATGTCTCAGCCAGTCGCTCCCAACACCTTTGACTTCATCGTCACTTTTAAACTTCGTGCTTCTCGTGAACGCTTTCAAGGGACCAAACAGGTAAAAGTCTGAAGGGGCAAGGTCTGGGCTGTAAGGGGGATGAGGGAGCAGTTCCCAGCCCAGCTCGTTGATGTCCTGCACCGTTTGGGCTGATGTGCTGTTTATGCTCTGCAGTAAGCATCTTTGGCACCCACCGGCAGCTGACCTTGTGTGCTGTCCCAACAGATAAGCTCAAAGTCCTTGCAATGTCATCCACTGTCACCTTCTCTCAGACTGAATGATGTTATTGACTGATTCGATCACCTCAGGAGACCTCACTTCTGTAGGCCTCCCAGGCCTGTCTTCATCCTCAACACTGCTCCGTTCTTCTTTAAACAATTTAGCCCACTTATAGACATTTGTTTTAGCTGAAATAAGTGGCATCATATACAGTTGACATTCTCCTATGAATTTCAACTGGTTTGCACCCTTCAGCAACCAAAAACTTGATAACCGACCGCTGTTCAATCCTGGAGAATGCTTCTTGGTCGGCCATCTTTGTTAATCGCCAAAACTCTCAAAGTTTTTTTTTTAATCTGCAAAAGAAATTAAATCCATGTGAAAAAGAAGTAAAACAAAAAAAATGTAAGCTTCTATCTGTCCTTATAGACGTCCTTATACCGAGAACATTCACCTTATTTATTGAATGACCCTCGTATATATATATATATATATATATATATATATATATATATATATATATATATATATATATATATATATATATATATACTGGAATCTCTCGTCGTATTCGACGTATGAGGGTCAAGCAACTCAGTTTCTAGGAACCTGCAGCTAGACATCTGCACATATGATTTGATTATAGTGGTGAAGGTTTTATGTAGAACCAACCACACATTCTGAAGAGCCGAATCAAGAGACCTGGTGCACTATGTGCCACAAGGTCCCCAAATGACCCTCCACAGGTTTTGAATTCAGAGTTGTCCCGCTCCTAGGCCAGTTGTTATCCAAGGCTCTTTACCCATAGCTGGGGGAGAAGAAGAGGATTCATACCTTTCCCAGTACCTTATTTTTATAGATAGAGTTTTTTGAAGTACACGCTCTCATATTTTTCAATTAAACAGTATTAATTACATTTATGTTTTCTCTGTAGCTAAATGGTATACCACGCCAGATGAGAGGCTGATTTTCATATAGGAATACAGGTTCGATTCCTGTCGGAGAATGGTCGAAATTTCTCAACCATTCAGACCGGTAAATGTAATTCATACCGCTTAATTAAAAAATAAACAGATCATTTTTTTTAATAAATTTTATCTATAAAAGTAACGTATAAACAGAAAATATATTATATATAAGTAAAGTAATAGATCTTTATTAACCCGACAGATTTTTTTCACTTTAAATCTTATTTTTAGTTAGTACTCGTATTTTAGTAGCCGCTTCGTTTATTTATTAAACAGTATATTTATTTCTTTTTTCTATCAGCCTGACTGGTCGAGAAAATCTTATTAAAGAAAACTAGCACTCTCCTTGCATGATCCGAACCTGAGCCCTCTTGAACAAAGGCCATTACCCATGAATCCGTCCCAATCAAACATATTGACATAAATCAAACCAACTGATCAGGCAAGGCCGAAATTCTGCCTTTAACCGAAATTAGATAATAGATTTTCTCGAAATTTTGTTCATATCTGCAGTTTGGTATAATAAAACAAAGTAATAGGAAAACAAAGTAATTTTTCTAAATAAATTAATAGTATTTCATTAATCCGTCAGATTTGTTATCACATAAAACGTCATTCTTAGTGGGAAATCGTATTTGAGTAGACGAACCGTTTATTTTTTGAAATATTATATTTATTTATTTTCCTTTACAGGCTTGAATGTTCGAGAAATTTTTTGAAAGAAAATTTCGGTAAGAGAAAATTTTTCCTTTAACTTCTTTCGTTAATTCCTTCTAAAACGTCATGAATCCATCTCCCCAATATCTTTCTATCGGTTGTCCTTCGAATCCGAAGATGACGTGTCGTATCTGCCTCTCATCTGTGAACTCCGAGTTGGCTCCGCAACACCAAGCTGGAGGTGCAGAATATGGAACAGTGTGGGCACTGAAAGTTTTCTTGTTGCACTCACTGCTGACGATGCCCTGTGGCGTTGATCTTTGTCAGTGGTGAGCTTCTGGCGTCGAGCATCTTCGAGGGTGATAGCAGTATCATGGATTGTGATTCGCCAACGTGGTCGATCATTGGCGCGCTCCTCTAGTTCTTTGGCTACAAGCTTGCACCTCTGGAGATTTGCTTTCGCAGTGTCTTTATACCGCTTCTTTGGACGGACTTGGTTTCTCTTGCCGTGCAGGAGCTCTCCATACAGCAGACGTCTTAGTAAGCGGTGCTTCTCGATGCAGATGACATGCCCCACCCATCGGAGTTGGGCTTTAATGAGTTGGGACTCATTGCTTGAGGAGTAAGCACGATCGAGTTAAATAACATGCAGATTGCCCTCTCCAGTCTAAAAGTAGGAAGATGGAAAGATGTTTGGAAACTTAATTGGTCTCTCTCAGCAATATCGCTGTTGTTTGTTCTTCCCGAAGGTGGTTCTACTTTTACACAAACGTTTACCACGATAATCAAACCCTATCTGTGGGCAGTACAAAAGTTCAGTTCTAAACTGAATTGTTGCATCCTCATACGTCACAATCAACCGGAGAGGAAGTTTTGAACTATGACGAAGGGCACATTCACGAAAAAGATCCAAGCCGCTAGACGAAAATGATCTCTCTATATAAAACAAAGGATGTCTCTATCTGTGTTATACATTTTCTGTCGAGATCCATCCAACTGGTTTTGACCAAACTTCGCACATACATTTGTGCAATGTAAGAGATAGGTTCTTAGCGTAAAAAATCGATGATTTAAAAAAAATCAATAATCGATAAAGCCAATCAAAAATCAATAAATTCATCTTTTCTCCTCCGATTTTTAAAAAACTCGGTATGTAGGTTACTTACATCATGCCGAGCGCAGCGATAGCTCATTTTTATTTCTACGCCACTGCGATTAGCGAAAACCCGCGAAAAACGAAATATCGATTTCAACACAAATTGATTTCAACACAATTTTTGAACTAAAACCTCCCTCAATTTTCAAGCAATCTAACACAAACTTCACTGAATTATAGCCAACAATAAGTTGTTTGTTTAACAGTCATTTAACTTGATAACTGTGTCAACCCATATAGTGAAAATCCGCGTAAATAGCGAAAAATGGCAATTTTTACTAGTTTCTTTCTTATATTTCGTTGTTCTTTCAACCAATTTTCATCAAATTTAACAATTGCTTCATAAATGTATCCTCTCTTACATCCCTGGTAGCACACTGACAATTTAAAAAAAAAATAATTGTGGTCTAAAGTAGGTCTTCATGCTGATTGTTTTACCACTTCATGTCCTGACCTAACTTAGATTGTATAAATATAGTGTAATTCTGTTATATAATTAACTGCATTGATTCAAAATGTTTTTAATGAAATACTTTAAAGTAATTGAAGAAGAGAGACTCTGTTACAGCTAAATATGATGCTGTTTTTGCTCCATTCTAATTGAACGCTTTTTCTGATTGACCAGCTGAGTATGGCTGCTACTAATATTTAAAAGCAGCGATGTCTACCCAAACACGTGTATCCCCTAAATGTAACGTTTAGAGTAATAAGAAATAATGCAAAATTATGAATAAAAATGCATTAATTCCCAAGAAATTCCTTTGTTTACGTTTCAGATGCGTAAATAAATTTAGCAGATAAGAACTTCGAAACATCTTAACGAGAGAGAATGTACTCTTTGACAAGAGTAATTGAGCTTTCTGTGTGTTTTCGTTTTTTATGTCTTTCATTGTTTATAGATCTTGAATCATGGAATGTGGTAGGTGCATTTGACTGTAATTTACTGTTATCGACATTGATACTTGGGTATTATTGATGTTGACTTTTAGCCAATTCGTAATTCTTGGCACTTATCAATAACGTAAGCAGAGTTTCAAACTTGACATTAGTAAAAAAACAAAAACGAAATAAAGGACAGATAGCTACTTATAAAGTCAAAAATCATTTTGTCACAGTATTAATATTATGATGTAGGGGGGGCACATCAAGGCGGTATACTAGCAAGCTTGTCTCGCCAGAACAATTACGGACTTCTTCAGGTAGTTGGAATGTCGAACTGAACCCTTTATTTCGCTCAGTGGGGTAGACTGTTCTAGCTCTACGTGTCTAATGGATGTCTGTTATCAGTTAGCTCCTGTTAATTCCCCTTTCCATGTTCTCCAGGTATTGAACTCACACTCTTTGAGTCCTGTCACTGAATCTAACCAAGGTCTTTATCCACTGTGCCATGTGCCCTTGTGGCGACAAAGATGAGGACTATAGTCCGAATAATGTAAATAGTGTTCATAATACCTCATCTCAGAAATATAGACTGTTATATTTATTTATATATTTCTTTAATCCTAGCGCATATGCCATAACGATATATATATATATATATATATATATATATATATATATATATATATATATCATAGAAATTAATTATATACATATATATTACATAATTATATATATATATATATATATATATATTACTTAATTATATATATATATATATATATATATATATATTCAACATCATCACTTGTTAAGACATCAGAAGTTTTTTAAACAAAATTTTCAGTTTTATTGTTATAGAACTGATGATAGAACTGATGTCGGTCGGAAAGTAGGCCAGCTACAACGTTTTTGTTTTAATTTACTTTTAAACACCATTTAAGTTTTTTTTTAAATCATCAGATGGTAACCTGATCGACTCTAATTCCGTAGCTATAAGTGGAATAGCAGGGCGGCATGCACTTTCTATTCTAAATAAATAAATATAATATTTAAAAAATAGACGGTTCGTCTACTCAAATACGATTTACCACTAAGAATAACGTTTTATGTGATGACAAATCTGTCGGATTAATAAAATACTATTAATTTATTTAGAAAAATTACTATTACTTTGTTTTATTATACCAAACTGCAAATATGAACAAAATTTCGAGAAAATCTATCATCTAATTTCGCTTAAAGGCAGAATTTCGGCCTTGCCTGATTTCGGCTTTATGGTATAAGCTGAATAGTAAATTCGGAGGCAACGTCTACACTAACCTTTACTAGAACAATCGCTTCAATTCAATAAAAATATTTAAGTTAAAACAATTCTATAAACTGATGTAGACCGGTGTAGACAAGTTGAAATATGATAATGAAGGCGAGAAACTTGAATTTACTATGCAATAATCATTATTAACTAACGAATGAAATTTGGCGAGTAAACGAACAAAAATATTTTGATGTGAGAAACAAGTAAGAATCAGTAACCCGGCCAAAATATTGTGGAAGTGTTAATCATTGGCAGTATGAATATATCAGACTCAATCTTTTTAGTCTTATTTATTTTGTCCTATTAGATTCCGATATATTTCTTTTGGACTGGTATCGGGCACTCACCAGACATTCCAGTCTGGGACTGATTCTCATGTAATTAATTTTCTACTCAATAATTATCCGTGTTTAGGGTAATTAAATTTAATCTATGTTCGCACCACGAACAGATTTTTCTTCATATTGGAGAGATTACTTATTAACTCTGCCAAACAATTAAGCAATTTCGGAAGGGGTTCTTTATATTACGCTGATTGCAAAGGTCAGTAACATTTTGCTTTTTTGATAAAAACAAAATCAGCTAATACAATGCCCGAGAGACAGTCAGGCTTCAGTGTTTCTGTTAATATAGTAATGGCGGAAGAGATGTGTAATATAAATGAGAAAGGAGATAATAGAAAATAAAGACCATGAGAATAAGATCATGAGAGAGCGATTAACACTTGACTTGAACAGGTGAAGATTGTACTGTTCAGGGAATAATCCACGCAGTATCTGTTCCACCAACCGCCGGTTTTAATTTTTTTACATCTTTTCACTCCATTCAAGCCACTATGACACAAGGAGTTACTGAGTGTGAGAGAATAAGAAAAACGTGAAGCATTATAATGAGCTACTGAGTTTCATGGGAGAAAGGCTAAATGATAGGTTGATTCAAAACACAAAGTTAATATAAACCCAATATATTATTTGGGTGAAAATTCAAAATATAGAGTGCATGGGTGGGAGAGGTATTGGGAAAAACAAAGCAAAAAAGTTGCTAATATCTCGTTATTTAGTTTATATTAACACTTATATCAATCTATCTTTCTCTCTCTTTCTCTTTCTCTCTCTAACTATATATATTTCCCTTTCTCTCTCTCTCTCTCTATCTATCTATATATATATATATATATATATATATATATATATATATATATATATATATGAAGAAATATAGTCTTAAAGTGTGCTATATTAATGGCATAAAGTGCTCAATATCAGAGATAGAGCGTGTGCAAATATAAAAGTGAACATAGATGTCAACACTTAGAGGCGACAGTCTGTTTCATGTTAGATGCAATCGTCAGGTGGCCTGACGATTGCATCTAGCATGAAACAGACTGTCGCCTCTAAGTGTTGACTTCTTTTGTTCACTTTTCTATATATATATATATATATATATATATATATATATATATATATATACATATATATATATAAATAAAGTGTATATTTCGGCAGCAATTTTTCATTAATGAATGTTTCATTAAATAATATAGACAAGTTTTGTCTATTTGCTTTAAGTAAGTTCCTTTCATATTGTCTGATAAGCTTAATCACATTATCGTTGAAAGACGAAAGGAAAACACCATATTGACACATGTTTGAATCCAATCTAAGCTTTCGGCTTATATAAGCCATTATCAAAAATGACAATTTTAATAAATAAAACAACACATATACGAAACCACAATAATGACCAGCCGTTGCTGTTTGAATAAGCTCAAAGTAAAGACAAACTCTTATTTACGCGTGGTCATGTGTGATGTCACGAGCTACGACACGTTTTTCGCTTCCTTGGGTCGTAATTCGGAGGACGCATATTTTCTATGACAATTTCTCGGACATTCAGGCCGGTAAATGCTGTTAATACTGTTTATTATAAACAGAGCATTTACTTAAATATTTGTATCTATAAAAAAGAATGTATAAAGATAAAAATGTCTTTATATATATATATATATATATATATATATATATATATATATATATATATATATATATCAATTATGTGGTGCTGGTTCAATTTGTATTACGCGAATCATTTATACGAAAAGCAGATAATGAAGTTAATGATATGGCAAGAATCACTATCGCAAACAATTTTTAATAATAAAATACATTAACCTCGAATCCTTTAATGAATGGTATGATCCTTGTTTATAAATTCTGGTTTTATCAGGTCTTTCTTTACTACTAGCTTTCAATCGTTTCATACGATCATCCTCAGGTACGGAAATAGGTAAGTTTTTCACATCCAGGTAATAACAGGACACTGAAAGATAAAGTGTAATCCGAAAGAAGTGTTTTAGAAATGTGATATTGTTAACTGTAAGAATACATTTGGAGTTTGCAGTCACGACGCTGAGGTTGAATTTTTTTCAATTTTAAAATTGTGTGTTCTTGTACTAATATAGTAATATGAGAATAAAGTATTCTGGACAGACGCGACATATCCACTCGGAGCATCACGCATGTATCATCTTTCATGATTGATTGTCTCTTCATTAAGCGTGCTGAAGGTAGACGTTTTAGGGGTTTGGGCGTTATCCGCCTGATAGGGATCAGAACATTCGAGTAAATTCGAACGAAGCTATCCTATCAGCAGGTATATAATGTCGGAGCAATTGTACTGCCATTTTGTAAATGGTCTCTGGAACGTGCTGTAGTCTCCGACGGGACCTCTCAATGCCATGATGAAATGCACTGCTATGGCTGTATTCTCTCCAAGGTATTTATAATTGCAACTCCTACAAGTGCCTGTTTCACTGCTCACATCAAACAACCAACACACCCATGAAACCGGTCAAAAGGCAAATGAACAAAACTAGCAAACCCAACCTAAAAAATAGTAAACTCCATGTATGTCACCTTCTACACCAACGTGAGGTGGCTACGTTTCTACTTTCCAGAAGTGGAACACCATATTCTTCGGAGTCAAGCAGCCCTCTTGTTACTTTCTGAAACTGGTATAAACGCTTCACGCACACTAGCGGAGTTCACAGTCCCGCGCTTCTCCTATCTTATGGCTAAACACGACCACTGAAAACGACACGGCCATGTTCTAGGATCCTAAATCAAAGACGAGTTTCTATGTGGCAGAGATACAAAAAAACAATGAACCTGATCTCCCATACATGTGCTTCCGCGTGCCACATCCATATTACCACATTCGTCTTTTCTCTCCATCGCCCTCAGAACGAAGGGACGATAATCTTCAACCGTATATGAGAGAAAATTGCTAATATACTCAATAAATCTCCCCCGGTCAGCTTTCATATCTGCAGTGAAATAATATATACCATAAAGAATGGCAAGTCAACTCCAACAAAACCGATTTTGAAAGCAGATAAATGCAGAGACTTCTTCATAACTTATGAACTAACCAAAGTCATTGGAGAACGTAACTGCGTCATGGACACGACGGGTCATCAACCGAACTTCCTCGAACTCTTCCTAACCTAATGCCCTGATAAAGGATTAGTAAAAGTTTTATCGCAGGTCACGTCAGACCATTCCCTTATTAATGTCCAGATCGATGCAAAACGTAAGGCATCTCGTAATGTACTGTTCCATAAAAGGAGTTTTCGCTATACGAAGACAGACTGGGACAGATTTCGATCCTACATGATGGGAGCTCTCCTCCCAATATTCTTCAATCCAACTCTATCTAAAACCTCTGCCCTCGTCACTTACTGGATCCTTTCTGGAATGGAGAGTTTATACCCCCAAAAAGAATTCCAGCAAAAACCAAACAGCCAACCTTGGTTCATCCCTGAATGCTCTGCGGCCATAACCCACCGAAATCACTTGTTCAGTATCTATCGCAAGGAACGTTGTAGTTCGGCCCTCACTGCATTCAGAATTGCCCGCAATCGCTGCAAAAATGTTCTATAAAACGCCAAGTGCAGCTAGCAGTCCAGGTCAAGGTTGAAAAAAGACAAATTGGATCTTGTGAATTCTGGAAGGTTAACAAACAAATCATGAACAGATGTAAAGTGGCTGTATCCACAATTATAAATGGCCCCAAAGTCATACACTCCTCGATAGATAAGGCGAACCTCTTCGACTCTACCTTGGGCTCTAATTTGACATTAGATGAAAAAGACCATCCCCTCCTCAAGTTTCACTGAGGACAATCTCAGTAATATTATAATCACAGTACGAAAAGTTTCTTGATTTATCAAAGGCCTCGACCCCGAGAAAGCCAGTAGCCTGGTGATTGTCCTTAGAATATCCATCCGGAAATTTCTCCAGTCCTTGCAAAGCTATTCAACAACACCTTGAAGGAAAAGTCCTTCCCAAATCTGTGGAAAGTGTTAAGTGTATGCCCAGTTTTCGAGAATGCGGGAGCGCAATCTTCCCCTCTTCAAGTTCAGGCCTATCAGTCCCCTCAGATTCATCAGGAATCTTTTTGAATCTCCTCAGTGTCACCAGGAAGCATTTTAAATCTTCTCAGTGTCATCATGAAGATTTCTGAGTCTCCTCAGTGTCAACTGGAAGCTTTTTGAGTCTCCTCAGTGACACCAGGAAGCTTTTTAAATCTCCTCAGTGACACCAGGAAGCTTTTTGAATGTCCTCAGTGTCATCATGAAGCTTTTTGAGTCTCCTCAGTGTCCTCAGGAAGCTTTTTCAATCTCCTCAGTGTCCTCAGGAAGCTTTTTGAATCTCCTCAGTGTCATCAGGAAGGGTAAGAAAACAATTAAACTAGTCCGAGAAAGGGTAAGAAAGATATCTATATTCTTATCTTTTAATGACCCCTGTTTGTCCTTTGATCTATTTCCATTTTTCTGTGTTTTTGTCAGCATTTGTCATATATATATATATATATATATATATATATATATATATATATATATATATATATATTCTGAGTTTGGATGGTTTGTTGAAATATTTGCAGCAGTGCTCATGTTGTGTTTCTTGGCTCTGGAGTCTTGGACTAATGATGTCAAACGTATATATACCAGAGATGTCTTCATCTTCTTACGGATGTGCTCACGCATACGAGTTGAACACATAAATATGTTAACACACTATTCCTCAACAGTAATTAACAATTCCATTAGTGCTTAATATGATTAAAATGTTCGAATAGCTTTCATTTAAGTCGAAAAATTCCACTGTATCGAACACTTTTAAGGAAAAATTATTTCTATATCACCTGACAGAATTTAATCACTATCGATTGCTGCGAATAAATTAATTTAGTTGTCTGTGACTCTGTCAGGACCGGCGTAGCTTCGTACATTTTCGAAGTTCCAACAGACGAATCTAAATTCGCGCATTCGAATGGGTGCTGAAAAGTTTGACTAGCCTACGAATATGTGTGTGTATACAAGTGGATCAGTCATATAATATTAAAAGTTAAAAACCAAAACTCCAAAAAAAAAAGAAAAATAACTATTATGCTATGAATATTTATCCACTTCATTCCTTTCGTATTATATTAGTAAGGAGAAAATCCAGTCAACAAACAGCTTCTTCCAACAAACCTCTACGTTGTGACACCGACACCCAAGGGGGCGCTTTCCGGGTCACTAGAATCTCAATCTTAATCTCTTCGGTGTTAGCCGTTATCTTTCCCATCTGTCGTCATGAACTGCGTCTCTTATCTATTAGACTTACAGCTCATACAACCTCCTTCATTAAGTCTCTACCTTGACGGACTCTTGTACCTTGTATAAGATGAAAATTAGTATGAAGTGAAGTTATATATACATAATTAAATCTTTACTTATACTGTCCCGACGTTGAGTTTCGCTGAAATTACAGGGTGCGATGGGTCAATTTTCGCCATTTCATATTTTTTACTTCGCGCATGCGTCTTGTTTGCTCTTCATTTTGTTGTCTGCACAGTATAGTGAGATCAACTGGGCACTGTCTGTGAGAAAACGAGTATCATGAAACGATTCACTCCGCCAGAAATTTGGAAACGGCATTCTGTACTGTTTGACATTTTCACCGGAAGCTGTAATACGAACATTTCAGAGTGTTTGGGTGTCAATCTGAAAGACATTGTAGATGATTCGGAAAAGTTGGATGATTCTAATGGTACGTAATGATTACGAAGGTACAGCAGCTCGAAAAAACCCCGCTGATCTTTCTGATAGAAATAGAACTCCCATATTTGTTGGTGAAGGTCTCAGAGTCAACACGGAGGCCTACGTCAAGTTCTACCCTGGGTCAAGAGGGTAGTTGCTGGAAGAACCTATGTCTGACAACAGGACATTGCACCATGCTACACAAGCAGCAGAACCCAGTCTGCGACCACATCCCCCCTTACATCTGGCCACCTAACTGCCCAGACTGCAACCACCATCATTATTATGGTAGTGGGCGCAATTGAGCCAGAGACAAATAAAAAACTGAACGCGGAGACCTACATCAAGTGCCTTGAGGAGGTAGTGCTGCCCTGGGTCAAGAGGGTAGCTGCTGGAAGAATCTATTATGCGTGGGGCGCAGTTGAGCGAGAAACCCCCAAAACTCCTTGAAACACTAAAGATGACTTGAAGTCGAGGGAACACACAAACCACTTGAACTACACACTGTAAAACTACAATGTAGCAAGCAGACATAGAATTTCATCATCCAAAACACATCCTTGATAATGCCTACAGACGTAGCCGACGTAACTTTCGTTTAAAGCAACTTATTGCTCACATGCTTAGTCCATGGTATACTCAGCATCTGTAGAACAGTATCTCCATCGCTTCGCACCCCTTCTTCATCTGTCAGGTAATTGTCCAGCATTCACTTACATGTAGGATGATAGATATAACAACAGTTCAGGACTTTTTTTTCATTATATAGCCTGACGTGCCTTAACCGATCGGGCAACATTCAACAACTTAAACAAGGAGACCGTCCAGAAGATTTGCAGTAGCTTCAGAAATCGTCGGGTGGAAAGATTGAAACCAATGGCGATTTTATTTAATGAATTTACTGTTTATTATTTCGAGATATTTTTGTGGAATTTTGGTTAATTATATCTGTTAAATGATTGGCAGTGTCATTTTATTTTTTATTTTTTGCGTAATTTAGACGACAATTTATTCATCGCATCTTGTACATCTACTATGATTTGCTTTTAACATTAAATTTACTTAGAAAAATCACATTTTCCTTAAAAGGTGTTAATTTATTTACGCAAACATAATTGTATTTGTTCAGTTATATGTATTAAGCAAGTTTTATAGAAAATCGGAAATTAGGCGCTAACGTGTCTTTGGATTTGAATGTAGCTATGTATTTCTCGTGTGTACATGTATTCCTCAGTAAATCGTTAAACAAGTGAAGGGTGCTATTTATTTCGCAAAATACATCTTTTCGATGAACGGGAGGGAGTCGCCACCGATGTGATATTCCGGGGTTTTTCGAAATTTTCGGGTCTCTCAATATTGTATTGTCTCTCTCAAGCAAACCAATCAGGGCTGGTCGGACTCTGATTCTCCTCCCATCAACAGACCGTTAAAAACTTCGCTTCCATTTAGATATTGGTAACTTTTGACCGATAACATGTTTCCGTATCTTCATACGTTTTGGTCACGTTACTCCCAGCCAATGGCGTTTGAGTTCTGCTCGACCACTATCATTTGTTACATGTTAGATATATTTAATCGCTCTAAATTTCTGAAAACTATTTCACTTACGTTTATATTATCGTAATAGTTCGGATTTGTCTCTATCTCTTGAGAGTCAGTATCCGTTTATCACTGAGATAACTAGATGATGGTACATGGAAGCCATTCGCTGCCAGACCACATGGTTCCACCCTCGGTTGTACAGACGAAATTCAAAAGAATACAAGGCATTACATTTAGAGCCGTCTTGACTGTAGGCGTTGGAGGAAGATTGCCAGTGTTGACAGATAAACCGCCTTCGGGGCGAAAACTCCGGATATTCTGTCTGGATTTACATCCACAGTCTTTACCCCGTATGAATATGGCTGAAAGATAGCGGAAGTTTAAACACAGAGTTTAGTCCTTCCCCTAGAGAAGCAGGTGTGGCAGTGTGTAAAAGCTCACACTGTCTAGAAAAGGCACTCAAGCTTCTCAAATAGCCATACACAATTAAGTCCAGTCCCAAGCAGACGAAGAGCTGAAGGAGGACCACTGACGCCTCATGACATGTTGTTTCGAGTATCTCTTGATATTTATCACATTAATTACACAAACTACTCGAATTAAAAACAGTATATTCAAAAATACTTCTGTCCACATTTTTCTTTATGTTTTAGGGAAACACAGTCTTTGTTATATACGCAAACATATATGTATTATATATATATATATATTATAGCAATTCGTCAAGCTTAGAATCCTCAACAGAATGCAGAAAGCACTGGACGGCTGTTTTGTCCTATCTGGGACTCATCAGCACTGACAGATCCACTACCGAGAATCGAACCCGGATCGCTTCGATACAACGCGAGCGTCATACCAACTGTATCACGGGACTTAGTGACGAAAAAGACATAAACTAGACTCGATATAGCGCCGCTACTCACTCAGTTCCGTTCATCGATACCCATCCAAGTATACAGAGTTATCCAGAGTCCCCGAATAACCTCGGAACCTGTGCCCCAAGAGCCACGACTATTATTTTTACCCTAAGCCGCTCTCTCACAGAGCTTAGCTGGATCTAGCAAGATATACAAGTAATTGATTTGAGGATTTAAGATAATTTTATAGTAATTTGTCGAGCTTAGAATCATCAATTTAACACCTTACATATATATATTTAACAACTTATATATATATATATATATATATATATATATATATATATATATTATGAAATGGGAAAAGTTCGACAATTAATTTTAAGACATTTTTATGTTTATACGTTCTTTGGTTCTTTTTATAGATGCAAATAATTAAGTAAATGCTCTGTTTATAATAAACAGTATTAACAACATTTACCGGCCTGAATGACCGAGAAATTTTCATAGAAAATATGCGTCGTCCGACAGGAATCGAACCTGTATCCTATGACGTGCCTTAACCGATTGTGCCACAGAGGAGCGTTCGGTTAGCAAGGTCGAGTTTACTGCTTTTAAACACAATTATCCATGATTTTCTCTCATACATTCATATCTGCTCAATGCTTATCCAAATGTAAACAAATGAGGTCACACATTATGAAATGGACAATTATTTTTTAAGACATTTTTTATGTTTATGTCGGAGAACACATATTTTCTATGAACATTTCTCGGACCTTCAGGCCGGTAAATGTTGTTAATACTGTTTATTATAAGCAGATCATTTACTTAAATATTTGTATCTACAAAAAGAACGTATAAACATAAAAAATATCTTAAAAAATAATCTATATATATATACATATATATATATATATGTGTGTGTGTGTGTGTGTGTGTGTGTGTGTGTGTGTGTGTGTGTGTGTGTGTGTGTGTGTGTGTGTGCATCTTTCATAGAAAGAGATGTCGACAAGGAAGATTTAATTATTTTTCGTGCAATCTAATATTTTCCCATTTTTCGGGATGTAAGGAATATAGGAATTGTCCATAGTTATAATTGTTCCGAGCACTTTCAGCTATTTCTCTAGCCATTATCGAGGATGTGCTTTGGATGGGGAAAATCTGTGTGGGGCTGCTACATTGTAGTTTTTAGTGTTCAAGTCGTTTGTGTGTTTCCTGGCGGTCACGAACTGTCAGCGGCCAGCTGAAAGGAGCGATACTTTTATTTTTAGAACACTTTTAACACGTCATTTCTTGTACTAAATAGTGTAAGACTGATAGTGGTAGAATAAAGTTTAATAAGCAGAACCTCCCTGATAATCAGCTCTGTACGACTATGTCTTTCGAAAAGGATCATTTTATTATCAACTAGAATTTTCCTAAAAGGTTCTTCGAAGTTACGAGTTAATAAATATTTATTAATCGTACTCTGCTTCGAAAGGTGATATCAAAGACGTCTACTCTGTGAGTGTGTCTGATGAAGGCCATAAGATTTTGCCAAGTAACGCAGCCTTGTACAGGGGAATAGAATTGGTTCAGGGAGTTACGGCAGAAATATGGTGTTTAATGATTTTCCTTATAGCAAAATCATCTTGGTCATAGTTATTGTGCATCTGGTTGCAATAAAATATATTGATGTTTTACGGTGTTGTATTTTTTTAAGAATATTTTTATTTGCTTATCAACGATGTAGTTTGGAAAATTATTGTTGAATAGTGTTTGTTTTATATGTTTAAGTTCACTTAGGAACTTTGGAAGAGGAATTTTGTTATCCTCTATTTACGATGTTCGTTATCACTTCTGTTTCATATCTTTTGTGGCATTCGCGATCATAGGTTAAAATAGGTACCTCCACGAAATGTAAACAAACCAGTATAGCTTGACAAGAAAGGCCTTAAATTTGACGAAAAAATTTTTTATCTGCTTAAGTATATATATCATTATTAAGAAGAAATACCGAAATATTTTTTGAGTATTTTTAAATTTTTTTTACTCATTCTTAGCATGTCCGAAATTTTACTTAAAAATCTTGTTTTTTTTTTCCAGCAAAATTATCGAAAAAAAATCGATATCAGCCATATTTTTAAAATTTTTTAAACTAAGTTAAAATCCGAGTTTAAATTTCTTTTAAAAATAAATTATAGGTTGTTCAAAATTTTTTTAACGAAAATTATCTAATTTAAAGATTATTTAATATATTTCTAAGGAAACTTTTACTTACTTTCTTCGAAAAAAAATGTGGTTTAAAATAAAGGGAGGCGATCTTAACATCTTTCGCTATTGACAGGCAATGAGTGATGTGTTGTCATCACATATCGTCAGCTAACGTGAGATCCGAATGATCATACGGAAGGACGTAAATGACGTCACGTAGCTGTAGCCTCCTAAAGTCAATACATATCTGCTTGATAAAACATTTCTATCCTAAGTACAAATCATCACAAACATATCAATAGTTATTTTGTTACACTCTGCAGCCTATTTGCCCTGAAATAAATATTGAAAAATAACTTATGTCATCATCTGAACAAAATATAAAGGAAACTTTTGATCTGCACCCCATGAAACTAAGTATTTCCTGAAAGCAAAGAATGCTCTTTCATTTCTGAGTGAAATTGGTTGGTGAAATGAAAATGATTATAAAAATTTTTTTCTGGGCATAAAATATGAAAAAAAAATAGTTAAAATTACTATATCTGAACATTAGAAACCATTTTTTTTTTTTTTTTGCATGTTTTTTATTTGAAATCAGCATTGAGGAAAACAGTGTTGAAATTAAGCCCCCAAAAATGACTTCGACATTGCTGGGTCAAGGGCCAGCCAGCCAACAATAACAAGTTGTCACCACCTTGTAAAAAAACCCAATTTTTTCTTTTTTTCTTTTTATAATTTAAGTTTGAGAAATGGCTTGATGTATTTTTGTTTTTTAACACATTTTGAGCAGGGTGATGACAATGAATTTTTATGAGCTGTAGACAGAATGGACCAAGGACTCGGAGGCAATACTGGATAGTTTGTTTGAATTCACAATGATCACCGAGATAGTTATATGTTGTTCTTTATGTCTAGAAATGAAACAAACTAATAAGGAGCAAAAAAAAAAAAAATTGTAAATTTATATAGTATTTTGATAAATAAATGATGAGGACAAAAATTAAATAATATCAGCTATTGCTAGGTAATTTTATTTTCTTTTTCTTATTTATATGAAAAATATGTAAATGAAATGAATTAAAATCTCAATGAAGACTATTAAAACTAAATCAAAAAATATAAAAAACGAAAAAAAAAAAAAATTGTAGAAAAATATCTGAGTGCGCCAAATTTCAGTGCTCGGTTGGATATGTTATCTTTCTTATTTCATAACAAAAAAAAATATACATGAATTAAAAAATCTATAAAAAGAATTTCACAAATTCAAGAAATATATTGAAAAAGTAGCTATATAAAAAAATTAAAAATAAATCAAATGGTACAGTATGAAAATGAATCGTAATTGAAAAATTGACAGACGGCTCACTGAAAGAAAAAAAGTGAAAGCTGTAAAACAACTTCAAAAAATTGAAATTGCAATGAAGTATGTAAAATGATAAATGAAATAAATGGTATTTTTAAAAATGTAGTAATGTTGATGGTGAAAATGGCTTAGGATGATGTTCAAATTTTTGTAATGAGTAAAAACCGCTAATTCAAAATGCACAACATTTATCTCGCTAAGAATTTTTAACGCCATTTAAACTCAAGTCACGTGACTTTTTATACTTTTGTTACCTCTCATACATTTTAATAACAACCGTTTTAACTTTTTTTTTTAAGACAAAATTACATTTTTTAAGTACGTGTGGAGTTCGGAGTAGTCAAAACGATACAATTTATAAAGCACTAAAACAAGATCTATATCATAAGGGCATTTACAAAATCCGACGCGGCTTGTAAGTAATTTTAAAATATTTTACCAACTTAATGTAAAAAATGTATTATAGTTAAATAATTAAGAAATAACTGAATAAAAAATTTATTATTCATCGGAAAAATTTTTTGCTTTCAGAAAATATTGTCCATATTAATACAAACAACTAAAAGCAAATAAAAGCATTTGAAATTAAATAATATATTTGTTTTATTGAGTTTTGTATATTACAGTTCAAAGCTATTTTTCAGGTACGTGTGGAGTTATTACAAAAGAAACAAAACGTGATTTGCATTCTTCAAAGCCTTGTGCTTTTAACTATTGTAATAACTAAACCCGATGCGAGCGAATTTCTAGAGTTTTCATAAAATTAGTTATGGTGGGGGGATAATAAATAAAAAAAAAATATTTCTGCCATGACTATAATAAAAAAAAAACATATTTATAATAATTTCGATCATCTGTGAATACTTTCTGAAAGTTTCATTAAGATCCGACAATTATTTTCATTTTTGCAAGATTTCCAAAAATAATGTGTGTCATACAAAAAAAAAGTGATAAAAATTGTATATGTTATTTCACTGGTGACCGTGACACAAAGATAAACAAAGTTTTTTAATCAAAATTTAGAATATTCTAAAAAGAAGGAAAATTTTTTTAAAAATAATGAAAAAAAACTTTGTTCTTTCCTCTTCCACATAATATAAGCATTTAAAAGATAAAATTTTGTTTTCGTCAAGTTTGGCGTCTTTTTAATCATGCTTATGCCATTTTTTTAGCGATATCGTAGAGGTACCTAGGTTAAAATAAAGGAGTTGATATTAGTAGTTTTTTAAGCGATTAGGTGATAAATTCGTTGGATTTTAGCTCTATTTCAACGTCAAAGAATGAGATCTTGCTATGTACCAGGGGTTCATAAATGAATTTTAGTGTTGAGTTTTTTCAAAGGATGATTTTATGTTTACGATTTCATCTTTTGATTCTTATCAAAACGAAAATGTCATTCACGTTACTTTTGTAGATTTTATTTCATCGGTTGTTTTAAATACTTTATTTTCAATGTAGGAAATGTAAAAGTCAGCGAAAGCAGGCCTTAAAAGGTTTCCCCTGCTAACACAGATTGTATATATATATATATATATATATATATATATATATATATATATATATATATATATATATATATATATATATACTAGCAGCATGGCCCGGCGTTGCCCGTGCTTGATTAAAAAATCGTACGACTCATACAGCAATCGCTATCACTTGACTTAAAATATTTTTGCCCCTCCTTGCCATTAAAGGAGTGCCCTTTTCCGTGCTGATGTTGCTACATGCCTTACTTCTTGCCTATCGCACACTGAGAATTTTTTCTAATCTCTATACTAAACATTAAATCTGTTACGAAAAAAGAACTAAACAAAATGAACACAAAACGATCAGTTTTAAAAAAGGACGCGTAACTGGAAAAAACGAATGAAAAAAGAATGTTAAAAACAAATACTTTTTCACACCCAACCCAGTTCTGCGGAATCAGAATCAACGTTGAGTTTAAGTAAGCTAATGAGCCAATTGGAGTAAAGTGCCATGCAGATTTAAATGTTTCCCACTTGTGACGAATGCAGCTATCGATTTTTTTTGTCTGCTAGCATGCTAGTTAACATTCGTGTCAGTCAGCTGTTGGCTCTCACGCTGGCCAATAGAATCTTCCTGCCTATTTGTGGAAGCCAGCTATACGCTCTCACTCTGGCCAGTAGAAAATGGCCGCAAACTACAGGAAAACTACCGTAGTAACATGAAAAAATCAATGATTTCCACTATCGATCGGAATTGGGAAATGCAAAGTCGGTCTTGGTCTTCCCCCTAACTTGGAGCATGTGCATGTACATTTTGGTGCAAATCCGTCGGAAATGGCCGCCGTGCATTCGTATATATATATATATATATATATATATATATATATATATATATACCGACGTTTTTAGTGGAAATTAAAGGTTCCTGGTTTTCCAAGTCGTTGGGCACGTATGGCAAATGCGCTGCTTATTACAGTGGATATTTAAAAATGGGAGGAATGCTAAATGATAGGCAGATTCAAAACACAAATTTAATATAA
>OZ038482.1:24617349-24707349 GCA_964036315.1 Acanthosepion esculentum
ACCCACGTATTGAACCAACCAATTTGTTAACAAATTAAAAAATCCAACTCTATTGTATATAGAAGAAATATTATTTGTTTTCACTATTAACCACTCAGTAGACTTTTGAGATTACCAACATTTTCAGCTAAGTTAAATGTTATTACATGTCCTAAATCTTAACTCAGCACCGACTAATTAAAAAAAAACAACTTATGTTGCTGTTTCCGTGTAAAAAATAAAGATTTCGCCATTACGATAGTATTTTCATTTTTTTTATTTTTTAAGTTTTAAGTTAATCTGCACAAAATGAAAAAACCAAAGCAGTTAAGCATTGAGATGAGTGCCTAAATTGAAATTCTAGTCGAAGAAGGCTACTCTCAAAGACAAATTGCCAAGATGTTGACGATTTCTAGACACGGGGTGTAATATTCGTTAGAAAGAGAGTAAGAAACTGATGCAAATGTTGACATAAAAAGTGACAACTGCTGCTTAAAATAAACAGTAGATTATAAAGAAATAGAAGGGAAACTGCTGCAGATTTGACAGCTGGACAGAATTGCACTCGACAGCAACCAGTGTCGCTCATAACTGAAAATCAGATCATCTAGGCTCATCGTGCTACACAGCTTTCAATCAACGGAATAAGCAGAAAAGATTGTTATGGTAAAAAAAGCTTACGAACTGGACATTGAAACAGTAGCAACATAACATTTAGAAAGTAAGACGATAGTGTATATAAGAAGAAAGCCAGGAGAAAGACTGAATGATAAAAGTGTAGTTCCAATAGCATTGTAGATTTTATTCAGTTCAAGAGAATCACGATTGAATAGAATATCATTCGCGTTTTCCAAAACATAGTATATCCCCTGTTTTACGCATAACTGGAATTTCACTCGAACTTACGTGAATGGTGTTGATCCTCTTCCTCTTCTTCTTCTTCTTCTTCTTCTTCTTCTTCTTCTTCTTCTTCTTCTTCTTCTTCTTCTTCTTCTCATATATATATATATATATATATATATATATATATATATATATATATATATATACATATATATATATATATATATATATATATATATATATATATATATATATATATATATATATATATGTGTGTGTACGATGTATATATGTACGATGAAAGATAAAAGGAAAGTTATTTTTTGCCAATGCGTTTCATCCTCTAAACGATTTTATTAAGGCAAATGTAAGGATTTTATTTTGCAAAATGTATTCATGAATCGAAATAAAAATATCTTTACCTTTATAACGTTTACTCATTATGAACGCTCGCAAATAGTATTCAGACCAACTGTGCCAATCAATTTAAACTATGGAGAATCATAAGTGATAAAATTTAACGCCAAATAAACGAAAGTGAGTAAATAGTGTTATTGTTTTTTATTGAATGTTTTCTCTTATTTGTTCATATATATTTCTTTCCTTTTTAATAATGTAATCATTATTTAGTATTTCTTTTTAGATATATTGTTTATATATTTACTTTTTTTAAATAATAGGTTTTGCTTTAACCGTTTTCGTTTAAATCTAAATCTAAATTATGGTCATATACATACATATATATATATATATATATATATATATATATATATATATATATATATATATATACATATATATATAAAACACTTTTCTAAATATTACCAAAATTCCAAAAAATTTTTTAAAATTCCAGATACATTTGCTCTTCAAAAATTTAAATGCAAATTCAATCATTATCTGCTCTCTTCTTGATTTCTCTTCTATTTTCCCCGCTCCTTAATAATTTTCACAATCAACAACCACTTGTGCCTTAGTGGCTTTATTGAATTCGATTCAAAAATTGTAAGGATTTTATTTTGAGCTGCGATTTATAAAAAGAAGTAAAACATGATTAAGATTTCAATTTTTTAAAATTTAAGAACGTTCATAAATATTCTTCAGGATAATTATGAAACCAAAACTAATGAGAATAATTCTGTTCAGTCATCCATTTACAAAAGATCGGCTACTCGCTGTTTCCCTCTTGTTTCAATATATCTTGAGTGTGCCAAATTTTCCAAACCTTCTTTCTCATTATACATTCCAGAGATTTCAACTATCTCTTTCTTTGCATTATTCGGACTATTGTCCTCATCTTTGTCGCCATATTTATTACAACGTTTCGGGCGTTGTACGTTCTGGCTTTCTTCAGGTGGATAGATTGTCGGAATGAACCTTTTATTTCGCTCACTGTGGTAAACTGTTCTAGTTTCACGTGTCAATAAAGGGTTCAGTTCAACATTCTAACCACCTGACGAAAACCGGAGCGTACAATGGCCAAAACGTTGTAATATGGCGACACAGATGAGGACAATAGTCCGAGTAATATAAATAGTGTACATAATACCTAAACTCAGAAATATATACAGATATCTCTTTCTTATTCTAAGTATAAGCGTCTTCTTTTTGGTTTGCATTTTCCTTTAAACTTCCTGATTGCTTAAATATCCCGTCCATGGTATTCTCAGAATCTTTCTACCGAAAAATATCTCTTTTACATGAAGTCTTCTTTGCATCTGTGAGGAAATTGTCCAACATTAAATTTATTGCCATATATATATATATATATATATATATATATATATATATATATATATATATATATATATATATGTGTGTGTGTGTGTGTGTGTGTGTGTGTGTATGTATGTATATGACCATAATTTAGATTTAGATTTAAACGAAAACGATTAAAGCAAAACCTATTATTTAAAAAAGTAACTATATAAACAATATATCTAAAAAGAAATAATAAATAATGATTACATTATTAAAAAAGAAAGAAATATATATGAAGAAATAAGAGAAAACATTCAATAAAAAACAATAACACCATTTACTCACATGACACAATTGGTCTGAATACTATTTGCGAGCGTTCATAATGAGTAAACGTTATAAAGCTAAAGATATTTTTATTTCGATTCATGAATACATTTTGCAAAATAAAATCCTTACATTTGCCTTAATAAAGTCGTTTAGAGAATGAAACGCATTGGCAAAAATAACATTCCTTTTACCTTTCATCGTGCATATATATATATAGTATATATATATATATATATATATATATATATATATATATATATATATATATATATATGAGAAGAAGAAGAAGAAGAAGAAGAAGATCAACACCATTCACGTAAGTTCGAGTGAAATTCCAACTCGGCTCTTCGATATATATATATATATATATATATATATATATATATATATATATATATATATATATATATATATAATGGACTCCCCCGTCGCTTTCGACGTATGTGGGACTGACAAATTAATTGATTCAGTTATGAAATTTTGTGCGATAATCTTAAGCGGCACTTAAAACCCGCTCGTGATTTAGAAAGGAGGCTTCATAGAGAGCAAGAGTAAGGATTGTGGGATGAGATCAAATGATAGATGGACTGACATTTTAGATCTTGCTCTCGATCCTTGAAGACGATTCAGACAATCGGATTGAAAACTGCTGAGTCTACTAAAACACGTTGATCTCTATTCTACACGCTCCAAGCTATACGCTCGAGGATGTTATGAGTTATATTGACAGCAGACAATTTTCTCTTCAGCTTGTCTTTTTATCTTAGCCATGGGCGTCCTACATTCCTGTAGCCCTGATCTAACTGGCTTATCCTGTCATCAGACCTCCACAAGACATGACCAGTCACCGTAACTGAGACTCTATGAGAAAAGTCTCGATTCCTCTCATATTACACCTGTTAAACAGGTCTACGTTAGATGTACTGTCTTGAAGGCTACTTGCACAGATGGTGCGCAGACAGCTTTTATGGAAAACATCCAGCTGGCTTATATTGTACCTGTATGGAATCCACAACTCTGAGCTATACAAAAAGATGGCAAGAACAACAGTTCTGTAAACCTGAATTTCCGTATCCAGTCGAATATCCCGCTTTTCCACAAGCGATGGCGAAGTTTGCCGAAAGCACTGGTAGCCTTAGCAAACCGATGGCTGATTTCAACATCTAAAGTTCCACTGTAGTTGACTTTGCTACCTAGATAGGTGAAAAATCTTACATAGTTCAGGGCTTTGTCTTCTATTTTCAATGGTCGCTGTAGACATTTGTAGACTGTTAGTTTTTGTTTCTCACCACAGAATTGCTTCGGAGCGGGACAAGGTTGGTGAACTACTTCAGTTTTCCTTATGCTAAGTGTAAGATCAAAGGCTTTAGATGCAGCAGAGAAAGGATTTATTAAATGTTGAGCCACCTCAAATGATGTCACAACAAGAGCAGAAGCATCAGCAAACAACAAATCACGGATAATTTGCGTACGAAGGTGGGTCTTGGTTGAAGCGCTGATGATTGAAAAGTCCACCAGTTGTGCGAAACTGACTCTTGACGGCGCTCTCCGTGTCTGCGAGTGCATATTTCAGCATCACCGACAAGTAAAGGGCAAAAAGGACAGGGGCCATGACACGCCCTTGCTTGGTGCCGTTTGTGACATCAAAGGATTCTGACATCATATCATCAGACACGATATTAGCTTTCATTCCTTCATGAAAGGAGATGATCACCTTTAGCATGTTTTCTGGGATGTCGGGTTTCATCAAGACTTGCCAAAGAGCCTCTTGATTCACAGTGTCAAAGGCCTTCGTCAAGATCACAAACACCATGTCCAACTGGTTTTTCTTGCGAAATTCCTCTGCAAATTGCCGAAGAGGAGATATGTCAATGGTGCCACAACTCGAACGAAAACCACACTGCGATTCAGGATGTCAACAAGGTGTATATTTATTCTGTTTAGAATCAGTCTAGCTAGGATTTTGCCTCCAATTGAAAGTAGTGATATCCCATGATGATTACCAGAGACACACCTGGAACCGTTGATTTTGTAGAGGTGTTTGATAGAGGCGTCTTTATAATCCTGTGGGACACAGCCTGCCTGCTATATCTCCACGAAATGGATATGTAACTTTTTTACCAACATTTGGCCACCGTGCTTATATACTTCGGGTGGAAGAGGATCCTTATGATTAGGTGATTTTCCAGATGAGATTTGCTTGATGGAGTCACTTAATTCTTGATAGGTAGGTTCAAAATACAGTTCCAATATATATATATATATATATATATATATATATATATATATATATATATATATATAAATTGCGGAATCGGAGAGTCGTGCTCGAATTCCAGTCGAACTTACGTAACAGGTAATTATCCTCTTCTTGTCCACTCTAGCTAAGCGTAAATAGCAGGACAGACTGGGTTCTATAGCCTTGGACGGCATCTAGTCTAGGAGAAGGTCAAAATTCAAAACCTGCTGAGGGTTGTTTGGAGACCTTGTGGCACATAGTGCAACCGGTCTCTGTATTCGGCCCTTCAAAATGTGTGGTTGGTTCTACACAAAGCCTTCACCACTATAATCAAATTATGTGTGATGGTTTCTGGATGGTGTCCGGTTCCTAGGAACTGTGCTGTTTGACACTAATACGTCGAATTCGACGGGAGAGTCCAGCATAATTATATTTAAAAGAATTGCTGTTTATTAAGGAAAATCGAAAAATATCAAACATGGAACGGAGAACTTAAAGATATAGCTATTTTGGAGAAAGCAAAAAATTTTCTCTATCTCCTCTCTAACTCTTCCCTCTGTCTCTCTCTCTCACTATATATATATATATATATATATATATATATATATATATATATATATATATATATATATATATATATATGCGATGGATAAATTGTCGGCATTTTATACTTTAGTTTCACGAATGCGAGTTGATTTTTTTTTATTTTGTCTACTAATGCAGATTATAGTAGGGTCAGTTGGTTCACGTCTGTGAGAAAAATGTATGACGCAATTCGCTCCGCCAGCAATTTAGAAATGGTATGCTGTACTACTGCTTGGCACTCGCAGCCGAAGCTCTAATACGAAAATTTCACAAGGTTTGGGTGTCACTTTGAGAACAGTGCAGAGGATTTGGAAAGTGTTAGATGAGGCGAGCAGTGATTACGAAGGTACCGCATCTCGAAAAAATCACTCTGATCGTTCTGATAAGAAAAGAACTCCAGACTTTGTTGTCGAGGGCCTCAAATTCAAAATGGAGGCCTACATAGATTACTTTGAGAACTGCCCTGGGTCAAGAGGGTAGCTGCAGGAATAACCTATCTCTGACTCTGCACCATGCCACACAAGCAAGAGACCCCAAACATGGCTGTCAAACAATTACTTCGACCTCATCACACCTTACATCTGGCCACCTAACTCCCCAGGCACCAACCATCTTGATTATTATGTGTGGGGCGCAGTTATGCGAGAGACCAACAAAACTCTTTGAAAAGCAACTGAAGGCAAGGATTACGGAAGCATTCACCAACTTAAACAAAGAGACCGCCCCGAAGAGTTGCGGGGGATTCCGAAGCGGGGGTGAGGAGCGTGATTAAAGCTAATGGCGATTTTATTGAATAGATTTATTCTTTATTATTGCATGATATTTGGGGGGTAATTTTGGTAAAAAATAATCTGATAAAATGTGATGTCATTTTGCGTAATTTAGACGACAATTTATCCATCGCATCTTGGATATGTTGGTTTTCCAGGTGTAGCTTAGATGTAGAACAGTGTCGCATGTATGGGATACCAAATGTCGATCAAACTCACTATTTACTCGTAATTGCTGTAGCGGAAACAGCTTACTAGGCATTAAACTACGTCGAACTGTATGTATGTATCTATCTATCTATCTATCTATCTATCTATCTATCTATCCAAGTCTGTTCATAAAAAAAGAGATATACTGTTTAATAAATAAACGGAGCGTCTTTTCAAATATGATTATCTACGAAAAATAACGTTTTAAGGGATAACAATCTGCCGGATTAATCAATAAAAATCCATGACTTCTTTAGGAGAAAGCATATATATATATATTTGTCGCTTTCCGTCATTAGTATACCTGTTTTTTAAATTCTATCTATCTATCTATCTATCTATCTATCTATCTCAACATGAACTGTTTCGGTCTATGTTCCTCATAGATAGCTTACGAAATGTTAAATCTGCACAACCTCCCCAGAGGCAATATTTTTGTCTCTGTTGCTGAACAAAAATGGTCGGTGTTGAAGCAGAATGATGTTACGAGACCGTTTCAACACTAAAAGTCGGTGACCGCGATGTTGGGTGGGGATCTGCGCATTGTTTTCCTCACGAACACAAATTGACATGACAACATTCGGAAATAAAACCTCGTCGAATCACGCTAATCTCGCGGCATTGCCTCGAGATCACGAATGAACGCGAAAGACACGTTGACAGCTCGGAGCGCGGATACGAAATTTTCTTAACCTGACTGTTTTCTCCCCTAAACAGGAAAATGCTTTTTCAACTGAAGAGTTGCCGTTGCTGCAAAAAGAAAAGAAATGTAAAATAGAAACGGAGAATGAAGTAAAAATGAAGGAAGACAAAAAGAAAGAAGGAATGAAATATAAAATGAAATTGGAGAAAACAGTGAATGTTTAAATGGAAAGAATTAAAGAATTTATTGGAAAGCGGAAATTTTTAAATAAAACCATAGAAAATTTTAAAAAAAGCGAAGAATGAATGAAAAAAAAGCATGAATTAAGGAAAAATATAAACTAGATATAAATAAGAAAATATCTGGTTTGGTGATCCTGTATGTACATCGAGAGATTCATGACAAAATCCAAAAATGGATCTAATGTAATCAATCATGACCAGACATCTCGACCTCAGTCCCTAACTCACCGACGTAACTTTACGTCCATCTCTTTATTTTCTTTATATATTTTCATAGCAAATGTGTTCTGACAAGCTTTTTTCCCTGATGTCCCGATTTCGTGAATTTCAACGTGCTACTATATTGGCATCACGTTCCCATTCATTTACTGTTCAAATAGCTAAATGCAACCGCCACTTCTTCTCTGACAGTTTCTTTTCTCGCACTTGACACCTGTGAATCGCCCTTCCGTTTGCATACCTGATAAATACAATCTTTAAAAATTTAAATGCAACGTCGGTCGGCATCTTTTGTTGTTTTGAACTCCATTCAACTTTTATCTTTTCCTCAATCCTCCCTATTCACAGTCTTTTCTTTCACTTTCACTCCCTGAAATCTCCTGCATACTAGTGGCATTCCCGCCTTGCTTGGGTTGAACTGTATATATATATATATATCTATATATATATATATATATATATATATATATATATATATATATATATATATATATATATATATATATACATATATATATATATATCAAATGGATATTGTATGAGGTGCACTGAAAAGTTTGTAGGCTAAGTATGAAGGAGTGATGCGAGAGCTGTGAAATCTGGCATGCACTAATTTCAACTCTTGTTATTAATAGCTTTATTGTTTGTCTCCAGGTAAACTGACATGGGAATCTTCAATGGAAGTCTTCAACAGCAGATATGACGTCATCATTACTGCAATACTGGTTCCTAACAACGAGTTTTTTTATACTGAGGAAGTGATTAATTGCCTTATTTACATTATTCGGACTGTTATCCCCATGTTCATTGCCATATTCACAACGTTTCGGCCGTTGTACGTTCCGGCCTTCTTCTGGTGAATGGAATTTCGAACCGAACCCTTTATTTCGTCCACTGGGGTAGATTGTTCTAGTTCCACTTGCCATGCCTCTTCCGGGTGCCTCAGTTATTTCCCTTTAACGGAACTCCCCAAGGACACATGGTCCAGTGGATAAAGACGTTGGTTAGATCAAGTGACTTGACCCAAAGAGTTGTGAGTTCAATACGAGGTCACCAGCAGGGTTAAAACCAAACAAAAAAACTTATCAATGTCTTGCTCGGGGGTGGTAGTTGCAAATCTCCAAGAATCTCCCTTCCACTGCTAAATCCAGCTTCCCACCTTTTCACTGCCAATAAAGTTAGGTTGTCATCTCCTAATTTAGCAGCCATATCAGCATGAATGTCATTGGCAGCTGAATCTTTTTTTTCTGCAGTTGCTTGATTACACGACGATGCCAAATTTTGTCCATTTTCCTGAAATATCGCTACGAGTAACCTTTGATATCTTTGAACAGTCAGATGTCAGTTTAGGTGGAGAGAAACAAAGAAGTTATTAATAAGAAAAGTTGAAATTAATGTATGGAAGATTCCACAGCTCTATCGTGACACTTTTATAAACACTCGATGAACATTTCAGTACACACTCGTATATAAAATAGATAACATAGATATTATTATATACCGCATGTAACAGTAAAATTGTCCAAATTCTGTAACAGTAAAATTGTCCAATTGTTATATTAAGATTTGAACCGATCTATCTTAGAAATGATTAAATACATCTTACTGGAATTCTCCGATGTTTTTATAGCCCTATTGGACTCTATTGTATATATATATATATATATATATATATATATATATATATATATATATATATATATATATATATATATATATATATATGAATGAAGAAATATACTCTTAAGGTGTGCTATATTTATGGGATAAAGTGCTCTATATCAGAGATAGAGCGTGTGTAAATATAAAAGTGAACATTGAAGCGACTTAGAGGCGACAGGCTGTTTCGTGCTAAAAACATATATATATATATATGCTATAAATATATATATATTCTATAATTATATATATATATATATATAATTATAGCAATTCACAGAGTCTAGAAGAATCCTCAACAGAATGGGGAAAGCACTGGATGGAGTTTCGTCCTAATTTGGGACTCATCACCAGTGCGCAACCACTACAGAGATTCGAACCCGGACAATTTCTATACATCACAAGCGTCATACCAACTGTACGATATATATATATATATATATATATATATATATATATATATATATATATATATATATATATATATATATATATATATATATATATATATATATATATATATATATATATATATATATATATATATATATAAGGAAGAGGTTATAGTGAGACATTCTCTATTTTTGTTTTTTAAAAAATCCACATTACAACTAAAAACGTTTGCGGTACGTCTCTTCTTTTTAATATATATATATATATATATATATATATATATATATTCCAAAATTTCAAAAAAAAGTAATCACGATAAACATTTAAAAAAATAAAATATTTTATGGAATTGTAATGAAAGCAGTGATGGCACCTACATTGATTCCATCGTGATAATTTAGGATGCCGAAATAGTAAGTAGTAAACACTTCAATACCTCGTCGTATAGATGCATTATAACAAATTTAGACTTTACTAGTGCTGCTTTCGCCTTACATCGCAAAGCACGACACAAACATAACATCAACCTGAAAATTTGAACCATGGTTCTTAAATAGCCGTGTCAAATCGCGACTTCCAATTAGATGTCCCGTATACCATAAAGCTTGTTCAGAATTAGCTAAACCATCAGGTGCATACCACGGCCTTTTCAGATCAACACTTGAAATGGTTTCGAGCGAATGAAGTCTGTAGCTCATAATGAACACCATACTTCTTGAAGCCTCGTGGAGTGGCGCTGTAGAATCACATAGAACTGTACGAAATAACAGAAAACATATCAGTTGAAGACGACTAACAAAAGCAACAACTAAAATAGGAAGCGTATGTTGACACGTAGTGAGATTAATGACATAATCCAGATGTTGAGATTCCACCCTACCTCAAGGAAGGAAACCACTAAAATGGAAAGATCCATAACACTTAATGGATTTGAGAAATTTCCCTGAAATTTTGTTTCAAAAGAAATATTTTACAGATCTTAACACAATGTATCACTAGGTGTTCGATGAAGAAATGGCGAATATTTCCTTATAAGGAAACGGCTAATATCAATATAATCATATATCTAAAAAAAAAACACAGAAAAGTAAGGACACTTCAGTTTCAAAAAGACCGGTTGGTCGGAATAATAAATTGGCTGGATTTTTTCCTAATAATAATAATAATCATAAAGATTTCGCTAAAACACTTTGTTCGAGATAGTCCGCGGCCTAAAGTAAAGGGTGGATGAAAAAATAAATGCTTGATCTGAATAACGATTTCTTCAATATATAATAATCGTCCATATTTAGAGCGCAAATATAGTCAAAGCAAAATGGCGATCACGCGAAGGGAATATATCCGTTTCACATTAATGTAAAAAGACAGAATATTGCATCTTAAAAAATTATTTCTGGATAGGTCAGTAGGCCTTTCCCATTGGGAAGACAGGCACAACTGACCTTTTTTTCATCGCTACTCCTCCCTCTGTTTTGCCATGTACCATACTATGGTAAAATTCAATCATACTACGATTATTATATATGAATGTCATACCCAAATAAGTAATCAGGTTTTTATGTTTTTAACAATGTGTAGGCAGTGTGATCTGAATAGGGTGATCCATATTTGTCCCAGACAACTGTCATACCATTCAATAGGTTCAGACAGACTCATGAGATGAAACAATTTCAGATTAATCGCAGTGTTTGAGGTCACTTAGAAGTCTATAATCTAATATGCTGATCCTTTAAGTAGATGGGTCACCCCCTTAGAAGATAGTTATTAGATCATTGATAATTTTTTTTAAATATTAAGATTTAACATATACAGCAACAGTGAGCAAGCTATTCCCGTGTTCGTGTTCCGATTTTATGTTAAATGTTTTAACGTTGTGTTGGAACGGCTCTGCGATCTTAACGGTAACTGATCCATTTTTGTCTCGGACACTGGCAGTCTTACTTAATTGCCTTATGAAACGGCATATCGGTCAAGGGAATTTGAGGGCAGATAGATGTTTAAAATTCACATGGTTCTACAGAAGGATGCAGACGATACGCTGGACCGAACATGGGAGCAACGACGAAGTTTATGAGAAAATGGAAACAAAAAGGAAACTTATACTTAAACCAGTAAGAGTGTTGACGATTCTAGGACACATAATGAGGAAGGATGACGTGGAAAATCTGATACTCATGTTTCAAATAGAAAGCAAAAGAGACAGAGAAAAACAACACATGACGTACTTAGTGAGTTTGATGAAATGGGTGGTGGAACAGAGTTTATGAGAAATAACAGAGATACAAGGAAGTTGTGGAGAGCAATTATCGCTTACCTTCTGAGGGGACACGACACATAAAAGAAGAAAAATTACGGTTCTCTCCGCAAGCAGTCCCTCCCACCGGAGAAGAGAATGAATTACTATGAAAAAACTATGGACCTGTTACATACACAGCAATATTTAGTATTTGTTTGCTATGTGATGTTTTGCTGTGTTGGAACGGCTCTGTGAACTTTACGATGACTGACAAGATCTAGCATTGTGCCTGTATAAAGTTTTGTTCGAAACTCAGCAAATCTTTGACTATCAAACATTTTCGTATGTCATTTGAATGTAGTCTTTCAGTAGAATACGAGATTTTCGAATGACAGTTTGAGACGGTTCGAGTGCCGGTTCAAAATAATAAGTGTTATGAACCACCAATCACGCTGAAAGAATTTTGAATTTATTCACATATACGTATCGGCCATGCCAGGCAGATGAATTTCTTATACCATTCCGTAGTTTTTGATCTTCGTTTTATATTAGGCACTGCCGAGTTTGCGGTATAAATAATGTGAAATTTAAACGTATTTAAGCATTAAGTTGAAAAATACAATTCACGATAAATTTTGCAGTTTTTCTCTCCAGAATCTATCTTGCATATTTGTAAGTCTACCTTTCGCCAATGTTTAGAATATTACTACCACGTGGTCTGGTGCTGCTGCTATATATTTAGAGATCCTTGATAGAATAGAAAGATGAATCAGCAATATTATCGGTCCTGACCTAGAGTCTCGGCTTCAGTCATTTTCCCATAGCCGTAAAGTTGCGTCCCTGTGCCTTTTCTATAAATGCTCTCAAGGTCATTGTCCGGATGGACACTTCGCTATGGTATCTAAACTTTATGATTTTATGCGCAGTAATAGACTGTCTTCGAGGTCTCATCAATTTACAGTCGAGTTGACTAGATGTAACCGTAAGTTCTTTGCTAACAGTTTCTTTTCTTGCACGTCTCGCTTATGTAAATCTCTACCGGCTCCAGTCTATTTTAATCTTCACAAATTTAAATGCAATATCAATCGTCATCTATTGTCTTCGTAATTACTTTTCCTATTGGTCTCGCCCCTTAGTATTTTCTTTCTGTTTTCTAGTTCTTCTACACCCACTAACCCCTTGTGTCTTAGTAGCTTTTCTGACTTGCTTGGGGTAAACTAGATTTAAAAAAAAAAAAAAAGCTGAAATATATATATTTTTTTCTTTTAGGATACAAGAAAGCACATTGTAAAAAAGAATGTGCTTATTCTTCCCGTATAAAAAGGATTAAAACTCTAAACCGATTGTTATGAAATTAGGTAAAGGTCTTTCCGAATTTTGGGTTTTCTTTTCAATAGAAATAAGAGGAAAACAGTAAAAACGGGATTAATATAAGGAAGAAACGGAAAATTTGCTTAAAAATGAAAAAAAATATTAGAACGTTTTCAAATTTAAACAAAAAAATGGTAAACATAACGTAAAAGAAAAATAGGCAGTAAATGCCAAGTTAAGAAAAAAATGAATACGAAGAGAAAAGTCTTTAGAATATTGTAAAAAGGATATATATATATATATATATATATATATATATATATATATATATATATATATATATATATATATATATATATATATATATACAGAGTGTTCGATAAAAGTCACTCACCTGATTTGTTTTGCTTAAAAAAAATTTCGCCTATTGATTTTGAGGTCAAACTAATTTTTAATCATACTAATATAAAGACCCCTTCCCGACCACCTAGTAAAAAACTTTACTCCCCCTAAAGTATTCTATTGATAATTATAATTTTCGATATAAATGAGATTTAGGTAAAAACTCTGTGCAAAAAAAGTGACTCACTTATTTCCTGCAACTAGTAATCAATAGAAACATAACCGAACAGCTTTAAATAAAGAATAATAGAGGTATAATTTATTTATAATAGGTAATATAGTTCGAAATATTTAATAATCTATGGGTCCTCCTTTATTTTGAATAACCTTTACAACCCTTTTTGGCATTGACTTGATCAGATTCTGGCAAATCTCATCTCCAAGCATTGAATTCCATTCGGATATGAAATTCACAATCAAATCCTCTTTGTTGCTCAACTGCTTTCTCGGGAGCCTGTACTTTATAATGCTCCATAAGTTTTCTATGGAGTTGAGGTCAGGAGATTGGGGCGGCCAAGTCATAACGCTCACCTGCTTCTCATAAAAGTATTCCTTCATCAATTTTGATTTGCGACAGGTAGCATTATCCTGCATAAAAAATGATCTTGGTGGGGTCGATTTGCACCCTTTCAGCAGAAGGGAGCAGACAAGACTCTAAAATTATCTTGTACTGCTCGCTCCTGAGGGTCTTTTCAATAGTTTTTATGAAACCAGTTCCATGAAAAGAAAAGCATCCCCAGAATATTATACTGCTTGACAGTACTTACTGCTAAATTCAAAGAGCTTTCAAAGCTTCTTCTTCGGATTTTAGATCGCTCATCCTTTGAATTTGGCTCAACTTTCGTTTCATCGGAGAAGAGAACATTTAGTAAAGAAAAATCAGGTGAGTCACTTTTATCGAACAACACTGTATATATATATATATATATATAGTTAAATATAACAGACAATTAATGTCTATTATGTTAAGCTTTGTATAGTGGGTTTAATTTCGGAAGAAAATTAAATGCCCATATAAGAAGTCTGATGATGGCTCATGTAAGCTTTGTTCGAGAAACAGCATAATAAAAAAATATCCAAATGTTGTACAGTTTTTGTGTTTATTTTATATGAAGTTTAGCACTGCTCATGATCAAATATAATAGACATTTGTTGTCGCATTTATTTAACAATATGTTTCAATAATGATCAGCTGCCCCAATACATTATATATATATATATATATATATAGATGTGTGTGTGTGTGTGTGTAAACAGTGAGAGTGAGAGCATGAGTGATGGCCAGAAGCTGTCGTTCAAACATAAAACAGACTCTCACCACTCACTTTTGTTCTCAGTGTTCTCTTTCACATCTACAGACGCTGTAACCCTGATTTTGGGCACTTTTATGCATACCTTATAACTACATCTTTATCATATACATTCATACATACATACATACATGGCTTAGCTTTGTATCAATTTTTCAACTGCTGGCCTTTTTAAATATTAAATTTTAAATCTCTAGTTCCGACACTGAATACAGTTCACCATTTGAGTTGAATAAAGCTAGCGCATTGGCGTTAGATGAAATAGTCTATCCACATGAGGCAATTTTGGATTTCCCTGTTACATATATATATAGAGAGAGAGAGAGAGACAAGAAGTAACGCATGTAGCAACAACAGCACGGCAAAAGGCACTCCTTTAAAGACAAGGAAGGGCAAAAATATTTTAAGTCAAGTGATAGCGATTGCTGTATGAGTCGTACAATTTTTGAATCAAGCACGGGCAACGCTGATAGTATATATACACAAAAATATCGTGAAATACAAAAGAATAAGTTTTTTCAATAAAATCGCGATCAGCTTCAACCAGGCCCTCAAGACGACTTCTCCTGCATCTCTTCTGGATGGTCTCCTTGTTTAAGTTGTTGAATACTGCCATAATCCTTGCCTTCAGTTCATCTTTGGTGTTACAAGGAGTTGTGTTGGTCTCACGCTCAACTGCGCCTCACATATAACAATCAAGTTGCAGTCTGAGGATCTTAGGTAGCCAGATGTAGAGTGATGTGGTAGAAGAAATTTTCTGATAGCCATGACTAAGTTCTCCTGCTTGAGTTGCATTGTGCAGAGTCTTGTTTTCAGGGTCTGTCAGCAACCACCCTATTCACCCAGGACAACGTTACCTCCTCAATCCACTTGATGTAGGTCTCCGTATTGATCCTGAGGCCCTGTGGGTAAATAAATTGATGCATAACGTCGCCATCACCAACTATCTTCGTAAAAACCATTAGAATCATCCAACCCTTTCTGAACTGTGCACAGATTGACACCCAAACATTCTGAAACGTACATATTGCAGCTTCTCGCGCGAATGCCAAGTAGTACAACATGACTCATAGTGTCAAACTGACCCAACTATACTTTGCATTCGAGAAAATCACAAACAAAGCACATGTGCGAAATTAATTTTTTTTTAAGCATTTCACCCCAAGCAAGTCGGGTGTGCCACTAGCACACAAGGGGTTACAGAGAGTGAGAGCAAGAGTAAAGAGGGGTGTTTGAGCAAAGGATATAGAGAAGGATGGGGAACAAGATCAAGGCTTCAGAAGATGTCGATTGACATTACGTGTGTGTATGTATGTCTGCGTAGGTCAATGAGTGAACGTGCGTGTATGTATGTTTGCGTAAGTGTGAGTGGGTTTCCGACGACAATCTTTCCTCCCATTGCCATAAAAACACCGATATACGCAAGCATATATAAATCCAAAAATTAAAAATTAATCAGTTTGTCTGACGATCGCAAATGGCGTGAAATCCAGGGCCACAAACTCACATCAATCCAACTATATATATATATATATAAATAATATATATATATATATATATATATATATATATAGTTGGATTGATGTGAATTTGTTATCCTAGGTTTCACGCTTATGCGATCGTCAGAAAAAAACTCACATCAATCCAACTAAATACGTTAGCTCTATCACTGATACCGAGTGCTTTCCAATAAGTACCGCGCATATATAATATATAAATAATATATATAAAATTACATATATATATACACACACACACACACATATATATACACACACTCACATATATATATATATGGGGGGGGTGTAAGTGTGTGTGTGTGTTCTTTGATTCTGCCTTTATCTTTAAATATTGTCACCAACTTAATATTCAATTACGCGTAAATAGATAGAGTGAAATCGTTAGTTAAGAAAAAAAAAAGCTGTAACAGTGCTCTCCTTTTACATCACACACGGGAGTTGGGAACTGATGTCATCAATTTCCAACGAGGTATTTCTACAGATGATACCAGCATTTACCCTTGCCTTCGTAGCAAATACAACAGATCCAACAAATTGAATCTGGGAACTACTCTTTAAGAGGACTTCCAATCAATCTGGGGCAAGAAATGGCTTTTAAATGGTGCTCATTTGCCGCTAACCAACCAAGCAACCAAGCAAGCAAGCAACCAACCAACCAATATGAAAGTAGTGCGTAGTGGTGATAATTCTGCATCAAAGTGATCGATACTCATTTCACCACAAGCAAGGTTGAAATGCCACTATTACGTAGGGGGTTACAGGGGGTGAAAGTGAGAGAAAACACTGAGTATAGGAAGGAGTGAGGAAAGGACAAAAGATGAACAGAATCCAAGATGATAGAAGATGGCGGTTGACATTGTATTTAAATTTTTGAAGATTGTATTTATCAGGGAAGCAAGTAAACGGAAGGGAGTTCCGTAGGCGGGAAGTGCAAGGGAAAAAATGTTCTAGTAGAATTTTCGGGTGTGAGTTGCTATTTTAATAGTAAAAGTGTTAGACCTGTCAATCTAGTAGCAAGCATAAATTCATGCAGTCGGAGCAACAAGGAAAAAGCTCGTCGGAGCAGTTCCCATGAAAATATTTGTAAGAAAAAAAAAAAGAGAGAGAGAAGCCATGTCACGTCGGTGAGACAGTGGCTGACGTCGAGATGCCAGTCAGGATCGATTACATTACACATCCTTTAGATTGTGTCAAGAACATCTCGATGAATAGCAGGAGACCCAGACTAGATTTGACAGCAGTATTCAATGCACGGCCAAATAGTAGATTTGTAAATGCACAAAATGGATTCTCACTATTTACATTAATCGGACTATTGTCCCCATCTTTGTTGCCATATTTATCATAACGTTTCAGCCGTTGTACGCTCCGGCCTTCTTCAGGTGGTTGGAATGTCGAACTGAAGCCTTTATTTCGCTCGATGAGGTAGACTGTTCTAGTTCCACGTGCCATGCCTGATGGATGTCAGTTATCAGTTATCCCCTGTTAATACCCCTCTACATGTTCGCCACTGCCGTAACCAGGTATTGAACTCACACTTTTATTCTTACTCCCTAGTAAAATCTCCTGCAGAGGAGAACATTACGAAAGACGGTGTGTACGCCATCCCGTGCTGCTGCGGAAAGAAATATAAAGGGGAGACAAGCCGACACTTTAAGGTAGTGTGTTGCTCTCCATGAGTCTAGCGTCAGCCATACTGATGGCAGGCGGAAAAAAAATTCTCTATTGTGGTTAAATGGGAGCAGTTTTGTTTTGGAGACGTTCAAATTTACAATCTATTTCCGGCTCCAGTTAATCACTGATTGGAGAACATTTTCAAAGGCAGCAGCCAGATTTATTTTATCGGCTCTGATGGATTTGCTATTGAAACAGGAGAAATCGTTAACATTTATCATTGACAACATGTCCCCGTTTCAAATGTGGACCATCGCCACGGTGTCGAATAACTGCAGAGGAGAAATACGTAAAAGTTTATTCGTGCCGCTAATCATTCGACCTTACCATCACCGTTCATTTTCGACAATTTTTGTCGAGAGCTGCCGTTCTCATTCCGCGAAGACGCGCGTAGAATTAATATGGCTTATAATTTGATTTTGTTCTTATTTTCGCCAAATTATTTTACTTGATTTTCATCCTTCAGATTTTCTACTTTGGATTGAGTTCTCTTAATATGCGTATAGACGCCAGAAACACGTCTGACTGGTAAATGTGTCTTCTTTGCCGAAATTCGTTCCGTTTCTTCCTTCCTATCTTAATTTGTAAATGGTTGTCTTAAACCCAATAAGTACCGTTCTACAATTAGCCGTACAAACTCACACTATATCAGACTCACCTAATATTTACAATGATGTCTACTAAGTATGTCAGATTCTTGTAACTTGTCGAACTTTTAAATGTCTATTCCACTCATAATTCAATCTCACCTAAATTCGTAGTTTCCCCTAGTTCCTGCTTTACCTTGAAAATGATCAATTAAACACAATATC
The DNA here is from genome assembly GCA_964036315.1 of Acanthosepion esculentum. Classification (NCBI taxonomy): domain Eukaryota; kingdom Metazoa; phylum Mollusca; class Cephalopoda; order Sepiida; family Sepiidae; genus Acanthosepion; species Acanthosepion esculentum. Next base: position 24,636,428 of record OZ038482.1, read on the forward strand.
GCAAATCAATAGATTTTTCTCACCTTCATTATGGCTGTTCGTTTTCACGGATGCCTATCTGCTCAGGCCCATTTTTATATCCTCAACACCCACTGAGGTAACTTGTAGGGTATGCTGCTTTTATACTAATACACTCTTGGTAAATTTTCTGATGAACTTTCCTTTCTGGTACCTAGATTTTATGAATTTAAGCTCAGTATTAAATTGGCGGTAAGCACTTATCATCTTGCAGTTGAAATGCATAGATGTAACCGTAAGTTCTATGCTAGCATTTTCTTCTATGAAACTTCTCACTTGTGGAAATGTCTTCCATCTTCTTGCTTCCATGACAACTTTGATCTAAACAAATTTAAATGCAATGTCCATCGTTATCTTCTGTCTTCGTAATTCTTCTTCTTTTATTCACTTCCCTCCTCAGTAGTATTTTTCATGCTAACAGCCAATAAACGCTTGCATCTTAGTGGCTTTATTGCCTTGTTTGTGGGAAAATTATTAAAAAAGAGAAAAATAACCGAATGGAATTTAGTTAATATCCAGGCATAGATCCCGTCAAGTTCAAATAAGGTTTTGAATTTATAATTGTTCTTCTCCTACACTGGTTGCCAACCACGGCTAGAGATTGCAGTCTGCACTGCTATTTAACTCACAGCTGGTCGCAAAAGAAGTTGAAACGTATTCATCAAAGAGTTTTTTGTGTGTAAATGAATGCAACGATCGCTAGCGGAATTCGAACGCGGCTTGCCAATTTCTTATTCTGAGCCCCTTAAACAGTACGGAAAATTCACGCCAACCCAATATGACCCATTCTATCATTATTCCCATGAACCACTGTGAATGTAATACTTGCTAAATTTTACAATGATATCTCTTTAGCTCAATTCACCTTGTCCAGTCTCTAACACATTCCGGAATATCAACTGATAAAGCAACTGATTTTCTTTTCATAGAAATACCGCTGTTCACTCATGTGTTGACACAGAATAATAGCACTCATGTGTTGACACAGAAAAATAGCACTCATGTGTTGACACAGAAAAATAGCACTCATGTGTTGACACAGAAAAATTGCACTCATGTGTTGACACAGAAAAATTGCACTCATGTGTTGACACAGAAAAATAGCACTCATGTGTTGACACAGAAAAATAGCACTAATGTGATAACTCAGAAAAATAGCACTAATATGTAAACCAAAAAAAATAGCACTCATGTGTTAACCCAGAAAAATAGCACTCATCTGTTGACACAGAAAAATAGCACTAATGTGTTAACTTGTGGTAACCACCATCATCATCATTCATAGAAAATATGCAACAAGCATTCATTGGTTAATCATCTTCAATCTAGCTCGTTGATTTGTCAGTTTCGACCAATCAAATCACCTCCACGCGACGCATCTGTTTTGGCGTCAACTAAGTTTGAGCCTGTCACGTGGTACAACATACTATAAAAACCAAACACGAGTGATTCTCGCTCTCTTTCTGCTCTTTCTTTTTGCTCACTCTCTTCGTCGATCTCTTTGTCACTCTCGCGTCTCAACTCCGCTGCGAAAATGTGACCCTTAAAGAACTCCCGTCTTGACTAATCCAGTCAGACGTAAAAGAACTTTACAACTAATCACGCAAGTATAATTCTGAACTCTTACCAACTTGTACAATACACAATTCCAAACATTCAACACGTACACATTCTTCTAAACTACAATTTAATAGTTAATCTAATCCTAATGAGATCAGGTATAAATATTTCCTAGTCTAAGAGACGTAACTCCGTCTAACCATTCAGTTTACATGCCTGTACATCAAATACTTAATAAATTCAATTGTTATGTTTTCAACCCTACGTTCTGTTTTATATTTTATACCATGTGCTATTTTACGTCAAATATAAATTGCATTGTGACCACCACATTGGACAGCGACCTCCAGCCTAATGGCATGATCCTTTCCACATCTTTCCGAGACAAAAATAAAATAATTGTGGTGGGACCCGCAACATGCACGTCCACAACACATTTGGAAACCTCACCGTTAAGGGCCCGCTACAAACTCGTAAGACCCTGAAAATATGTGTCAGCACAAAAACACCAACAAGTATATATTATCCAGGAATAAAAAACAACAAATACATGTTAGTTCAAAAATACTACGATACGTTATCCAAGACAAAACGTTATATATCATCCCAGAAAACTGAAACATATATTAGCACAGAAAATTAGCAAGTGCTAGTAAATATTAACTCCGTTTATATCCCATAATGCTAATTGCATTTTCGATTATTTATTTTAACTTGATAGACACGTGAAAATGTCATGATTTGAATTTTCTGATCTATCCCAATTCTGAAGTTAATGATTAAATAAACTACTTGTGAGTTCAACGACTATAAAATACGCGTGGAATTCTATTGCATTGTAAAATGTGTGAGCTTCATATATTTGACAAAAAATAGCCTGATAGATTAAATTGTTAGTTCATGAATTTAGTGACATACTAATTGTGAGTTCAATCCCTAGGCCGGGCAGTGTGTATTTAAATTCAGTGGAAACAGTCGAGTAATAACTTCGTAGATCTAAAAGTAAGTACTAGACGAGATATTCTTAGAAATGATAACTCTTTCTCCCAGAAAATTAACAAAATATTGTAACTACGAATGCATGTCATTATTTAAAGATGTAAGAGGGTACACATGAACACATTTGAAATTGACAAGTTTTTGCATTTTACTGAAGTAGCCTTTAAAAAGATGAGAGTATCATCGTCTTATCTTTCTTTCCTTCTTTTTATCACCGAAACCAAACCGCCTCTAAAATATATCTTTTATGTGTATCCTCGTGACCGAAAGGGAATAGATCATTAATTATGAGACATTTCTAGGTGTAACGTACTTGTTAACTAAATATCTAAAAAAAGAGAGGGTTTATATTATGAGTCCTTGAAAGCATTCACTTCCATTCGTTAAATACATTTCGAAAATAATTTTCCCCTTCATGCAAACAGATTTGGTGTCCGTAAATTTTCCAGTCCTCTTTTTTTCTTTTTAATTTGCTTACTGTTGTGGATTCCGGAGATGGAATCCTGCACAAATAAATAAATAACGCCAGTAATTGAAATAAGAAATTAAGTGTATTGAACGTAAAAATACAAACTTGAAATGAAGATTAGTAGTTCAGGAATACCGGTTAGTAGAAAGTATATGTACAAATCTCTGTAAGTGAAGCCGTAATTATCTCTCTCTCTCTCTGTGGACTCTACGTATCTCAACCTTATCTCAACGTATCTCTTTGTGAACACCCGGTGTAATCAACGTATCTCCACTCTGTCAGAATAAGTATACTTCAGACGAGTCTATCTTGTGTAAAAAAGGGGAGAGACCCACAACACTTACGTTTCAAGTCGTTTCTTTCTTTTTCATGCTGACCTTTCTGTTTTTTATTTTTTATTTTTAGTTTTTTTATTTTTCATTTTACCTTTTCGTCCTTCGGTTTTCTGCTTTTTTTAGTTTTTATTTTCTCCTTTTATTTTATTTTTTATCACCTCCACCCGTTTTTATTGATTTTATTTTCTTCTTCCAAATACACTGTAATCTTTAAAATTATTTTCCTTTCATTCATTTTTCTTTTTCATTCTATTCAGGTCCCAGTTCCTTAACTGATGAGCAGGCGATGGAAATTAAAAGAAATTATCTATCGGATGATATAAAATCAATTTGAATCTAATATCTACATCAAGGTACCTTTACACAGATGTTAACAGCTTTCAGTTTGAATACATCTTCAGTTCGGCCAGCAACAAGTATAGGTTAACACAGAGTCTGCAAATATATGTTATCACGGAAAATCAGCAAATACTTGAAAATCTGCAATTGTGTAATAAATCAGACATCCATCAAATATGGGTTCTCCCAGAAAAACCTGTAAATATGTTCCCCAAGAAAACCAGCAATCATATGTTACGCCAGAAACACATGCAAATATCACAGAAATCCAGAAAATATGTTTTATCACAGCGAAACCTGCAAACATGTGAGCCAAAAAAATGTAAATACAGGGTGATCCAGAAAAACGGGAACTTTTTAACAATCCAATAAAACCAAGACTGATGGAAGAAAAAATATTTAATTCATAGTAATTGAAACCTTAAAACATGCCATTTAAGAAACAATGATGGAATTTTCATTTTTTTAAAATTACGTCCTGTAGATGGCGTCCTCCTGTACGAATTCAATCTTGAAATCTGCTGTTGAGATTCCTCATTGACTGCTGCAACATCTCATCTGGGATACTGTGAATTTTATTCTCGTTACTAAAATGGCGAAATGTTTACTTGCTCAATGTCACTGTCTCGCAGTGTTGCCACTTGCTCATGTCTGGCAATACGTACTTCAAAAATCCCGTTTTTTGGGGGTCACCCTGTATATGTTATACAGAACAATCAGCAGATAAAACTTAGTTTATAAATACCTGTAAATATATGTTAACCCAGCAACACCTGCAAAGACATGATAGTCCAGACAACCAGCAAATTTGTGTTACACCAGAGGAAACTGCACATATTTGTTAGCCAGAAAAACCTGCAAATATATGCTATGAAGCGCAACGAGTAAATACGTGTAAGTCCAGAAATACGTCCCAATATATGTTAGCAAAGGAACACCTCCAAATCCAAGTCATACAAGAAAACCAGAAAATGTGTGTTATTCCAGGGAAATGTGCAAACGTGTTCACGAAAAAAAACAACATGCAAATTTATCTTATGCGGGACAACCATGTTAACCAGGAAAATCCTGTTAACATTTATTCTCCCAGAAAACTATCAAATAATTGTTATCCCAGTGAAACCTGCAAATATATGACATTCCAGAAAAATAAAACTTGTCGATATACGAGTGTCATTCAATAAATAAGGTGTATTTTTCGGTATAAGGACTTCTAATACAGATAGAAGCTTACTTTTTTTTTAAATTTTCAACGTAGTCTCCCAGAACTGTCACACACTTTTCCCATCTCTGCACAAGCTTTCGTATTCCCTCAGCGTAAAAATCTTTGGACTGATGTCTCAGCCAGTCGCTCACCACACTTTTGATTTCATCGTCTCTTTTAAACTTCGTGCCTCTCGTGAACGCTTTCAAGGGAACAAACAGGTGAAAGTCTAAAGGGGCAAGGTCTGGTCTGTAAGGGGGATGAGGGAGCAGTTCCCAGCCCAGCTCGTTGATGGTCTGCACCGTTTGGGCTGCTGTGTGAGGCCTTGCGTTGTCATGATGCAAGATGACTCCTTCTGACTGATGACCCCTGCGTTTGTCCCAACAGATAAGCTCAAAGTCCTTGCAATGTCATCCTTCTCTCAGACTGAATGAGGTCATTGACTGATTCGATCACCTCAGGAGACCTCACTTCTGTAGGCCTCCCAGGCCTGTCTTCATCCTCAAAACTGCTCCGTCCTTCTTTAAACAATTTAGCCCACTTGTAGACATTTGTTTTGGCTGAAACATGTGGCACCATACACAGTTGACATTCTCCTATGAATTTCAACTGGTTTGCACCCTTCAGCAACCAAAAACTTGATAACTGACCGCTGTTCAATCCTGGAGCATGCTTCTTGGTCGGCCATCTGTGTTAATCGCCAAAACTCTCAAAGTTTTTTTTTAATCTGCAAAAGAAATTAAATCCATGTGAAAAAGAAGTAAAACACAAAAAAAAATAAAAATAAAAAAGAGTTATCTTCTATCTGTATTAGAAGTCCTTATACCGAAAAATTCACCTTATTTATTGAATGACCCTCGTATGTTAGCCCTAGAAAATCAGCAATTTTATATTAACCCAGAAAGACATGCGAAGATATCGAAATAAGTTTTAGAAAAAAATATTAACAACGAAGAACACTGTTTTATTTTAAATAGATACGTGTTTTATTTTCGATAGCGCTCTAAGTTTATGTATTATTAAAACCCTCCTTTTCTTTACCAGTGGAGATCTTTATGGTGCCTTACTGGACTTACACTTTATTTCATTCTTCAAGACGATGGAGTTTCTCGACTGTTCTGTCCCTTTCGAATGTAAAATGAAGCGAGGAATATCTGTTTACAACTGATCCTGCTGCAAATTTTTCCTATGAGTGTGTCTTGCCAGTGAGTAGAATCTTTGCCGAGTTGTCTGTAATGGACAGAGAGTATATAGAGACACGAAGTGGGCCTATGCGGTATCAGCCGGAATTTGAAACCCGTTCACCGGCTCCCTTTTCGATGACTATTACCATTTAACTATTCGACAAATTTAACAAGCAGTTATCTGTCTATATCTCTTAGATGAGGTATTATGATTACTTGCATATGATGAGGATAACAGTCCGACTAATATAAATAATGCAAGTTAACAAGCAGATGTTCCGTTATTGAAACTGTCTGTAAATATATGCTAATCAGTTCTTCTGATTTAACCCCTTAGGAAACGCTGACAAGATGTTTCCCGATAAATTTGGTTCTGGAACATCTATTGTGATGTCTTTGATATGTTTTTCCCCGTGTTTTCTTATTTTAGCAGTAAATAGGGTTGCCTTCCAGGATAATTCTTCGACGGTGATGGTAGGAGTGAAAATCCTGAATGCTCTGGTGATATGTCGTCATTTTTTTTTTTATTGTTGTAGGTTTTTCTTTATGGAACTCAAATAAAAAGTGTAAAGACAATTCGTAGGTGATGATGAAGAAAGAGATAGCTATAATTTTTTTTAATCATTTCACTCCAAGCAAGGCGATAATGTCCCTAAGACGCCATAGGTTACTGAGAGTGAAGGACAATGATAAGGCCCTAGTAAGGGGAAAGGACAACAAAGGAACAGGTTTCAGGAGCGCATAAGATAGCGATTGTCATTGCATTTGCATTTTAAAACGATAAGACGTTCTTGCTAATCTAATAGTACGCTTAAATTCATGAAGTCGAGACAGCAAGGAGAGGTGATGAAATGGCTGGTGGAGATGCCAGGTCAGGACCGATAATATAACAGACCCTTCTTTGGTTCTTTTTCGAGAGTCTCGACCAGACCAGAATTGTCAGCAATGTTCGATACTCGAACGAATGGCAAGTTTATAAATGTGCATAAAGGATTCTGATGAAAGAAATTGACTGGCACGTAACAGTGAAGCAATTTTCTTCGCAGCAACCAGACCTAGCAATTGTTTCAATATACTGACTTCTCTTCATGTCAGTAGAAAACTTAATCTCGAGAAGGCGCAATGAATTGCATTCCGGGAGGTTAGCATTAGCCATGTTGTCTTGAAACGGCGGACCGTATATCGCGCCGATGTGACATCGGACAAGAATATACATACAAAGCACAAAGGTTTAATTCCTGTGATTGAATCTTTCAAATAACACGCTGTCGCCACGCACAATGGAGTGATCACTAAAAGATTTATCCTGTTTTTTTTTTCATTTTTTATTCTTTCTTTTTTTTTTCAAGAATACCGTCCGTGTATGAGATTTCAGTACTAGGAACATTATACAAAGCATTCGTGGTGTCTCTCTGAAAATAATAATGAACCATCAATTATTTAAGCGAATATAGCATTTGACCAGAAGGAGAATTCAAGTATGTTTGTATTTCTGTCACAATTTAGATAGAGAAGCCAATTTGAGTCGTATTCTTAAAAAAAAAAAGTTTAATTTTTTTTACAGTCTTCTATTAAAACAATGGAATTCATATAATGTTTTTGTAGAACAAATTCTATTGATGTTATTTAATTATTTTTAATATTTACGTCGTTTTTATCTGTTATCTTTTTAAAAATATTATTTCAAAAATGCTCATCAACTTTGTGATAATGTTTAGACTTCTAGTCACAAGGATGGAAATTAATGTCAGTCCCATTAAAACAAATGTTCATATAAATCTGCAGCGTTCTTTTCTTCATATATCCGTATTTTTTAAATTATTTTATTGTGCATCTTCCTCGAGGTAACTATCCCTCTAAGGGGAATATAACACAATGTTTACTCTTTTTTTTAAACATTTCACCCCAAGCAAGGCGGGAAGCCACTAGCACGCAAGGGGTTACAGAAGATTTGGAGCGAGAGCAGATAGGAGTGAAAGCGGAAAGGATGTGTAGAAGGATAGTGGATAGATCAAGGCAAAGGGTTAAAGAAGATTTGGAGCGAGAGCAGATAGGAGTGATAGAGGAAAGGATGTGGAGAAGTATAGTGGATAGATCAAGGAAACTGGAGATGTCGATTAACATTACATTTGAATAGTTGGAGATTATAGCTATCATGGAAACAGGAACAAGGAAGGGAGTTCCACAGGTGAGAGGTGCGAGATATGGAGCTATTGGAGTAGAAGAGACGGCTACATTTAACAGTTTCAACAGTGATAGGGTGGGAGTAGGATGCCAGCCTCCTAGAACGCTTGAATTCATGAAGTCTGGGAACCAGCGAAAGCAGCTCACTGGAGCAATTGCCGTGAAGGTATTTTTAAAAAAGACAGAGAGAGGCGACTGCGCGTCTGTGAGAGAGCGACTGCAGACGAGATGCCAGATCAGAGCCAACCACGTTGCATATCCGTCTCTGGATCTTATCAAGAACCCTGAGGCAAACAGAAGGGGCTCCAGACCATATATGGCAGCAATACTCTATGCAAGGGCGAATGGTTGATTTGTAGATTTGAAGGATCGATTCCGGGGAGAAAAATTTCCTGGCCTGGCAAAGGGAGCCACTTTCCTTGCGGTGGATGAAGCAATTGACTCAATGTATTTGTTCCATCTCAGGTCAGCGGACAGCGTGAGACCGAACAGCCGCAGAGAGGAGATCTGGAGAAGTTGGTCTTCAGACATTCTAATGGGATGCAGGGAAGGATCCCTGTGGTGATTAATAGAGATCATTTTTGTTTTTGAAGCGATAAAGTTAACCAGCCAATTCCTGTCCCATTTCACAGCCGATTGGAGGTCCTTTTCGAGATGAACGGCCAGGTTAATTTTGTCAGCGACACTTGATTTGTTTTTGAGACAGGTGTAAATTGTGGTGTCGTCCGCGTAGATGCCAACTTGGGAATCTATGGCGTCAGGAAGATCATTTATGATGATAAGGAACAGAGTAGGGCCTAGGATGGAGCCTTGAGGAACACCTGCGTTCGTGGGATAGGAGATGATCTCAATAATGCATGTGACTCTTGATGAATTGTACAAGATCCGACCGACATCTAACTTGAAGAAATTACGAACATTTGATATTTTATAAAAAGAAATATTTGACTATTTGTCTCTTAGAAAATGTTGACCCGAGCTTTGTGAATTAAATCTGAAACGAAAATAATTGGAAACCGTCGAAACTCGTGTGAGCATAAAGATACAAGTCGTCGTGCCCGAGATGTTAAACCTGCTAGGCTTGTTCAACTATTTGTTCTATACTCCCGGCTCTTCTGGGATGTCTCTTTTGGTTGACGGGATCGATTCCATAATAAAGCTGTATTTTTCTCTCTCGGCCCTCTTCTCCCGGCCGGGTGATCGCTAGTTGGTTTGTTCAGAAGTAAAATGATAACTCCCAAAGCACAGGAGAGCAGATCCCGCACATGAAATTAACACGTCTTTGGAGCATGAAATTTAATTTTGTCCATTCCGGATCAGAGACACCCCAACGGCAGCTTAGCCCTTACAATCAAATAATGTTTTCGTTTGAAATATAAATGCATTTAAACGTCTTCCATGTTTTGAATACTGCTTCCACGCCAGGTCTTGTGCGTCTGCTATGTATTTAGATATTCTTGATGACCCGGCATCTCAGTGTTGTATACTCTCCTTCTTTCTGGGGAGATCTTTTGGTTAACGGGGTCAATTTCACAACAAAGCTTCATTCTTCTCTTTCGGGCGTCTTCTCCCGGTCGATTGATCGCCAGTCGGTTTGTTCGGAGGTAAAATGAGAACTTCAAGAAAAGGAATTTTAAAACTTATCTATTTTATTAAACACGTCGACGTGTACATTTTTGACTAGGCAGTGGGACGCTCTATCGGCCCCACCCACTAGGCAGCAAATTCCCCGAGACAATAAATAACTACGTCTATGTGTATGACGTGTAAAAATGTAACTCCCTGAAATCACTTTCTATCTCTCTAACATTCTCACGGTAATCTCAGCCAATCAAAATCGACATCCGTATTTTGTCTACCATCTGATCTTAAAGGTCAGGTGCAGAGCAAAAATACACTGCCAGAAAACACCAATGGCCCGAAACTATTATTTAATATATTGGTCACTTTCGATTGCGTGCTCTCTTCCAGAAACTGTAAATAAATATGTTTGGGATAAAAACTATGTTGTCCCTGTGCATAGTGAATAAACATAAACCCATCTGAGTTGGCATCTGTGACATGGATTGGCAAGTCATATATATATATATATATATATATATATATATATATATATATATATATATATATATATTATATTATATTATATTATATTATATTTTTATTATAAGAGATGATAATAAAAACCTTTTTGAAATTGCTACACAAAAGCTTTCATGCTTCAATACATTGATTCTTATCCCCCACCTACGTAACTATAAAGTACAATCATAGTATTGAAAATGAGAAAGAAAGGGAGCAATACAATCATAGTACTGAAACAGGGAAACTTTTGTGTAGCGTTTCAAAAAGTTTTTATTATAATCTCTTATAATAAATATATAATAATAATATTTTGCTGTACTTTACATTGAGCACTTATTAAAAAACAAATGCTACGAACAGTGGATTTTTGCACCATCTGTTCTTTCTCTCGCATGGATATATATATATATATATATATATATATATATATATATATATATATATATATATATATAAAAGTGAACATAGAAGTCAACATTTAGAGGCGACAGTGTTTCATGCTAGATGCAATCGTCAGGCCACGAGTGCTGTTATTTTTCTCGGCTATTTATATATACGGGTCAGTGGTGCATTGTGGGTAGTCTATTTTGGCGGTTATTTTACCGGAAGTCGTTTATTTGTTTATTTATTTATTTTTGTCAAATTATTTTACTTGTTTTTATTTAATTTTATTTTCATTTTTTATCTTATATATTTTTTTATTTTGATCGGTGTTTTTATTAACGTAGTAAAAATTTGTTTATATAGCTTATTGTGGGTAGTCTTTTTTGGCGGTTATTTTATCGAAAGTCGTTTATTTGTTTATTTATTTAGGAAAAAAATTATTTTACTTGTTTTTAGTTTTTATCTTATATATTTATTTTTTTTATTTTTATCGGTGTTTTTATTAACGTAATAAAAAATTGTTTTTGTTTTGGAAGATAAAGCTATTTGTTGAATTTTGGGTTTGGTTGTTGTGGTTTGTTCTGACTATTATTTTGGCGGGAACAGTTTTTAATTTATATATTTGGATTGATTATCTTTATTTGTTTTTTTCTAAACGACGAGTTAATCGGTATCGGTTGTTAGTTTATTTATATATTTGGATGTATTTATATCAATCTATTATACTTGTTGTTATTTATTTGTTACACTGTATATTTTCTCTTTTTGGTTTTCGATTTTTAAGTAACGCAGTATATTATTTTTTATTCATTTTTTTATCGTTAATTAACAGTTATAGGTATTTTTCGTCCGATTTTTTGTTTTGATTTTTTATAATCAAATATGTTGGTCATAATAGTTTGCTAATTTTTTTATTATTTACTTTATTTATTGATTTTGTTCCTTATTTTTTATTCTATTTCGTCTATTCGTGTGATTTGGTAATTTGTTTGGATTAATTTATTTTACTTATTTTATTGTCATTTTGTTTGTTTATGTATTTATTTATTTTTTCCGTTTTCGATTTTTAAATTACGTAGTAAAATTTGTTTGCATGTCTGCATTTTGAGATTAGCTCGGATCTTTTATTTAATAATTTATTTTGGTCTGGGAAGGTAATGAAGCTATTTTTTCCTCCAAGCAAAGTTTGCAAGTTTTTGATAGGTTGTTGTAGGTTGATGATTTATATATATATTTAAAACCTGTATTAATTCCAAGATATTTTTGGTGTGGTGTGCGTTTTGTTTTTTATTTGCCAGATATATTTAGAAAGCATTGTGCTGTTCGCATATTTACTATTTGTGAAATATGTTTTGTGTACATAATTTCTTTGTTTCCAGTTTCCTTCAGTTATTCCTATGTATACTTTTTCTTTATTATCTGGTGATTTTATCGTGGCTTGGTAGATTACGTTGTTTTGTAAACATTTACCGTTTAAGGGACATTCGTTTTTTATTCTACAGTTGCACGTGGGTTTAATTTGTTCGTGTAGTTTGTTAATAATTTTCCTGTTGTCCTTTTTTATTATTTGTGCAACTGTAGCTGGTTTTTACTGTGTTTTTGTTGAATATTTTGTATAGGGTGCTTGATTCCGGGAAGTGTTTGTGTAAAAGTTTGCAGAATATTTTTCCTACCTTTGTTTTTACGTTTTTGCTGTATGGTGGGTTGAACCATATGATATTTCTTTTCCTGTTGGCCTTTTTTGTGTTCTGTGGTAAGTATTTGTGTGTTGCTGGGAATCTGCTATCTTTTAGGACTGTTTCGTAGTCTTTCTTTGCTTTGTTAAATATAGATTCATTGAGGGAATTGTCGGAAAGCCTGCTGGTTAATCGATTTTGGTATCTGTTTGATTATAGAGGGCGAGTGGTTGGAAGATGTGTGTATATAGAGTGGTTTATTATTGGGTTTTCTGTATGATTTGTCTGTGTCTTTTCTTAGGTTGAAGGTCTAGAAAATCTACTTCGTTTAGGTTAGTTTTTATATCTATATCGAATCCGTTATTTTTGAAAATCTTTATTATTGCTTTTCTAGTTTTGTCTGTTTTTTTTTTTTGTTGCAGTTTCTTAACATTATGAGACCGTCGTCCCTGCATAGTCCTGTGTCATTTCTGTCTATTATTTTGCTTAGTTCGTGTAGTAAGTAAATACCTATGATTTCACATGTCTCTGCACCGTCTTTATATATATATATATATATATATATATATATTCAGTTGTATGGATATGATTTTGTGACCCTGGGTTTCACGCTTTTGCGATCCTCAGACAAACTGGTATATTTTATTTTGGTGTATTCCGATTATACGACATATATATATATATATATATATATATATATATATATATATATATATATATATAAAAAACCTGTATTAATTAATTGCTTCTATGTAAAATTAATTAATGCTCATCATCTCATTATGTAGGTGATAGAATTTATGATTTAAGATTATTTAACTATATTTGACAGGTCCAATATATCATATCTTAGCACCCTAACTGATACAAGTCACTGTAACTTTATATGTACCTTCTTTATATTTTTCTATATATTTATATTTTAGACCCAAATAGATACATGTGAAATATTTATAGTGAAGGCTAACTTACAAGTTAAAATCATTACCTCCCTTAATCCGGCCTGGGATCGCGTCACAGCTTCCGTTGGTTCATGGAAATATACTTGCGGCATTAACACTATTTGCGAACGTAAATTATTACAGGGGAAGCCGTCCTGTGATAATATTTGAAAAGTTTATTGCTAACAACTTGCTTGAGTTGAAGAATATTAAATAAATTATGTTCAAATCTCAGAAAATAATTGTAATATTTAACCCTTTGTGGCATGACCACCGCTTTACCGGTGGTAGAGAAAAATAAACTAATGCCCAACCACCGGTTGAACGGTGCGTTGTTTACCCACCGTTCAACCGGTGGTTGGGCATTAGTTTATTTGCATCTATATTTATATCTACTGTGAAACATTACATACCAATTATTTGCGAATTTTGATTCAGGAGCGCAGGCAAAAGGGTTGAATTTGTTCAGGAACGCTGAGCTCAAAGTTTAAAAATAAATGTTGTCGAAGAGAAATTTGAAATTCAAATAAATAATTTGTTATTGCGTTACTGAATTAATCAGATGGAACAATGTCTAGTTTTCAGAAATCAGCTTTTAATGTGTACAAATGCCGATATGAAATTGCTGATCCAATTAGCTTCATTAGGTTGAGTCATAAATAAATTCCGCTTGTGTTTATCAATTTAATTCTTCAAAAAATAAAGTACAATTGCACTGTATACGATTATATATTCACCATTATTTGCAATGATATATTACCGCTTATCAAGTAGATCTTCAATATATTTAGATTTAAATTTTGCAAATTTGCTGTGAAAGAGTTTTAAATCTGGATTTCATTATGGAAATGCTTTCCTCTGAAAGCGTTTTGCAGCTATCCCAAAAAACGTGAGAGGATGAGAAAGAGTGAGCGAGAGAAAAAGAGAAAGAAAAATTAAGAGTTAGTTAGAGGGTAAGTAGAAAGAGGGAGAAAAAGAGTAGAAATAGAAGGAAAAGCATGTGAGAGAGAAAGAGAAAGTAAGTGACAAAAGTAAAGAGTATGTTTGAGAAAGAGAGAGAGGAAGAAAGAAAAAGAGAAATTAAGAGAAAAAAGTTCACAGTCTGATGGATAGATTAAAAGAAAAAGCAAGAGAAAAAGAGACGGAAAACGGTAAAGAGAGTATTCCCTTATATTTTGAAATCGAAACGTTGCTGACGCTAATAGATACAAATTGTATTGATTGCCAACTTAACCCCTTGTGAATATCGCTGTACTGTTTTTTGTCTGATCTGACAAAATAAATGGCTACAGTTCTGTTTCCTGTCAACCTCAGTTTAGTCTCCGACCGTTCAGCTTTACCTTTACCTTTACCGCCCACTGTGGCTCATGACGAGACGAGAGCCGCCATCATTACCATTCCACGTTAAGCTTGATCTTCTAATGCATAGTAATTAACAAATGTTTTAAAGTATTCGAGATATATCACGTCAGTAAAGAAATGAACAATGAGAAATTTATTTATTGAAAAAAAGTTTGAACAAAGTGAATATAAACAATTTTTTTCCTATCCTCTGCCAGTCGCAATGATGGAGAAAGCATTACTTCGAACTATCGCCAGTGAGGCACGCTGCAAGAGCCACTCCGTTTCGCGAGGCTCGTCCCTTAATCAAGACGCAATCCGCCAATCCTCCGAAGAAACGCCATCGAACGAGGGCCAACAACCCCAGAAGTCTCCACTGCCACAGGAGTAAAAAAAAAATCTATCAGCAAGAGAAGAATATTTAACTACTTTTTTTTTTTATCTCTGCGTCCCGGGCGACGGACCCCGAAATTCAAGAAATTTGAAAGTTTGGCCTCGTCAAGTTGACAACTACTCGACGTCAGACTCTGAACGATCGTTGGTGTCGCGAACAGACAATTCATTTAATTTCTGAATTGTATTAAATTTTTTTTATGTTAATTGAACTTTGTTAAAAATGAAGTTGTTTGAATGCTGCTCTAAGTAGATGCGTCTTTGTTTAGTCTATGATGAGAATAATCCTTAAAACTCGACGTAGTAAATTAGAAATATTTTTACTTCAGACTTATTAAAATAATAATGATCAAAAGTGAGTTGAAATTTTAGTATATTATTAAATTTGGTCAGTAGAAAACGTTCATTTTTTCTCTTGTAATTTCTGAAAATAATGATTTATTTCCTAATCATGTAACGTTCTTTATAATCTCAGAGAAAAATAACGTACAAAATCCTCTTCCCACGTTTAGGTGAATCTGACAACGATCAGTCACATGAGAATTAAATTTACAACAAAATTCATTATCGAGAAGAGATTTCTTTAAATAAAGGGGTATTGACAAAAGTACGCAGATGTAGGCTTTAAGAAAGCTTTATTCAACTGAGTATACAAGGTGTAGGCTTTGAAAAAGCTTTATTCAACTTAGGATATTTATTTCCATAAAAACAGAAAATGTGGCACAAGGCCTAAAAAGGGCGATTGGGGAAGGGCGGTCATCATCTGACTTAAATTAGAAACTTAGCTAGTCACAACCACTGACCCAATCAAAACAAAACCATATTCCTATCACCAAAACAACACATTCATACTTATCATTCTTACTACATACACCAAAATACCTCATTGTCTCAATGAAAATACTAAATAGAACCTCATATGTACAAATATTGTATGTGGGGGGAGGGGAATAAAAACAACAAGTTAAAATATTCCTAATGTTTATGTACAATATGACTTAAATATATTTACACGTAACTAAACAAAATCATGTTAGTAATAAAACACCCTACAAGCCTTAAATGTGTCAGAAATATCAGTTAACTGGACGAAATCGATGCGGGGCTATAAAAATATAGAAAACATTCATCCATCCCAATCACTCACACAGATACACACTCATTCAGACTCAACAACAAATACAAAAAACACACACTCGAAACGAAAGACGCCCCGCGTCCACCAGAGACGTCACTGACCACCTAAAGAGGGAGGGGATGGGGAATTAAACTTAAAGAAAAATAGGGACATAAAGCTAAGTTTATAGAAAAAAGAAAACTAAATATTCAAAAAAACAAACCTAAGCTAACCTAATTTCGGGATGGGTTGCCTATGTTCAATCCAGGTAAAGCAATATCCTGTTGCCTAACCGGCATCAAAATGCCACTCCAAGTCAGCCCCTTTCACACGACACAAACGCGCAAGATTTACCCACCTTTTGTCGAAATTCTGATGAAGTGAGTCGCCGCCTTTCCGTCCTAATCTTAACCTTAAGCCGATGCTTAAAGTATAAAATTAGTTGGGAAGAAATGAACTTCTCGCCTTCATAGAATCCCTTCTGACGTGTCGTCCAAATCACGATTCTAATAACCCCTAGCAAGCATAAGAACACATAATGTTCAGCCCTCGTCAGCGGCGGAGCCACATTGCTACAAACAGAAGCGGCCTCAAGGACAAAAAACTTTCCAGGCAGCATGCGAACCATGAGGCCTTCAACATACCTGCACAATGGGGCTACCACCCTGCAATGGAAGAAGACGTGACCAATGGTCTCGACTTCCCCACTACATTTGCGGCAGTTTGGATATTTCTCAAAGCTGTGCAAAGTCTCTTGGCGACGCAGAGGTCCCCACGCATCACGAGCCAGGTGAGTGATGCTTCATTGTTATTGAGACATTTCAACCCAGGCGCCCAAGACCATATTGAGCGAGCCTCCTGCTACGTAAGACCGAGCTCGTCAGGCAGTTCATCGCGAACGGCCCCCTTCACTAACACCTGATATAAGGCCTTACGAGACAACGCCTGTACGTTGGAGAGGCCATCCGACGCCCATAAGAGTTTTATAAAACTGAGAATACAAGGTTCGCGTATAATGTCCTTTTATAGTCCCAGTAAACAGAAATAGCTCTCTCAAAGAGGAGAGTAACAAACCAAGTTGAGACCACTCTTGATTATTCATAACAAAAGGTATCCCATTTCATGCAAATAATCCTGTTACTCATCATTGATGGATTTGCTTCATTACGGCTTGTAAACCTTTTGGAAATTACTTAAACGCAGGAAATATTTTTAGATTTTAAGGAAGTTTTAGGAGATAATAATTATTTACTGATACAAGCCCTACTAATTAACCTGTAGCTGGGATGAGAAGAGGTGTATTCCTACATTTCCGAATAATATTTGCGTGTCAGTCAATATAACGAACCCGACTGGAATTTGGACTCGGTTCACCTATTTACAATTCAGAGACGTATTCCATTACACTACTCGCACACCCAAGCTTACAGCATCTGGTATTTCCAAGTGGTCCCCCATCTAGGTAACTCACCAGGCTCAGCGTTGCTTAACTTCGGAACTCGTGTAAGAACCGGTGTTTCAACGTGATATGGCCGTAACCCTGCTTTTCTTCAGGATCAGAAAAGCACTATATATATTTCAAGCGAAGCAGTAGATGGTGTCTATAGAGCAAGATAGTTAATGCAGAGTTGTCCATCTTTTAGAATGATTACCACACCAGGCTAGACAATCGAGTTTTCCTCGCTATATAAACTATAGTTACAAAGATCGGGATAGGAAACGATTTCGTAAGTTTCTCAAGGTCGCAAATAAACGCAATAGACCCGATCAGAATTTGAACTTGACTCACCGATTCCCTAAATTTACTTTCTGCGACTTTCGCCCAGACTACGAATATCATATAAAAGTCTACTCATTCGACTTAATCATATATTTAACGGCAAATTACACATTAACGCAAAAACTTGTTGTTAGATGACTTGCAACAGTTTAAATTTAATGGCGTACTACATATCATTGTAGAAAGGTTATGAAAGACAGTGAAATGTGTAATAAAATCCTAATGATAGGTTGTATATAACATTAGAAATTATAATGTCAGTATGAATATGCACAAATATAATGATGGGCACTATATTGCACTAGAAGCGTTATGGAGGGCAGTATATTGAATATATCGAATTTAATGTAAGACTATATTACATATGATTACAAGTTAAGAAAAGTCTGAATATTTTAATCACAGACGGAATTATTACGGTCAAAGATTGAGAGATAAACTGGAAATTATCGTAGAAATGTAAGAATTGATCATATTACAGTAGGAACTAAATCGTAGACTGTATATTGCAATAAAGACAGAAAGTCTGTTTGCTTGTAAGAGTGACAATTTAATTGTAGTCTCTTTACTGTAGTATCGGGAAAATTACATTATTAACGCTATGGTAGAAAGCACATTACAATAAAACTTACTTTAATTAATAATATAGATGTAACTTAATGGTAGACAGAGTATTACGATACAAAATAATTGTTTATTCATGTTAGGTTAGTGAGTTTAATGATATTCCACACAAGGACAAGAAATTGTCAAAAAAGACTGAGAAAGGCCTGATTTACACTCGACTCATAAAGGGAGACATGGTTTAGACAAGAAAGAAAGAAAGAAAGAAAGAAAGAAAGAAAGAAAGAAAGAAAGAAAGAAAGAAAGAAAGAAAACAAAACATAATGGGGAAATAGAAAGAAAAAATAAAGATGAGGCTTGAAATATAATCTATGGTAAGAAATAAAGATTTGAGAAGAAAAAAAGAAAGAAAGAAAGAAAGAAAGAAAGGAGGGAAATAAAAAACGAAAGAAAAGTGAAGTAGAAGTATTAAAAATGAGTATAAAGAAAGAAAGAAAAAACAAACGGAGAAACTAATAAACAAACAAAACATGGGGGATAGGAAGACAAACTAAAGATATGGATTCAAAAAATAATCTATGGTAAGAAATAAAAATTTGAGAAGAAAAAAAGAAAGAAAGAAAGAAAGAAAGAACGAACGAAAGAAAGAACGAACGAAAGAAAGAAAACAAAAACAAAAGATGGTAAGAAATATGGTAAGAAATATAAATTTGAGAAGAAAGAACGAAAGAAAGAAAGAAAGAAAGAAAGAAAGAAAGAAAAAGTGACAGATTTGAAATAGAAGGAGTAAAAATAATGAAAAGAAAGAAAGAAAGAAAGTAAGAAGGAAAGAAAGAAAACAAGAGAAAATAGAAAAAATGAGAACAAATTGTAGAATGGAAAAAAGAAATGTATTGAAAGGAGTAAAGAGTTTGACAGAAGAAAGAAAGAAAGGAAGAAAGAAAGAAAGAAAGGAAAGGGAAACTGAAAATGGAAAGATAAAATATTGACTAAATATAAAGAAATGAAGAAAAAAGAAAGAAAAGAAGAATAAAAGAAAATTGATCGACTGTATACAGATTAAAATAAGTGAAGCGAAAAGGAAAGAAAGAAAAATGGATGTTGAGAGGAGGGAAGAAAGAAAGCAAAAGAAAAATAAACATAAAAAGCAATTAAGCAGACACAAATTCAAGGAAGGTCTGAATAAATGTCAAGAATAATATCGGGAAATCACAGAAAAACATCTGATGAAAATAAAATATAAAGAAAAAGTATTGATAAGGACCAAAAGACGAATAATAATATAAAAAAAAACATTGATAAGGACAAAAAGCCGAATAATCACAAATGAGAAGAAAAATAAGTAACTGATAAATGATAAATATTTTTTGTAAAAATTAGGCGGGGAAATAAGAAAGATATGATGAAAAGAATATCGAAAGGAAGAAAAATATGGTTGGTGGGGAAGAACACACGAAACTGGGTTATAATAAAAGAACTGATTTCAATAAAAGAAATAATTAATCCAGTTCCAAGCAGGTTTATCAAAATGGACATCAATAAACAATCCAATAATCAGGGGAAATAAAAGAAATAGAAAATGGCAAGATTTCACAAAACAAACACGAGAAATGGCTTCTGATTAGACGAAAAACGAAATATAAAATAATCAACTCTATTTGCATGTCAACTTTTGGGCAAAATAAGTTTTAGATTATTTTGTTCTTGTAAATGTTTTCATTCGAAATAATAATTTTTTTATTCAGTAATTCTCCCATTTAGCCTTTATAACTTGTTCTACGCTATCTTATTATTGTGGCTTTCTACGAGGAGTGCTGAAAATTTCTAGACCTGACAGAGCAGCCCTTCCATGAAAAATTCGATGTTTCTCTTGTTTTTTCCTTCCTGTTCTTTTTCTAATATTCTAAAACTCTATTATCAGTAGCTGTTACTGATAATAGAGTTTTACTTAATGAGGTTGTTGTATGAACGTAAAAAAAAATTAGAATAAACAACGGATGACTATAGACTTGAAGAGCGATCGGGAATGCATCATTCTTGCTGTCTGTTGCCGGGAAGAAGTTGTCTGAGTCGAACTTCCTCCTTACTTGTGGAATACAAACAGAATGAAGATAGTTGACTCTATGTACGTGTTATGGCTGCAAAGGTTTGAAATGATGGAACTAAGGAAGATAACTCGTCTGTAAATTTGCAATGGAAATGATAATGGTAATGGTAATAGTAATGTCAGCCGTTTCCTTATAAGGAAATATTCAGCATTCATTGACCGAGCAGCCATCAGTACGCTGCGCTTTTCTTGACTCCCAGGCCATCAGACTGGGATCAACGTGTAGTATCTGGTCTCCTCATCTCTAATGGTAATGTAATATCAGCCATTTCCTTGCAAGGAAACATTCGGCATTCATCGACCGAACAGCCAGTGCTACTCGTTACGCTTTTTTTCACTCCACGGAGATATGAATCGGATCAAAGTGTTGTATCTGTTCTCCTCATCTCTAATGGTGATGGTAATGTCAGCCGTTTCCTTGTAAGGAAACATACGGCATCTATTGACAAAGCAGACATCAGTACGTTGCGCTTTTCTTGACTCCCAGGCCATCAGACTGGGATCAACGTGTAGTATATGTTCTCCTAATCTCTAATGGTAATGTAATATCAGCCATTTCCTTATAAGGAAACATTCGGCATTCATTGACCGAGCAGACAGTGCTAATCTCTTTTCTTCACTCCCCGGAGATATGAATCGGATCAAAGTGTAGTATCTGTAGTCCTCATCTCTAATGGTAATGTCGGCCGTTTCCTTATAAGGAATCATTCGGCATTCATTGACCGAGCAGCCAGTGCTAATCGTACGCTTTTCTTCACTCCCCGGATATCTGAATCGCATCAAAATGTAGTATCTGTTCTCCTCATCTCTTATGGTAATAGTAATGTCAGCCGTTTCCTTATAAGGAAACATTCGGCATTCACTGACCGAGCAGCTTTTACTACTGTCGGCAAAAATTTATGAAATCTTTCTATTAAAAATATTTCTCAAGAAAATAATTTTATCAAGTCCAGTATCTGTTATCGCTCTTTCCAGTAATGATGGCGGGAGTCTTTTCTAACCTTTTATTGATGTAGTTTGGAATGTCAACATCTTGAGTATGACATTATTTTCTTTACAAGTTATATCAGATTCGGGCAAAAGTAATGTCAGATTTCCAGTTCTACATTAAAAATGAAAAAAAAAAACAAGATTATGAAAATATTTCTATGTTAACATAACCTCCTTTGCTTTCTAGAACATTATTCCATCTGTAAACAAACTTATGAATACTACGCTTATAAAATTCCTTCGGTTTTGAATCAAAATATGAATCAGTAGTCAGCTTTAAATCTGAAGGGATATATGGACTTGACTGAATAAAATATTGTTGTGGATTCCGGGGATGGAATCCTGCACAAATAAATAAACAACGCCAGTAATTGAAATATAAAACTAAGCGTATTGAACGTAAGAATACAAACTTGAAATGAAGATTAGTAGTCCAAGAATATGGGTTAGTAGAAAGTATAACTACAAGTCTCTGTAAGTGAAACCGTAATTCTCTCTCTCTCTCTCTCTCTGTATCTCTCTCTCTCTCTCTCTGTGGACTCTACGTATCTCAACATTATCTCACCGTATCTCCAACTCTGTCCGTATAAGTATACTTTAGACGAATCCATCTTGTGTAAAAGGGGGAGAGCCCCACAACAAATATGTAGTTGAAGGTTTCTTCGTTGTGACATTTATTAGAAATTCGCAATAATTCGCTGCATTTATCTTGACGCAATGATTAATTGTATATGAACTTATAATTTTACTGCGTTTAATATTAGCCGCAGATATTACGCCATATGTCCCACGATTACTTTTGATTAAATTCACAAACAAAAACTGCCGGAAAGCAGACACCTCCACCTACGTTGTATTTCATTTCGAAGATCTGAAGATCTTCCTAAGGGTTGAAACGTCGCAAGCTAATCTCATGCCAAAGAAAACTCAACTTGACCGATACTTCAGAGTGAAACGAGTCTTAGAAAATTGGCAAAGAAGACCGGAATATCTTTAGAGGATTTTAGATAAACTTCGTTTATTTTAGTTATTGACTTCATACGTGTTTCACACTAGGTCCTTGCTTTTTCCGATTCTAATTCTTTAATAGAGGCGCTCATTAATTAATCGTTAATGTCTATGAGGATGACGCTAGAAAAATAGTTGTATTTATCTGTTTGCTCGGATGAGTGGGTGGGCGTAATTCATAGCGGCCATGAATGAGAAATCGGAGAACTGAGTTCGAATTCCACTCGGTTTTAATTTTTACGCAACTTCGTGAAAATGGGGCAAAAGGTCTGAATCGATCTTCTCCCTCAAGATATGGGTTAGGTATTTGAGTTAGACCCCGAAAATCAATTGTTATTTTTAAAAATTGTTACTATAATATTCAGTCTCAAACAATGGAATTTGTCTTGCAATACAAATGTTTCAGCTTTAAATAGCCTAAAAAGGGTTGATAAGCCGTAAAAATTCAATCAATGTTTCCGTACGCGTTTTCCCTATATTTCAAAGGTTAGGATGATAATAGATACTGCTTTTCTTCTTGTTTCCCTTTATTGGATTTTGTAAGAATCTGTTCGGTTGTACTTCTGAGTCAGATTGATTAATTCGTTTTCTCCAGCTCATCAGCCCTTTGCAGGTTATTTAAAGGCAGAACATATTTGTTATATTGTAAAGAATTTGGATGGGGAAGATTATAATGGTTTAGTAATACATGTTTAACTAATTAACTTATAGCTGGGGAGGGTGAGAAGATGTGACGTAATACCTTTCCCACAGGCATTTGAGCATAAATGAATATAACAAACTCAACTGGAACTGGAACTTGTTCCTCCGTATCCAATACACCACGCGCACATCTAAGTTTACAGCATATGGTATTCCCAAGTGGTCATCCATATAGGCGTTGGGTAACTTCGGTGATTGTACTGGAACTAGTGTTGGAAAGTGATACTGCCGTAAGGCTTCACAGTCAATGTCAACCGCGTATCTGATATTCTCATGAAAATAACCATCAACAATAAATCCTGGTAAGCCTTCTTTTATGATTGTCTCATTGCATAGGTTAGATAAATCCGGTGAGAAAATGTATCCTGGATTAAACCCTAATTCGGTTATGTGTACTCACTGAAATAGTTTCTATTCAAAGACTGGATGTTAATTCCAGATGGAAGTTATGGATTACTCGAATATCTTTCCTATATATTTTTTTCTTTCAGTATTTAGAGAAATTTATATTATGTTCCTTAAGAAATGCTATTGTTTAATATATCCTATAGGTATATATCATCTATGTGATATTTTTTATGTTGTATAGCTTACTATGATAACATCCTGATCATATAAAAAAGCTTTACATGCTTTGTACAAAAGAACATTGTTCTTGCTCTATTTATGAGGCATAAACATTTACCCATTATTCGGAGGAAAAGAGATACGTAGAGGGATGACCTAAGTCGCTATTTGGGGGAGGGTCCGTTTATTTATTAATTTTCTCTTTTAAAGTTTTTTTTTTTTTAACAATGTCACCTTGGTAGTCCTAACTGTGTTTTCTTTTTTCTGCATTCTTAGTTGGGAGGGGAGAGAGGAGGGGCAAAGAGGGAAGGAAGAAATGGGAGTGGTGGGAAAAAAAGCAATTAGCGATCATAATTCTTATGACCTACGAACGTGGTCTTTTTTTGGGGGGTGGGGGTAATGTAACATTTCATATGAAAGGAAACTTTTCTTGTTTTTACTTACCTGTTATGTCAGACTGTTCGTTGAAGATGAAGGACGATCCGCGTGGTCAAACTAAGACGAAGGAAAAAGACGAGCTCGCCGTCGAGTCTTTTTTTGTATCGTCTTAGCTGAGGGGGAAGTGACGTAAGTCGGTGGTGATTGGTCAGCAGTGGCATTTATTGGCTGAGTACATTTGTTGCGTGCTTCGCGTATTTTTTTTGTTTGTTTGTTTCAGGATCGCCTGTCGGAATAGTACTGTTTCGGTAGGGTCTCTTGGGCGAGCAAGTATGATGTTGGAAGACCCGAAACTTGCCATGACTCCAAGTCATAGCATCACTGACGAGGCGATCCTGAGCACTCATCGGAGTGTTTTCATAACAAACATATCGTAAAACAAAAAGCTCTAGATTTTTGTTAATTAAATTTTACAGGTGTGCTTCTATATTTATTGAGAATATTTTACATCTACCTATATTTCTCAGTTGAGGTATTGCAACTGTTTACACTATTTACATTGTTCTAACTTTTGTCTCATCTTATAGCCAGATCGAACCCTTTATTTCGCCCACTGGGGTAGAATATTCTACTTCCAAGTGGATATCTGTTTTAGTTAATTTCCCTTGATAATTTAACTCTCCAAGTAATTGTTCTCTCTGTTGTGGCCAGGGATTGAACTCGCAACTTGGGGACACATGACCCTGTGGACAAAAGCATTAGTTGATTGATCTAAAAGTGACTTGACCAAAAAACCCTGGCCAGAGCATTGAGTTATCAAGAGAAATGAACTAAAACTGAGATATCCAAAGGTATGCCTCATGGGATTGAAACAATCTAACATCATGGACTAAATAAAGGTTTCGATTCGAAATTTAAACAAATATCACCTGAAGAAGGCCGGAAGGTACAACGGACGAAACGTCATGAATGTGCCAATAAAGATAAGGAAAACTGTCCGAACAACGTAAATAATATTTTGCATATATTAAAAAAATCAAGAGAGCACTCTTAGTTTTCACCATAGAACTTAATCTCTTCTCTTGTAGTACATAACTTCTTCACCTCCACTTCGCTTAAATTGTAACATAAGGTCATGAGACCTTTTTGTTTTAGGTCTGACAAAGCTGAGTTCGTGAAACATCGCTTTCCAATATGGGTCATATCGCAAAGTTTATTAATATTAGGACTTCATTGAGACAAAATTGTCTTGGAAAAACATTCGTGGAAATGTATCTTGTTCTAGTTCTGGGTGATATTGACGGTGTATGCGGGGCTCTTCTTGCGTGAAGAAACAACCTGTGAAACACATCTTAATCGAATAGATCCTGGTAAACTGTTATTCACTTTCAATCCTTCTGCAATAAACACCAAGGACAATTAAGAACCACCAGAAGAAACAACAGTCCAAACCGTGACACGAGTTGGTTTCTGTCGCTTTAAATATGTGCAAATACGTTCGGGATTGTTTACTCGGAAAGTGACCTAAACCCTATCGTTTCCGTAGCTGTACACATCCTCTACAGCGAAAAACGAAAGTTTCCAACCAAACGAAAACTCGAACACGCTGCATCTCCGCCAATATTTTATTCTCTCTTCCAATCCGTTTTGCTCGAAGGCGGTTGAAAGTAGCTCACGTCTTTGAATCTTGTATGGTTGGAGTCCTAAACCCTCTTCCATAACCCTCCTTAGCAAACAAACCGAAATATCTTGCTCGTTCACCATATCCTTCATGCTTCTTCGTCGATTTTCCTTCTCCCTTCTTTTTGACGACTTCAAGGATTACCCTGGTACGATCCAAAGTCTTTATCCCGGGAACTGGATTTGGCGAGGTTCTTTGCTCCTTTACAAACTTCTCGGACATTAAATGTAGTTCTGCAAACATTCAACTGCTTGATCACTTCAAATGTCTTTATATCAGCCATTTTCAATGCGACAGTTTCATCACGTTTTCTTTGTTACACTATATTTTTTTTCATACTGTTCACATTAAAACCAAATGCAAGAATTCTTTATGGAAAGTTTGAAACTTTTTTACCATTAAGTATCTTTACATTTATGTTTAAATAATGGTTGGATATTTTTGTCGCAACCGATCATTCTGCTAAGAGCTGAATTCATTCTTCCCATAATAAGTTTAGTTATGTGGCTCATTAAGTTACCGTATTTGATGGTGAAAGACACACGGATGCATATGACACACCCCGATTTCAGCAGGGGAAATCAAGAAAAAAAAAGAGTAATTAGTAAAATTAATAGGAAACGTTATAGCCTAGACTATATTTATGAGGTATTATTTTGGTTAAACAAGCCATAATTACAATTAAACGAAAAATAATAGGAAAAACAGAACACGAGCCTATAAGAAAAAGTTTATTATATCCAAAGGTAAGAAAACAAAATAAAAATCAAGCAATTATTACAATTGTGCAAAACAATACAGTTACCATTAAAATTCAGTCAAAAAATTTTCCTTTATATGATCTGTATAACCCGCGTCTACTAAACGTCTTAGTGGAATAATTAGGATATAAATATTCTGATTGTATTTATACCAATGCAACTGTGAGTTATCGCTAGAAAAAATATTAATGAAACAGATATATTTTACAAATATATAATTTGAATTTATTACATATAATTTTAGTGAAAAAAAGTAATATTAAACGTGATGAAATTAATATAAAGAATATTATCAATGATAAAATTTTTAATCTGCATAATAGCCTTTTAAATAATGACAATAGGTATATGAAAGTTATTCCCGTCTAAACTAATAGTAGTTGCTAGGTCGCTAATTTCGGCCGACTGTCGCAAATTTTAAACTTACATGTGGCATATAAGACACAGGGGTATTTTAAAAGTTATTTTTATTAAAGAAAAGTGTCTCATATGCCGTCAAATACGTTAATTGCGCAAGGGATTTAGCATTATTTTACACCTGTCCTCTTTAACATCATTATGAAGATAAATGGTATGAAGTATTCTGATATATTTTTCATTCATTATTTCCCCAACCTTATCGATCTTGAAATGGTCTAAGGATGACAGTAACTCTTACTACTATCCGAGTTAGTTCAGTGCCGATCTTTCTTCAGATTTGAATACTACAGATCCTTCGAAGGTTGTATGTATTCCAGGTGACGCTTGTTACAGAACAGGGGGTCACCCATATATTTGTTCCGTCATTACAGTATATTTACTTTTCCTATTATTTGTGGTATACTGATGTACACCCTTGTACATATTAAGTGAAACAAGCTGCTTTAGTTTTTTTTCTTTCACTATGCGGTCAGTTTTAAACCTACTGGAATGACAAGGTTTAATCGATTTCTTTATTTTCCTCAGATTAGTCTCGTCAGTTTTCAAATCAATGTTTTAGTTTTGTAGCATCTACTGGTGTTGGACGAAAGTGCACTTAGTGCAGTTAAGCCTGGTCAGTACCTACATGAGATACCGCTTGGGAATAACAGGTGTAATATTGGATGTGAGGGTGATACGGCTGGTGAAAGCTTGGAGGTGCGGGTGGTGGCTCGAAATTTTTACTCGGAGGGCCGAGTTCCAATTCCAGTTACGTTCAAATACTCTCGGGAAAAGCATGGATCCACATCTTTTACTCGCTGCTATTGGTTAATTATTAAGATTTGTATCACATAACCATTGTCAACTAAAACAATTATTAAAATCTAAAAGTATTTTGTGGCATAAATAACCTGGAAACGGTTGATAAGCCACAGAAAACGAACCAATCAATAAAATAAAAACACTTGGTACCACTGTGTCTAAATTTCTCATCGCTTTGAATTTGTTATGAATAATACGGAGTTATTTGTGTTCTTTAGAATTCATCATTCTGAATTTTAGTGACGGATTCAAGCCCGGTGTTATCAATCCTATTATTCCAATTCCAATTCCAAATACTAGTTCTCTAGGATTCTGGATAATTCTATTACGGTGCAAGAAAGAAAATGAGACAAATTTAGGGAGGAGAAAGGACAATGAAAGAACAGCTTAGAGAAGATGGCGTAAAGCAGAAGATGACGAAAACTAGTAACAAAAAATAAATATTATATTTTATTGTTTAGATTTTTGTTCTCTTCCCTACCACCTATCTCTCTTTCTTTCTCTCTTTCTTTCTTTCTCTCTTATGTTCCTAAGCAGTAGACTTTTAAAAGGTCTATCCGTAAAAAAAATTATAATATCCAATTTCTGTCGACCAAAGAACGGTTTAGATTTCATACTGAGTTCATACGGAAATAAAGCCCTTTATGTCTTTAGAAGAAAAAATATCCTTTCGGCTAAGTACTATTGCTGCCTTACGCGTGAACTGAATTTTTATCTTTGCTCTTCAGAGGTAGAAGCGCATTAAACCGCCTTATTTTGGTGCTTTTACCTTGAATTTACGTCACTCAAGTAAATACTACCAACATCTTTAACGGATGAACCAAGATATACAAAGCCTGAGAATATTCCAAAGTACCTTTATCTGAACGCTTTGATAAGGGTGTGAGTTCTACAGTACCCGTATCTAGACGTTCACATGAAGGAGCGACGTATAAGGTACCCGTATTGCAATATTTCGATGAAGATCAGAGAAGTAATGTACCTACCAAACCATTTGTCAAATGTGAGTCTATCCTAAAACTATATCTTCATGTCTAAATAGATCCTTGAAGTTTGGCCAAAAAAGGATTTATTTTGTGCCCCTGTATACGTGGACCCTTGACTTATTTTGAGGAACTAAGGACCCATAATGGATATCTCGTATATGGGGCAACCTAATGTTTTAAGATTAACGATATATAGAACTAGGCTCACAAATCATCAATTTAAATACATATAAAACTTAATTCAAGAAACATCCCGATAAAACAAAAGTATTATGTAAGCGTTACTGGCAGAAATAGGTTATTTTTTGTATGATATAAATTCATTTCTAATGTATTACGGGAATGCTGTAGAATTTAACAAGAATAAATTTCTTTAATCAGTAATTAAAAGAATGATTACTGATTTATAGTGGTATTATATGTACGAACGAACACCGGAATATTCCTCGCTCCGGCTAAATTCCTAGATTCCGACCAAATCATGTAACATCAGATCTTTTATTTATTTTCATGTTGGATGTATTTCTTAGGTGAACAGAGAGCTTTGTAGTGTGCACCACTAAGGAATAAATGGTTTTATTAGAGATTATCATTGTTAATAGAATTACGATAGAAATGCATTGCGGATGATTTTACTATAGGATACATTACAAAAGGGTTTAATATGGAAATGCATTGCACATGAGTTTACTATACAGCTGCATACATGAATTTACAGAAACGCATTATAAATGGGCTTACTATGAAAATTCATTACAAATGAATTTACTGTAGAAATATATTGCCCATGAGTGTACTATAGAAATGCCTTACAGATGAGTTTACTATAGAATTAAATTACAAATGAGTTTTCTGTGGAAATGAATTGCAAATGAGTTTATTACAGAAATACATATAAAACGTAATTTAAGTAATGTTCCTTAATGTCACTGTAGACTTTCAAAAGACAATCTAAAATTAGATCTAATTTTGAATTTTTACTCTGACTATACAATATATTTGTTTAATTTCCTATGATCGAGCAAGAGGGGGTGCTCTGAAAACAGTGGTCACACTTAGTGCATGATCCGTGTAGTCAGAAAATAATATCCAGTTGATTATATTACGAGAAAAATGGCGCAATAATTTTAGTTGCCGTGTCTAAAGGAATAAAAGACATGCATATAATTAAAGAGGAAATCATTCAAATATTAAAATGCAGGCAATGCCGTTCGATTAGAAATGAAGTGATGTCTCATAAGTTCCGAAAGGAGAGTTAGGTTTATTGATTATCGGGCTTTCCATTTCCAGATACTATTGTAGATCATGCGTTGTATATGCCAATAAATAATATATTCTATATCGAAATATAAGAACTGGAATATAGAAAATGCAAAGAGTATTAGTGTGCTTACATATAGTCTCTTTACGGAATGTGTTACGATATTAAACGATCGTAAGTTTGTTGGGGATGTGCGGTATGAACTAGGATTTTGCTTGAGTGTTAGAATTTATCAGACGGATTTTTTATCAGGTTGCGTGATCTGTTCATGCATCCACAACAATAAATATTTTACAATATAAAATAAGACAAAAACATGAATGCAATTCAAACAAACAAATGCATTTATGTACAATTTAAAGATTATTTACAAAATGTTGCTTCAAGGTATTTTATGTCTTGTGTTGGTTAGTGGACGAAGGTTGGTTTATTTTTTGGTCTGTTGGCATGTTTGCATTACAGTCCACAAGGAATTGGAATTAACGTTTAAACAACGTTTTTTTATCTTCGTATCGTTTTGTACTGTTTAGAATGAAGTTAGCAAAAGTAGTCTACCTTTAACTGTAGATATGTGTTATGTTTGATTATAGTTTTTTTACTTAAGTTATAATGAGTGTTAAATAATCACTTTGGATAAGTAAAGTTTCGTAAGTTGAAATTCGTTGTAATCACAGAGTAATCTTCGAGTCGAGTTTGTGAGTGTGCCAGTTGTGTTCTTTTCGCGCGGGAAAATTACAATCGTAAGTTGCGAGGATTCGATCAGCGTTTCTCTGTGTTTGCTGGACTGACTAACGTGGTCAGTTGAAAATCTTCCTTATATGAGGATTTAGGTGTGAAAATCGTCTCAAGTTGGTTTTGTCGCAATTTAACTTCTCCACGTGAAGTTTTCAAATTATCACGCTGCGAGCCAATAGGATTCGCTGTTTAACACTATAGGGTTTTGATTGGTTATGTTAGTTCGCGTAGGCGTGCAAAATGGAATGTTCTTGTTGTTAGGGGGATAAGGTAAATGGACGAGTCCACAAGTTAATGGTCTTCATCTGACGAAGCATATACGACTACATTAATTGGGATGGGTTGGTAAATTTTACAAAATACCAATCATTTTTGGATTATTTAATGTCAACATCTGTTTGTTTTATTATAATCGAGTCTATAGGTAAATATTAATCAGGATTGCAATGGATTCTTTTCGTAAATATTGGTTGGGTTTATAATTCAATCTACAGGCAAATATTGAACGGGTTTATGTTTGAATATATAAGTAAATATCGCTAAGTTTTTTTTTGTTTTTTTTTGTTTTCATGAATCTATAGGAAAATATTGTTCGGGTTTATACTTGAGTTGATACGTAAATATTGGTCGGGTTTATACTTGAGTCTATACGTAAATATTGGTCGGTATTATATTTGAATCTATGGGTAAATATTTGTTGGCTTTATACTTGAGTCTAT
Source organism: Acanthosepion esculentum (assembly GCA_964036315.1). NCBI lineage: Eukaryota > Metazoa > Mollusca > Cephalopoda > Sepiida > Sepiidae > Acanthosepion > Acanthosepion esculentum. The sequence continues at coordinate 24,668,117 of OZ038482.1, forward strand.
AGATAAAGATTAGTCAGTCTGACACTGGAGTCTTTTGGTAAATATAAGCTGGATTTATACTCGAGTTTATAAGTAAATATTGTTCGGGTTTATACTTGAATCTATACATAAATATTGGTCGGGATTATATTTCAGCCTATAGGTTAATATTTGTCGCTTTATACTTGAGTATATAGGAAAAGATAAGTCAGATTTAGACTGGAATCTTTTAGTAAATATTGGTTGTATTTATACTTCAGTCTATAGTAAATATTTTTGGGGTTTATAATGTTGTTCATGATGACGGTAGTCTTTGAGTATAGAATCCACAGCTTGGCAGTGAATATTTTGAAGACAGTAGGGAAGCGTAGTTCAGGTTAGCAGTGGATATCTCAATTCAGTAACAGAGCGTAGTTCTTCCTTCTGTCCTGGTCATCTTTGGTTCTGACAGGTTCGCATTGGACATTCTGAGAGAGTAACCAAAATGGCCACCTTTATATAAGACGGATTGAATATTTTACGTCTTCTGATTGGTTAACCTTCATTTAGGGGAACTATAAAGTGACTCCAGTCATTTGAGTTTACTCACTAGTGTAGATACACAAAACTTGTAACATATACTTGAGTCTATATGTAAATAACGTTCAGGTTTATACTTGAGTCTATAGGTAAATATTGATCAGGTTTATACTTGAGTCTGTAGGCGAATATTTGTTGGGTTTATACTTGAACCTATACGCAATGATTGGTCGAATTTATACTTGAGTCTATAGGTAGTTATTGTTCGAGTTTATACTTGAGTATATAGGTAAATATTGTTCGTGTTTATACTTGAGGGTTGGTAAATATTGGTCGGGATTATATTTGAATCTATGGGTAAATATTGTTCAGATTTATACTTGAGTTTATAGGTAAATATTAGTCAGGTTTAGACTGAATTCTTTTGGTAAATATTGGTTGGGTTTATACTTGAGTCTATAGGTAAATATTCATCGGGCTTATACTTGAGTCTATTCGTAAATAACGTTCAGGGTTATACTTGAGTCTATAGGTAAATATTGATCAGGTTTATACTTGAGTCTGTAGGCGAATATTTGTTGGGTTTATACTTGAGCCTATACACAATTATTGGTCGGGTTTATACTCATAATTATTTGTCGGTTTTATATTTGCGCCTATAAGTAAATATTTCTCGTCGATATCCGAGTTTGCAAGCAGTCACTCGGTTTGTTACTTTTTTGTGTGCCAGTGTATTCCATTTGCTGCTGATAAGACTTTTAATACATTAGAGGTTTAATCTATAGGAAAATATTCGAATGAACTGTAAACTACGTAAAAAGAAACAAAAAGAGTTTAATTGTTTTATCAATCAGCTGATAATAATTGCAGGAAAACTGATAGTTTTCTCAAAAAAAAATCTAAAGTTAAAAATAATATCTTTATTTCATTAATCGTGCCAAAGAATAAGAGGCAGTTATTTAAAAAAGATGATTATTTCTTCCCTCGCCTAATATGCGACATAGCATGTACTCGGCGAAGTGCTGTCATAGTTGCGCAGGTTATACACACATATATATATATATATATATATATATATATATATATATAGAGAGAGAGAGAGAGAGAGAGAGAGAGAGAGAGACAATATTAGTGGTAAATATACACATACATATGCAATTATATATACACATACATATATGTATAAAAATAATTCCAAGAGGATAGGATCCAGGTAGAACTCAATGTCCAGGACAGAGTAAGGATATAATAAAAAGACTTAAACACTAATATTCCATGGTTATAATTTATTCCATTGGAATCGTAAAAACGATCCAATTCATCAGACCTACAGATTCAAAAAGAAAACAGAAAAAACAACTCCGGGAAAATATTAGTAAGAGTATATGTGTGAGAGTTTGGGAGGACATGGGATCTATATAGATGGGTAACAGACGAGAGAGGCAGGGAGGTCCAAACGTGGAGGGGGCATTAACCTTTGGCAGAGAGAAGATTTGAAGAAGGGTTTCAGTGAGAGAGTGTACGTATTTTCAAACGTCCGAAGATATTGCGGAAGAGTGTACATTTCTTGGCGACATACACACCCCATAGGCGATAAAGTCTTATACTCCCGCCCAGACACCTACAACAATACATACACACACACACACACATATATATATATATATATATATATATATATATACTCTGTGTCTATCTTTAACTGTATTCGTTGGGTGTGGCTGTAAACTTTTTAGTGAGGTTTAGAAACATTTCCTAGATATGCACAATGGAGTTTAAATCTGGTGAGGAGTTGGCCATGGACGAAGTGGAAATAGGATAATGGGTTCTCGAGCCAGTTGTGAGCCACCATCCCACGGATTGCATCCATAGCTAAGGTGCCCAGTCTAGATCATTAATCTAGATGACCGTTGACCCCTAAGAGGATGTTCATGCAGTTTTTTTTTAAATCCTGCTAAGTGTCTATTTATCCTCCTCACCAGAAATGACTGGTCAGGAAACCGGTTTAGTCACTGATGACCCTACCATATAGCAGGTAGTACTGGGTTATATGTTACCAGTAATATTCGTAGAAAGATTAAATCACTTCTTCAACAAATACTGGTCTTGGAAGTTTTTATAGTTTTACTGATTTATGAAAAATGTCAAGTATATTCTATACAAAGTATTGATCCAAATATGTAATATCGGATCAAATTAGACAAATGGATGAAAAACAGTCGTTATGGTAAATTTTAACTGGACATTAAACTAACATGACTTGTCTACCGTTATACCAATAAAATAATAGACTTTTAAAAAACTAATTCCGAATAAACGGTTTCCGTCAATCTCCGCTTTCAGCCGAACTAAATGAATACATATCTGAATCAATCCTGAGATTTTGCGCAAACAAATTATGACTCTCGTTACAGGGAAATTATTTCCATTTTCTTCAATCTACACAGCATCTTTTTATCTAGGTGAATATTGATCTTTGCTATCGTTAGCAGACACTCGTTTCGTTTATTCAGAAATATATTGTGTTCTGAATTTTTGTTCATCTGTCATTACTTATTTCAGAAAGGTAATATTAAAGCTCTAAATACTTCAAATGCATAGGCTTTCTGTATCAGTGATAATAAATGTAGGAGATAAGGAAAAAGAATATAGAATAGACTAGGCTATGGGTAGTTTCGCCTAATACCGAGAGATGCTTCAAACCAAAACATTAACCTAGTTATTATTAACCGCCTCAAAGAGATCTGAACTCTTATATGTATGTCACATATGGCGTCCAACTCAGCTATATATACACCCATTTCTTTAAATAACGGATTAAAAATGGCTTCCAGCTCATAAATCTTATAAGTCTCAAAGAATACATTCCTGCTTCTGAACTGATAGAGTGGAGTTAGTAAATCAAAAGGAAAAAAATTATTACCAGTTAACAAAAAATTAACAGTTATTAAGAAATTACCAGTTAAAATTACCAGTTAAAATATTAACAGTTAACAAAATATTACCAGTTAACAAAAATCACTTCACTTCAGACACCCAACAGCAGCTACAACAAAATGGATAGCAAATGAAGCTAGAAAATAAAATAAGCATATAATCGAGAATTAGGCCCTCCGTGCTTCCTTAAACAAAAAGTTGAGAAGTAAACTCCCAACAAGATACGAAAAAGCGATCGGACTCTAATTTGAAAAAAACTTATTGTTTCTGAATAACTGATTTAATAAAACATGATTAAAAGATTACCGAAATTTTCCTTAGAATGAAAATGGCTAGTCTCGACATTAAGGAGTGGGGTCCCAAAAAGTAATACGCTTTTTTCGTTTAGATTATTAGGAAGCCACACATCAAAGAGAGTAACATAACAAATCTGATGCAGGTGGATTTTAAATATAGATATTGATATTTTGGATTTATTAACTTTCACTTCCCTCTTGCCACTATTTTGATTCTATCGCTATCACTTCAAGAGATCACTCGACCTTGCAGTATTGTACACCGTGAAAATTGTAACATTGAAGTATTGTAGACCGTGAAAACTTTAACATCGGCAAAAGTGTGTTTCTGCTTAAACGCAAACATCAGGCCATGTGCACGACCATGTTTAATCATGAAACAGACTGTCGCCGCTGAGTATTGCTTTCAATGTCCACGTTTATATTTACATACCGTTTATCCCTGGCATTGAGCATTTGAAATATAGAGTACCGTAAAATGATATTTTATCATATTTAGCTCCTGATAAATAGGAGAGCATTTTCACTAAACACACACACACATACATACACACATAGTATTTAGGCAGCAATCCCTCATTTATTCATGTTTCATTAAAGACGACAGACAAGGTATTGCGATTAAGCTTTTTAATTATTTTTTCTGTTCAGAAAAGAAAAGTCTTGTTCGAACACAAGAAAACAGCTTAATCGTCGTACCTAGTCTGTCGTCTTTAATGAAACTTATATATATATATATATATATATATATATATATATATATATATATATATATATATATATATTTGTGTATTTAGGCAGCAATCCCTCTTTCAAGCACATTTCATTAAAAACGACTGACAAGGTGCTTTTATTTAGTTTTGTATATAATTTCTCGTGCGATCTAATAAAGTTTTTCTTTTCAGAGGATAAATTATATAAAAATTGTCCGAATGTTCTTTTCCGAGCGCTTTCGGCTATACATTTAGCCATTATCAAGGATTATATTTCAACTGTTAGAATTAGAAATAGTTTATGTGTATGTTTTATAAAGTGATTAATTTTTTTGTTTCAAAACACGGTCAAGATATTATGTCCATGTTCAAAGTTAATATATATATATAAGGATGTCGCTATATTAACTTTTTAATATAAAGAAAATGCATGGTAAAAGGCCAGGAAGTAAAGAAAGTTTTAATCACAGAATTAGGATCATTATACATTGAATAATAACGTATTGCTCTTTCTTCTTACCACTTATATTCATTGTAAATCTTTTTTTACTATAAAATGTATTGTAAATGATTTTCTGCAGAATTAATTAACATCGGGATAAAAAAGAAGATTATTAAGCATCAAGAATTATGGTAAGCTTTACTTGTCGAATTAGGTCATTTTTTGTATGAAATAAATATATTGCTAATGAATTACGGAAATGCTGTAGAAATTAGCAAGAATAATTCTTCCTCTAATCCGTAATTAAAAGAATGATTACTGACTTATAGCTGGATTATATGTCCGAACAAGCACTGAAAGATTTCTCGCTCTGGCCAAATTCTCAGATTCCGACCAAATTATGAAACATCAGATCTTTTATTTATTTTTATACTCGAAGTGTTTCTTAGGTGAACAGAGAATTTTGTAGTACGCCCTACTATGTAATAAATGGTTTATTACAGATTATGGTTGTTAATAGAATTACGATAGAAATGCGTTGCGGATGATTTTACTATAAGATGCATTACAAATGAATTTAATATGGAAATACATTACACGTGAGTTTACTATAGAATTGCATTACACATGAGTTTACTATAGGTATGCATTGCAAATGACTTTACTGCAGGAATGCATTACATATGAGTTTACTATAGGAATATATTATATATGATGTTATCTATGAAAATTCATTACAAATGAGTCAACTAGAGAAATGCATTACACATAAGTTTACTATAGGTATTCATTACAAATGACTTTACTGCAGAAATGCATTACATAGGAGTTTACTATAGGAATATATTATATATGAGTTTACTATGAAAATTCATTACAGATGAGTCAACAACAGAATGCATTACACATAAATTTACTATAAAAATTTCCTCACAACTGAGTTTACTATAGTATTACATTACAAATGAGTTCATTATGGGAATGTTATTGCAAGTAAGTTTATTACAGAAATGCAATGCAAATGAGTTTACCATGGAAATGTATTTTCAAAGGGTTTACTATAGATATGTATTTCAAATGAGTTTACTGTAGTAATGTACACCCGTTCCAAATGAGTTTACTAAAAATTTAATCGCTAAGGAATATTCTATAGAAATGTATTGCAAATGGGTTTTCAATTAAGTTCACTACAGGAATACATCGTACATGATTTTACTGTAGAAATGTATTTCCAACGTGGTTAATATAGACATGTATTTTAAATGAGTTTAATATAAATATGTACTGCAAATGCGTTTACTATAGAATTACATTGCAAGTGAATTTACTGAGAGATTTATTGCAAATGAGTTCACTATAGGAATGTATTATAAATGAGTTTACTTCAGAACTTGCATTTGAGTTTAGTAGAGCTATGCATTGCAAGTTTAATATACGTATCTATTGTATATATATATATATACAAGTAAATTTCAAATTAGTTTTATACAAGAATATATTGCAAATAAATTTACTATGAAAATGTATTTCACATTATATTAATATGGAAGTGTTTACTATGTAAAACATAGAAAATATATTTAGTGTAGACATGTATTACAAGTCTGGTATGATGCGTCTGTCGAGGGTTAAAAATTAATGTAATAGTTCTTGAGTAAATAGGACAATAATATTAATAAATTCTAAATGGAATAATTTTCTATTAATTTCATGTGTGAAATCATATGCTTAATTTAATGGGTGTCTGAGACATTAAAATAACACCGATTAATCAACAACTTACTCCGTTGATACACACTTTATTAGAAAAAAAGCGACATTACTTCAGTCAATTTAGCAGCAGTAAAATTGTACAGCACAAGCCAAAAGTGCCCTACTTTTGCATATATTTGATTTCTAAACACCAATGACGGATTTGATTATTTACTGAAGAGATAAAAATATTCACCATGAGAAAAAAAATGATCACTTCCCTATGTAAATATTTTAATTCTGAAATCTTATGATTGGCTTATTTCCTGAGGCTATAAAATTATACAGTTTCAGAAAAAATTTCCATCCTTAAGTTACTCTTTCCTTTTAAAAACGTTTATATTAGTGAAATTCAAATGTTTGCATATTGGCTCCTTTATAGCCATTATTGATCTCGTTCGCGTATATAAAACCAGACCGGATCACGTAAAAACATAAAATAAAGACCTATCCCATTAAAATGTCTTGGGTTTCGATAAGTGGATACTTGATAATTGTTTGTCAAGGTTGATAACAGAGGTTACAGGTAATGCTGCGACTTCTTACAAAGATGAACTCCAAAAGCTAAGTAAACTATTAAGAAACAGGAGAAATTCGTTAGGAACAAAGAAAAGAGTGCTGAAAATCTATGTAATATCAGTCCTCCTACATAACAGTGAATACTAGACAATCTCTATAGAGATGTAGAATAGACTTGAAGCAAAAAAATGTGGTTCTACAGAAGGATGATGAGAATAGAATGGTTTTAAAACGTGAGCAATGATGAAACTTTTAGGAAATGGAAACAAAAAGGAGCCGTATCCTGGGTCTGACTATAACCTACACCCGAGAGCAAGGCTTTTGATTACGTTTTGAGGAGTAGGGAACCACCTCTTAATTCCTGGTGTTTCCAGGTTCACTCTGACCCGGTGTGGTGGCACCTGTCAGGGTCCCAGCTATGGAAAAATAGTTAACACCCCGAAAAGAAAAAACTTCGAACCTAAAAATAAATAAAAGATCTGATGTTTCATATTTTGGGTGTAAAAATATGTTTTAATATCAGCAATATTTTTTTGGAAAAAGTATTACCAGCAGTACATTTTTGAAAAAGAAAAAAATATTACCAGGAATACATTTTTGGAAAAAATGTCATTAACAGCAATATATATTTCGAAAAATAATTATTACCAGCAATAAAAACCATTTCAACAAGGTTGGTATGCCGTCAAACAAAGAACAAAAATAGAAACAAAAAGGACGCCTATAATTAGAAAGTGGCAGTTGAAATTTCCTGCGAATATAATGAGGAAAGTGGGCTTGGAGAATTTAATAATCAGAGGATATGGTGATGACATGAGGAGCGGATGAAATAGTGACCTACCTCATGAGCATTTGTAAGTGAATGTCAGTACACATTTTGGGAGACAGGCTTTACTATGATAAAGACACAAAAGGTTGGAAGTTGTGGAGAACCGTGATAACCCAAATCTTGTAGAAATGCGGTATATATAGGAAGATCGTGCTTTACCTCTGTCTTCATTTACCTACTTTGGTCTTTTTTAAAACTTTGACATGCCACTGGCGAAATGTTTTTTTCCTGATATTTAAAATTGAAGAGAGTCAATAAATAATTAGGTACAGGATTTTCTAAAGGAAAATTAACTAAGTCAACTCATAATCACACAGACAGAGACACACACACACACACACACACACATACACACACACACATACACACACATATACATATATATAGATTTGGATACACATAAGTAGAAATTATTTTTCTATATTGTATATATGGAGTCGATTTCGATCTGAAGAGTTGAACATCTCGGAGTTCACGAAGTAAATAAATAAATCGAAATGGATAAATAAATTCTCCGTTTTTTATTATTATCAATATATATATATATATATATATATATATATATATATATATATATATGCGTGTGTCAGTATGTCAGACATTTTAACTTTACTCCTAGAAGCTGAAGTCCAATATGTCATACCATTTTGGAATCAGGACGACGGCGTGGACAGATTAAAAACATTCCTAGCCGGATCTGAACACGCAATCTTGAAATTTTGAATACCCAAGTTTTCATTACTGCGATTGTTTTCTGCGATATTTTCGGTGATTTTTTTGCGACGACTTGTTTGTACGATAACAACTTTTATAACTCGCAACTAAATTTGGGAATAATCAAAATTAAATGCGGAATATAGCAAAAGTCACCTATGAAATAATTTTATTTTTTTATGGAAAGTTAGGACCTACATATATCAAAATGTTTTTAAATTAATTGGCAGCAGTTAAATTATCGTTGTACTTTTCAAAGCTAAGCTTAAACATTAATGCAATTTAAATGCAGCGATCAATATTGTTGTCTATCGCATCTGCCCATAATTGCTGTCCAATAGGGCTGGCTTTAAGCTAGTACATATATATATATATATATATATATATATATATATATATATATATATATATATATATATATTATAATTATATAGAATTAGTCATTGTATCTTTTAATTGTTAGTAGTCTATTCTTTTTCATCTTAGACTTTTATGCATTCAGACACATTCAAATGCGACTTTATAGTGATAAAAGTAGGTGACCCGAAAGAAACGCGTTACCTAAGGTTTACAATCTATTTCGAAAAAGGAAAAATATTTCTTTAAGCTTTTATTTTAGTTTTAATTTCAAGCTTATAGATTAAATTTATAACTTCCAATAAAAAAACTACTTTACTGTATTTCAAAACTAATTGGAAGCGGTTTTCTTAAAATCGCTGATTTCGGCGTCATTTTAGCCATCTGTGAACACAATATAATTTTCTTTATTAAAAAATCTTTCAAAAATAAAATAATCGTTTCCGAAACATCCTTTGAGGAATATAAGTTGATTTAAAGTTTAATTAATCTGATTTGAAGCAAGCATTACTTACTTTTAACCTGAAGTTTATCTAATTATATCTGTAATAATTACTTGAGGAATATACCTTGAGCGCCTTTTTATATAATTTTATCTTCCAGTAATCTTGAAGATATTTTCCGTAATCTAATGTTTTATTGAATTGTATGTACTTTGGCTTTAATTTACTATAGCTAGTACTCTTTGTTTTTATAATGGCGTGTATAGACGACCGTATTTACAAAATGCAGTACATTTATTCACACCAAAAATATTTTTAAATTATTGAGAGTCACTAAATTGTAGTAAGCTATTCTATTCGTTTTTTATAGTTTTACTTAGTAACAATATCACCTAATCAGTACAAATTAATGCAGAAATTTCAAAGATATAGAACTTAATAATTCATTCTAATTAAGATGTGAAACATAATGAAAACAATTCTTGTAAAAATTAATTATTCATCTATATTTTTGTGGGGATCAACATTGTCCATAATATATCTTATTCTTAAAAGTAATTGAAAGTTTGTTTGTTTTTTTGTAATGAAATTATGCCTTGGTTTGAGTATATTTTTCATTTTATGATTCACAGCAGATTGTCGGAAAGTGAGGGTCCTGTTACACAAAAAAAAATTGTGATTTAAATTTTCCAAGGAGCTCTTCGCGTAAATAAATAAATATTAAGCGTTATAAAAAAGGTGTATGTCGAAAATTTATAAAATTAAATATAGGGTAACAAATGTAAATTTTACTAAGATTTTCTAAATACTTTTCTAAAAAAGAAACATCTGTAAAATAAGTCTTGGCAGTTTCCTTAAAATACAACAATTACTTACCTTCAGCCAAATTTTTCAAATTAATGTTTTTCACTACAAAAGGCACTAAAATTTCCTGTAATAATGATAGTCCCCTAACCCCGTAAAAATAAATATATATATATAGCCAAAATTTCGAACGTTCTAAATAGAATCGTAAAATATAATATTAAAAAAAATTATTCGCTCTTTCCTCTTAATAATAAAATGAAGATTTTGAAGATAAAAAATAGGAATATTTTTTCATTATGGTAGACTCATTTTTAGCAATTCTGTGGAAGTACCTAAATGCAAGTGTAACCAAAGCAAACAGGATTTGACTAACGTAGATTATAACAAGGCACATTTTGTTATTGTGACTTCTTTAAATTAATAAGATGATTTTTCTCATGACGACACCGTTAAAAGAACAATGCAAATTTTGATATAGCGACATCCTTAAATTTAACATGGAGAATAGAGATAGCCAATAATTATCCTGTCGAATCTTATAATATGGATAGCCAATAATGTCTAAGGAGAATGATAAACTTAAATTAAAAAGGAAATATTTCTCATAGTGATATCCTTATTAAATATAGATAATTTCATAATAGTATTAAGTAATAATTATTACGTCGATGTTTTACATAATGATAGCCTTCAATAATCATTGCGTATTGTGTAAAATATAATAACAAACAACTCGTCATGAGAATAGCCGCCAATTAAGACTGGGGAAAATTATTGTCTTGATAGGCTACAACTAACAAGGCAAGTTTTTTTTTTATATTGATAAATAATCATTTTAGATTGTAAATTTTCTCGTAGTGAGAAGCCTCAAATAAAATGTTATTTTCGTCATCGTTATAATCTTTGATTAACAGAGCGATAGTCGATAATAAACATTTCTTTTTTTATGCTTGATGCGATATTTTACTAAATGCTCTCCACTTTCATGTAAATACTTTGCGCCACTCCCTGAATGCGAAAAAAAAGATAGACTCAGTTCAGTGTACGTTAATTATATAATATGGTGATAGCCGATAATTAACAAGGCGTATCTCATGATAATGTTAGTCTTCAAGCCTGCGAATTGAGATGGGGAATTTCATTGCCGTGATAACCTACAACTGATAACGCGTGTTTTTTCATAGTGAAAGATAATCTTTAAAATGGCGAATTCTCTCGTAATGAGGAGCCTCAAATAAAATCTTAATCTCATTGTCGTTATAATCTTTGACTAACAGAACGAAATTAACCATTGTTTAATTAATTATTGTTTAACATTCACATGGTATTCGGAGAAAATCAAGAAGAAAGGACTGCCTGAGTTTAATACAGATTGCATAATTATCACAAAAGAGAGAGCCCAAGATGGCTGTTGCATATTGGGGTGTGTGTCAAAATCAAGCAGGTGTTCCTCAAGGTTCCATCCTAGGCCCTACTCTGTTCCTCATATTCATAAACGAACTTCCTGACGCCACAGACTCCCAAGTCGGCATCTATGCTGACGACACCACAATTCACTCCTGCCTCAAACACAAATCTAGTGATGCTGACAAAGTTAACCTGGCAGTTCAAATAGAAAAGGACCTCCAATCGGTTGTGAACTGGGGCGAGAAATGGGTGGTTAACTTTAACGCCTCTAAAATAAAACTGCTCTCTATTAACCACTACAAGGATCCATCCCTGCGTCCTATTAGAATGTCTGAAGACCAACTTCTCGAGAGCTCCTCTCTGCATCTGCTCGGTCTCACGCTGTCCGCTGATCTGAGATGGAACAAATACATCGAGTCAGTTGCATCATCCACCGCAAGGAAAGTTGGTTCCCTGTGTCGAGCCAGGAAATTTTTCTCCCCGGAATCAATCCTCGTTGACTCGCTCTGTCTTTTTTACAAATACTTTCACGGTAATTGCTCCGATGAGCCGCTTTCGCTGGTCCCTAGGCCTCATGAATTTAAACGTCCTACGAGGCTCGCATCCCGTTCCTACCCCTTCACTGTTGAAACTGTTAGATGTAGACGTATCTTCTACTCCAATAGCTTCATGTCTCGCACTTCTCGCCTGTGGAACTCCCTTCCCTATTCCTGTTTCCCTGACAAATACAATCTCCAAATATTTAAGTGTAACGTCAATCGACATCTCCAGTTGCCTTGATCTATCCACTTCCTTTCTCCACATCCTTTCACCTTTCATTCCTATCTGCTCTCGCTCCAAATCTTCTGTAACCCCCTTGCCTTGATCGATCCACTGTCTTTCTCCACATCCTCTCCTTTACCACTCCTATCTGCTCTTCCTCCAAACCTTCTGTAACCCCTTGCGTGCTAGTGCCCTCTAGCCTTGCTTGGGGTGATAAGCTTAAAACAAAAAAATAAAAATAAAAATATGTAGAAATTTAATTGGCGACGAAAAGAAATAGTGAAGAGAATGTTTCGCATAGAAATTCGTTTAGGAACACCGAATAATGTGTTTCAGAAACTAAGAAAAGTAATAAGAGACAGTAAAATCTCCTTATAAACAAAGAAACTGGTGTAGAAAAATGATATAATATCCAATCATCTATATGGAAGTGAATGTTAGACGGGAAGCAAGAAAATTGTGGTGCTACTGATGAGTAGATAAGAATAGTAATGACAGAACATGTAAGCAACGAGAAGATTTTAAGAAAACAATTGCTAACAATTGGAAAAAAAGAACAGCCGTTATCACTAGACTCCTGACGAGGAAAGTAGTCTTGGAGAATTAAACACTCACGAGGCATAATGAAGACAAGAGAAGTAGTGAAAACAGCTAATTAGCAACTAGACGGGTTTGAGTTAATTGATGGAAGTACGGGAAAAATAAGGGCACTAAATTTAGAGCTAAAAACATAGGAGGATGTGGAGGGCCATGATCGTCGAAAATCACTTGCTTTGGGCTATGTTTAGCAAATACATTTATGTATTTAATACAAGGATGGACCTAAAAGCAGAGTTGGGAATTTTTCTAAACATTCGAAAAGCAATGTTTCTTAATAAACGGCGTTTCAGAAAAGCATTTAAAGTTTCAAAAATTAGTGTCAATAAACGGGGGTCGCCTTAATATCTAAGAGTCGGAAAATTTTACTAAAAGAAATAAGCACGTAGGTGTACATACGATGATTCTTGTATGTGCCGTATTCCTTTTGGATGTGAGGTATCTTTGCTCTCCACAACCTTCCTACTCTTTGTACCTATTAGTAAATTTGTCTTTTCACCATCGGCTTCATTCGCTGTTTTGCCATTCATTTACAGAAGCTTGTTAGGTATTCTGCTCATATTTCTCTCTGTCCTTCTTGTCTCCTTCTGATTGTCTAATACACTAAGCCCACTTTCCTCATTATGCGTCATAGAAATTTCTATTATCCCTAAGCCTTCTTCATTACTCACATGGTCAGTTCAGGTGATTCTCTGCATGCTTTTGTAGAACCGTATTTAGCTTGTCTCAAGAAGAGTGTACAATTGTCACTGCCATGTAGAAGGAATAATGTTACATGTGTTTTTAAACGTTATTTTCTTTGTTTCTAACGAAATATTCTTTTACTCAATACTTCGATTATCTTTGTGAAACTGCGGCGCCATTGTTAAGTCAGATGTGATGGTGAAAAAGGATTTTCAAAAAGGTAAGTTAATGTTTAGAGAGTCTGGAAAGTTATTAACCCGCTAATTGGAGCCACCTTCTGTATTTTGAAGAATCAATAAAAACTGAATGCGCCATCACTTTTCAAAAGTAATTTACTAGCTTATTTCGGACTAGAGTGAATTCCAGTTTCTGTACAACAGCAACAACAACAACGCAACAACAACAACAATAACAATAATAATAATAATAACAACAATAATAATAATAATAACAACAATAATAATAATAACAACAATAATAAGGATAATAATAATGTTAATAATAATAATAATAACGTTAATAATAATGATGATGATAATAATGAAGATTATAATAATAAGGATAATAATAAAACCCGGCAAAACAGAGTGGGCCAACATCTGCACTGGAAAATCTGCGACTTCTACGGGAAGGAAACTGAAAGAAATTGGTATGAACACCATCGAGATGTTACAATTTTGGGGGACTACACAATACACACAAACCGAACAATCAAATCTAACCGGCCATACATTGTTATTAGAGACCACAAACAAAAAAGTGCCTCCTTATTGCTATGACAGTCCCTGAAGACTGCAATGTACCTTCAAAAAATCTTCAAAATCTATCAAAATACAAGGACCTTGAAATCGAAATCTCAAAGATTTGGCACATGGGAACATCAACAATCACTGCTGTAGTTGGAGCCTTCGAATTGATTGGAAAAGATTCCAGTCGACTCATTGAAGGGATTCCTGAAAGCCGATGCCTTAAGGAAATACACTTTTTTTTTCTCACAGGCACAACCCACATCTTACGAAGGGCCTTATCTATGTAAAATATGTGTGTTTCTATTATTATTATTGGTTAGTGAAAAATATCAGGATGCCATTTCTGACCTTAGATCTCGGGGCGGGGACCGAAAAGAAATGAGTATACACTAGAAATCAAAGGAAATAAAATAAGTATAATAATAATGATGATAATAAAACTAAAACAATAGAGTTGGAAGCATAACTCACAAAAACTAACGACCTCCTCTACAAATATTAGGTTGGTGCAAAAATAATGTCATGTGAGAAAACGACATTATTTTTGCACCAACCTAATAGTAAAACACAAAATTCACTCTATCAACAATGAATCTGCACTCTTCAAGAAACAGTTTAATATATCTGAAACAATATAAACAAAAAACGAAGCGAATACCAAACGAGTAAAAAGGAAGCAAAACAAATTACCAAATGAAATTACAAAAAAAAACAAACCTGGGACGACATGGTAAATACCTAAAAAAAGAATGATCGTAGAATATGTGTAACAACAGAAAACACATCAGTGGCTGAGGAGAACCTGGCCTAATTATTGCAGCTCAGGTCTAAAGCTTCACAAACAGTTCCTATCACTGTCACATAATTAAGCATGGAACTAAACCGAAATGTAGGATCTGCGGAATAGGAAAAATAATTCTTAAAATGTGGATATTTTTGCGAAATATGTTAATATCTGCCGAGAAGTACGTACGAATGTTATGAACTAACGGAACATTTCAAGATGAGCAAGGTCACCATCATCTTATAATTTTTTCCCAAGCAAGGCAATAAAGCCACAAAAACGCAAGAGGTTACTAAGTGTGAAAGAATATTAGAAAAGTATTAAGGTGAGAAGACAATATAAAAACAGGAATTAAGAAGACAAAAGAGAACGATTGGCACAACATTTAAATTTTTGTATTTTTACTAGGAAACAAGAAGCAGGGAAAGAATCCCATAAGCACAAGCACAGCAGAAGAATTTTTTGGCATAGAACTTACGGTCAAAGCAAACCATTTGAAGGGTAAAATGATGAGACATTATTGCCAATCTAGTACTGCGCTTAAATTTATAAAATCTACGTACCACAGAGAAAAGCTAATCCGAACAATTACCATTAAAGTATTTATAGAAAAGCACAGAGAAGCTAGATTAAGGCGGTAGGAAAGTAACTGAAGCCGAGATGCCAGGTCGGGACGGATAACATTGCAGATTGTTTGTAATTTATCAGGAATCGCTCAATACAAAGCAGGAGTCACTAGACCAGGTGTGGCAGCAATATTCAAAGCATAGCGAATGGTAGACATATAAATATGTAATAGATTCTGATTGAATCAACTTCCCTAGCAACAAACATAACATTTGATTCAATATAACCTTTTCACTTCTTGTCAATATAAAGATGTTAGCCCGAGAAGTTGGAAAGTCCTATTCACTTTGATGTTAGCCTCAATCATTCTTATAGACGGTAAAAAGGATTCTCTCATACGATTAAAAAGAATGCAAATTCATTTTGGACACGGTCAAAGCAAACCATTTGAAGGGTAAAAGTAGCCATTTCTTGCCCTAGTTAACAACAGATTATAAGTGATTTTTAAATCACCTGCCAATTTGATCATATCTAACCGATGAGACTTACTATTAAGACAGGACTAAGTAGTTGTGTCATTACCATAGACTCAATAGAATGCCGTTGGTGTAATTTAGGAACAACGTAGATTCAATGATAGAGCCCTGGGGACACTTGCATTAAAGAAAAATAGAAGCATGGTCTTTCAAAAAAAATTACATTTTACGAGTTGATAAGAAAACTGAATCAGTTACATATTTGTCCAGAAATAATATAACCTTTTAACTTGTGAAAGGGTTAGCATGCTACACCCTTTGAAATATCCGAAGCAACAATCTAATCTTCATCATTCTTATCGAAAGCTTGATTAACTCTTTCAATAATAATCATTAATACATCGGCAGTTAAACCAGAGAAGCGAAAGCCATATTGCTTATCTGAAAGAATGTGCTACGAGGATAGATGGTTAACCTATTCAGATTTGATTAGAGCATCTACTATTTGGCCAAAAAAGTATGAAGGTTAATAGGCCGGTCATTAGAAGGATCAGACGGTTCGCCCGAGTTCTTAGTCTGAAACTATAGAAGAAGATTTCCAACCAACAGGGAAGCAAGAATTAGCAAGGCATTTATTGTAGAGCTTAGAGAGAATACGAGTCTGTCCGAGACCCCAATTCTTAAGGACTATTGCAACGATACCATCAAGCACAAAAGCTTTGAGGGGATCCAGTTCATAGATGGTAGCAAAATCCATGGAAGGTGTTATATGGATATCACTAAAAAGGACTCAGTTCTAAACGGAAAGCCTGGTAAAGCTACTCCAGATGAGTAAAGCGGAAGAGAATTTACGAGCAAAACACTCTGCTCTATCAACAGAAGATATTAATATTAGCTCAAATTAAATGGAAACAGGTGGAATAAAGACTTAAACTTATCTAACACATTATTACACAGCCGCCAGTAGTTACGAGAACCAAACTTGTTATCGTCTATACGGTGCCCCATTTTATCAATAAACATATATTTAGGTTCTTTGAGGACAGATTTGCTAACGGCATTCATGATCTCAACTCTGAGTCTATGCTGATGACACACCTATTTACTCCTGTCTTAATAGTAAATCTAGTCGGTTTAATATGATCAAATAGGCAGGTGATCTAAAATAACTTACAATCAGTTGTTAACCGGGGTAAGAAATGGATTTTAACATCTCGAATCAGACGCAAAAAGAACTTTGTTGTTTTCGGATCTATCCCGATGGTATAGATAGGAAAGGGATTCCTTTGGGTTGTAAAGGCTAAACAGGCCGGCATGAAGATTGTCGTTTCACTCACTAAGAAGGTACAAAGAATCGATATAGAAGAATCCTCTGTGCCACAGTTCTCACAGCAAGGTTAATAATATCAATCCAAGGAGCGTCTCGAAGAAAGATACATTTATCTCAATCTGTACGCTGGTAACAGAAAGAAATATTGTGAGTAGGTGGTTCATATTTAGTAGACGACATATAAATAAAATATAAACAGATACTACAGCGTGTTCTGAATTGCTAAGAGAACAGATTAGTGATGCTCGATAAGAGCTAGAAGAGGAGGTAAGTAACAAATCAAGTAAAGAAGAATATTGATCAGATTTATTAGGGAAACGAGTAGAGAACTCCATTATTTGACTTAGAGACTGAGCAACGGACAAACTGACAGTTTGGATACCAGCAATACCAGTATTGATTAAACCACTTGACAAAAATGTTCGCAAATGAATGTTGGCATTTCTATTCTGTTAAAAATGTCGTCTGCTATGCTACAATCCTGGGAAGAATGACAGCGATAAAGGAAAAATAGATAGGTAACTTAGTGCAATAAAGTCGACATCACGTTATTGTATCATCAGTGGACTCAAGAGACAATTCCTTTGGCGTAGAAATATTTCCTCGCATTTAAACACCAAAGCTATGCATAGTTATCCTCGAATCGTTTCGGCAAAGGCGAATATAGCCTGAAATAGTGAATCCATAGCGATATGACAATTTAAATTGGTTTCGCAACGTGCAAAGCTATGTGGAGAACTTTGTATAAAGACCTCTATTTTTTATACTTGTATGCAATTTTTAAACATAAATTGAAGAAGACAAATTGTGTAAACATTTGTTAAACACAATGTCTTTTCTTTTTATATTCTGAAATCGTACTCTTCTCTAAGTTTCGAAAATTATTGAAAGTTTTAAAACAATTACTTGCTTCAATAATAATATTATGTTTCCTTAAATTGTAGAACATTTTGCCTGAAATTTCATGACGCAATAACGATAAATCATGAAGTAATAAACTTGGGTTTTATTTCTTAATGATATGTGAAAGAGAAAACCGTCAAGTCATATAAGGATTTCTTTCTCCAGAAGATCGAGTCTTCCTTGAATAAATATGCATTTGCTTCACCTGTAAGCTTCTTAAAGAGCAAACAAGAAACATTTTAACAAATATGGATTGTTGACGGAAAGATAAACTTAATTCTATAAAACTATTAGCTTTTGTTAAATTTTGGTTTTCTTAATTAATAAAGATGTTAAAGACAAAATTATGAAGCAACAAATTTTTTTCTTGACGAATAAAAGAGATGTAAATCAGAAAATAAAACTGAAGCCTCACGTCTTTGGTAAAATGTAATATTCATGCTGAGAAAGATATGAGTGGGAAATTATTAAACAATATGAATTTGTTCAACTAAGATTATCTTGTTGAGAGTTGAAGGAGAGTAAGGCCTGATGAAAATTGGCTTTGTGAAACTGTTTCAATTTAAACAACATGCAGAAATAGAAAACGGAAAGAGCAAGGTGATAATTTTAAACAATGGAGACAATAAAAAACAAGAAAAAAATATGATTAGTTAAAATACGACGTTTCTTTTGGCGCAAAATTAAACAGAGAAATTACGAAGGAAGGTTTCTTTATTTTAAAACAATATGGCGTTGTGGAAGTAGACGATAAACAGAGATTTTAAGTAATATGACCACGTTAAACTGTGCTGCTTCATTGTCAAAACAGATGAGAAAAAAGAAACTTGTTCAGCGATATGAATTTCGTAAACTTTTTTTTTCTGTGGAGAGTGATGATAAAGTACAAACAATGAACTAATATGAAATTTTAAAAATGTCATTGGTTGTGGAATGACAGAAAAAATATACATTCATTTTCAAATTGTGACGTTTTTGTTTCAAAGAGACAGAAATAAATGCTCTAAACCAAAATAAATTTATTAAGACTTGGTATACTTATTTAGAGTTAAAAACAGAAATTATCAAGAAAAATAGTTTTGTTAAAATATAGACTTCGTGTCGAAAGTGAACAGAATAAAGGACAACTGATAATTCTTTCTTAGAATATTCCATTCATCCCGAGGGAGATTTGAAAAAAGAATCATGTTACGAAAGTTCTACAAAATGTGGCAAAATATTTTACTTTAACCATTTTGCTGCGAGGAAGGCAATAAATCCACTAAGACGGAGTTACTGATGTTGAGAGAATATGAAGAAAAGAAAACAATATTAAGGAAACATAAACAAAAAATAAAGGGAATTAAGAGGACAAGATTACGTTGCATTACTTACATTATTTAGACAGTTATCCTCATCTTCATTGACATATTCACAACGTTTCGGCCGTTGTTCGCTCCGGCCTTCTTCAGGTGACTGAAATTTCGAACCGAACTCTTTATTTCCTCCACCGGTTTAGACTGTTATAGATTCATGTGCCATGCCTCGTCCGGATGTCTCAGTTACATGAAATAAAGGGTTTGATTGCGGAACGTACAAGGGCCGAAACGTTGAGAATATGGTAATGAAAATGAGGATAACAGTCCGAATAATGTAAATAATGCAAGTATCATAATACCTCATCTCAGAGATATAGACAGACGATTAACATTGCATTTACATTTTCAATGATCCCTGTTGACTAAAACCAAGAAACCAGACAGTGAGATGTGTGAGAGAAGAAACTCTTAGCATAGAAGTTACCGTTAAAACTAGCCATTTGAACTATGATGATGAGATCTTGACGCTAATGTAGTTATACCTTTAAATTCATAAAATCTAGGTACCAAAGAAGAAAGCACATCAGCAGACTTACTATAAACATATTGATAAGAACGGGCGAGGAAAAGTACGTTACGGCGATGGAAACTGATTGAAGCCGAGATGCCAGATCAGTAGCATTGTACATTCTTCTTTCTATTTTATCGAGAAGATCTAAATACATAGCAGAAGCATCAGGTTAGGTGTGACAGCAATATTCAATACATGGATGAATGGTAGGTTTATAAATGCGTATGATAAACATTGGCTAGAAAAATCGTCCAGTAGTTCACATGGCACAGTGGATAAAGGCGTTAGTTAGATCCAGTGACAGGACCCAACGAGTGTGAATTCAATACCCGGTTAAGTCAGTGGAGAAGATGGAGAGGGGAATTAACAGGAGATAACTGATAACTGACATCCATTAAACATGGCACGCGGGACTACAACAGTCTACTTCAGTGAGCAAAATAAAGGGTTCAGTTCGACATTCCAAACATCTGAAGAAGGCTGGAGCGTACAACGGCCGAAACGTTATAATAAATATGGCGACAAAGATAAGGACAATAGTCCGAATAATGTAAATAGTGTACAGTGAAAAACCGATTCAATATAATTATTCCACTTGATTTCATTGGAAAACATAAGCTCACAAGGTATCACTCTCCTGAAGGTTAGCATCAGCCATACTAATGTAAGGTAAAATTGTTAAAAGAGCAGTTTTCTTTGGGTAGTATTCTTTAAAATAGATGGTTTTTGATCAGTTGAATAGGATTAATTGGTTCAGGTGAACTGGATCGATAAGGCCCTGAAGAAAGACGGATGTCAGAATGGCCGAAACGTTGCGATAATAACAAGAAAAATGAGTGTTTTGACTGATGAATAACAGAAAACTATAATGTAACATAATATCTTATATGTGGCGGTTTTTAATATTAGATGAAAAGGAGGGAAAGTCTAGCGTATGTGCTAATGGAAAAGAGTACAAAATACAGAGAAGATTATTACAACTTTGCCTTTTCTTAAATGAGAAGACCAAAATGCACGATGGCTTCGTAAAAAAGAAGAAAACGTGTTATGTTATATCACTTTTTTAAAAAGAGCAATTGTCTCGATAGATTCCTCAAGGGCAATTGTCTCGATAGATTCCTCAAGAGCAATTGTCTTGATAGATTCCTCAAGGGCAATTGTCTCGATAGATTCCTCAAGAGCAATTGTCTCGATATGATTCCTCAATGGGCAATTGTCTTGATAGATTCCTCAAGGGCAATTGTCTCGATAGATTCCTCAAGAGCAATTGTCTCGATAGATTCCTCAATGGGCAATTGTCTTGATAGATTCCTCAAGGGTAATTATCTCGATAGATTCCTCAAGAGCAATTGTCTTGATAGATTCCTCAAGGGCAATTGTCTCGATAGATTCCTCTAGAGCAATTGTCTCGATAGATTCCTCAAGGGCAATTGTCTCGATAGAGTGCCTTGAAACCTTGAATTACTTAGCAATGTTTTTGATATTCTGTAATTGATATTCTGAATTTCCTCGCATAATCTTCTTCACCTTTCTTACAAATTTGGGTGTCCTGATCGTATGACGATGCTTAGACAGAAACAGCGCATAGCATACTTCGCTTGAGTAAATGGATAGCGAAACAGTGTTTAGGAGAAATAACAAAGACAAAGATTATTAAGAACTATAAGAGAAAAGAGGCATGATCACTTACGTCTTGGTGGGGGCACGGTACATAAAGAAAAAGAGGGAGACACATTACGTTTGGCTACTGCTGTAGAACCCTCGTCAGTGGCCTCCAGATGTTTACAAATTTTTACAGCAAACAGTCCCTAAAACTATCAGGAAACCAGTAATCTGTAAATCACTGTTCTGCAATTACGGCAACCATTCCAGCATGACTTTTCATCTGCTAGTTTAGCTTGATGTCTGCCATTATTCATCCGAAAAGAAAATGTTAGAGCTATTAAAATATGTGTCATCAAAGAACTGAGCAACCCTGCATATATATGATACTATGAAGGTGTTCTGAAAATTTATCGGGCAAAGAAACCGCTCCTCCAAAAATATGTTTTCAGATATTCGCAGTTTTGGTAATAATTTGGGAAAGTATTTGGCTTGACCGCTTATCCACACCGTCTGGTTATAATCATATAAGTCATATGGTGAGTTTCTTTATTAAAATATATGAATATCTTGATGCTTTATTCCAAAACTGCCAAAAAAGGTACATTTTGGATTCTGACGTTACTACTTGAAAACGACAGGATTTACCAAAAAAAAAAAAAAAAAAAAACAAACTAAAATCTATACTTATTATATTGATCTAGCCGTAAGGGAAGATGGCCATCAGGCGTTCATTCCACAACGTTTTTCCGACTTTATTGGCAATTTCCTGACAGGATTATTCTTTTTAATATGCGAAGAACAAATTGCGTCTTCCGTAGGGACAACTAGAATATTATTTGCCGTCAAAGATTTCACTTCTGCCAGAGGGTTGGTTTTCAAATATCATGTACTTATATTGGCGTTCTCCCATATATCTATGCATGTTTTTAGTATTTAATCAACATTTCTGTTTAAATGTGACTAACGCAATTTCCTGTGTGTTTTTGCCTTTGTGCCCGTATGTTATTACACTTCTTACTGAATACATATATATATATATATATATATATATATATATATATATTTACACACGGTCCTCCAATCTAAGCAGATTCTCATTTATTTATATATCTGTAACTACGTCTTATACCCTAAATTAGTTTTTCTGTAAGTGTGATATATATATATATATATATATATATATATATATATATATATATATATATATATATATATATATACAAAAATGAGAGAAAGAACAGATGGAGTAAAATTCCACCGTTCGTAGCATTTACTTTTAAAAATGGGCTCGGTACAATGTAGAGCAATATATTGTTATTATATTTTTTATTATAAGAGATTTTAATAAAAACATGTTGAAATCGCTACACAAATGCATTCATGTTTCAACACTTTGATTGTACTTCTTCAGGCAATGGTAAGTAACTGTTGATTAAATGATTTTTAAGAAAATTTAACAGCAAAGTTATCTGTTTTCGAGAGTTAAAGGGGGTGTGGAATCATAGGTCAGAATTAAAAATAGAATTGTGGCTATGTCATCATTAACCAAATAAATGTCAGATCTACGCTAAATAGAAAAGTAAATTCACAGAGTGGAGGTGGGTGAGTTATTTTTCATGTCATGACAAACCTGAACATAGACAGACCATCATTAACAATTGCCGAAAATATGTAAGCGACAAATGTATCCTGATTATAGACAAATATGACATGTTCCATGTTTGAACGATGTTGAGGGATCGGGTAGGAAGTCGTAAAGTTAATTTCAATAGAAAATCTTTTTTTTTTTAAGTTTTAGATTCAAGAAGTTTCTTAAAAGGACCTGTAAATAAAATAAAAACATGTGGAGCATCTATATAAAATATTAGTAATATACATCATTTGCAGAAGCACAAAGTATTGAAACATGAAAACTTTCGTGTAGCGATTTCAACATGTTTTTATTATAATCTCTTATGATAATAAGAATAATATATTATTATTATTATTATTATTATTATTATACTTTTATTATACGTTTGCGGCAGTTTTGATTTTTTTAGAATATTGTTATAATTATTAGTCCTCCTACACACACACACACACACACACACACATATATATATATATATATATATATATATATATATATATATATATATATTCTAACAAAAAACTCAAAACTGCTGTAAAAGAATTAAAAAAACAATTGTAATATCACTCATCAGACGAGCTGATAAAGCTATTACATACGCAATTCTGGACAAATTGGTTTATCATAGAAAAATTACAACATATCATTGATGATAGGTCTAAATTAAATAACAAACAACACGAAGGCTCTAAAATAATCTTCCAACAAACTTATATATATATATATATATATATATATATATATATATATATATATATATATATATATATATATATATATATATATACAGAGAGAGAGAGAGAGAGAGAGAGAGAGAGAGAGAGATAGGAGGCACGGTGAAGTAAGGGATAACGGCTTGGGTTGAAGAATCGGAGAGCCGAGTTCGAATTCCAGTCAAATCCATTACATTCACTTACGTGCTAATACCCTTGGGAAAGGTGTGAATCCTCTTCTTCTCCCTCCAACTATGGGTAAATAACAGTACAGACTGGGCTCTATAGCCTTGGATGGCAACTAGTGTAGGAGAAGGACAAGTCTGAATTCAAAATCTGCGGAGGGTCGTTTGAGGACTTTGTGGCACCCAGTGCACCAGGTCTCTGTATTCGTCCCTTCAAAAAGTATGGATGGTCCTGCACGAAACCTTCACCACTATAATCAAATCTCATGTGTCGGCGTCGAGCCCTCAATTTCTATGAACTGATCTGCCTGACCCTCCTACGTTGAATTCGATGGTAGTATCGAACATATATATATATATAGGAATGGGTAGGAGAAAAATGTACATACATACACAAATATTTGCCCGTACGTAAGTATAATTATTTCTAAGCTGTTATACAGTGCTCAATGTTATAAGACAGAATTATAAGTATATATTATGGAATATACATAATATCCAACGTCAAAAGCACGACTCGGAGTTTCATGGAGTTGCTGCTATCCTTTGGCGTGGATTCTGACCGTTATCTCGAAATCATAAAATAGAAATCTCTAAAATGTGGCCCATGAGGACATCAGTAATTCCAGTTGTAGTTGGAGTTGTCGGATTGATTGGGAAATGATCCGATCGAAGAACTGTATGTCGTATTTTAATCAATTGATATATATCTATATATCTATATATATCTATATATATCTATCTATATATATATATCTATATATCTATATATATATATATATATATATATATATATATATTCGAAGGAATTGCTGAAATATGTAGAATAAAAAATATTTTACTCACAAGTACAGTTGAAACATTACGAAGAAATTTATGTAATTAAATATGTGTTATCTTAATTTTTTTTTTTTTACAAAAATGATCAATGTAAAATGTTATGAAATTATTTCTGTTTGGAACCCAGAAGGAAATATTTCTACAACAGAAATCAAAAGAATTAATAATAATTATTATTATCCAATATATATATATATATATATATATATATATATATATATATATATATATATATAATCATTTATTTATTTAAATATTATAACATAAATATGTTATAAAATCACTACAAAAATAGCCATTTTGTTTCAACACCTATGGTGTCTTATCAAGTGATGATGTCGAATAAAACACCAGAGGTGTTGAAACAAAATGGCTATTTTTGTAGTGATTTTATAACATATTTATGTTATAATATTTAAATAAATAAATGATTATATCTGCTCTACTCTGTATTGAGCACTCTTTAAAGAATAATAATTGTTGGTTATTGGAATTTACTCCGTATATACCAATCCCACACTTGGATATATATATATATATATATATATATATATATATATATATATATATATAGTTATATAAATTTTAAATAATAATTTTAAATAATAATTCTTTTAGCCCGTACCCTTATATTTTCTGCGGCTGACTATATATATATATATATATATATATAGTAATCCCCAGACGGACTATTTCGCTGTATCACAGCTCATCAATGTGGCTAGCCGTCTGGTTGCGTCTGAGCTCATATCGAAACCCGACTGAATTGGGGTCAGTCAGAGGTTTTAC
Source organism: Acanthosepion esculentum (assembly GCA_964036315.1). NCBI lineage: Eukaryota > Metazoa > Mollusca > Cephalopoda > Sepiida > Sepiidae > Acanthosepion > Acanthosepion esculentum. Next base: position 24,694,317 of record OZ038482.1, read on the forward strand.
CCCTAAGCCGTTGGGTCACGACAGGGCTGTAGGTGAATTTAGGTGTATTTATTTTTAGATAAACACACAGTCAAAACTCGATTCGCATTACCGTAATAATCACTGATTACAACCCCCCTACCCCGAGAGTTCAACCGAAATAAATTTCTTTCATAAGTATAATCATTGTTGGTAAGTTTGTTTATTCGTGAGGATATTTCCGTACGATCACCGAATTTAAGCAACGTCGAGCCTGGCCAGCCGTAGATGGGTAATCGCTTGTGTGTACTAGGTGTTGTAAGCTTTAGTGTGCGGGTGGTGTAATAGGTAACAGTTGGAAGAGGAACTCGGAAAGAAGACTTGCAATTTCAGTCGGATTTGCTATATTCACTGATGCCAAATACTCATTTGAAAGGTATGGATCCATCTCTTCTACTCCCAGCAATGGGTTAATTGTTTCAGTAAATCATCATTATCTTAAAATTAGTTCTCAAATCTAAAATGTTTTTAAATGAGCTACAGAAAGATTGACAAGCCGTAAACAAGAAAGAAATCAATCAAAAAGAAAGAATACATAGCAGTTCCCAGGGAATAAAAAATAATGTGATTCATGATCGTACACACCTTCAAGGAATATGGACTTTTAAAAATATATTTATAATTCGGTGTGACAAGATTCCGTATTATCAATTATTCTTAATTTATTTCCACTCTCCTGCCACGTGTAATTGTAGGTTTTAAAAATATATTGATCAGGATCTTCATGAAATATTACCAGTTCTTGGTAAATTGTATAAAATTGAGAATAGCGTTCGTCTTTCTTAATTAAAAAAAAAATGATTGTTTTTCTTTCTTTCCGTGGAGTTGCTTTTGTTTGTAATTTAAAAAGAAACAAAAAGATTTTCTCCACCGCCTCAGCCGTCATCCATCTTCCAACCAGCAATCAAAACGTAACACAAATCCTTTTAAAAGGTATGAATAGAATAAAATATAACGAAAAGAAAAGAAAAAAAGCCTTAACGCAATTGATTCGGAGAAAACATATTAAAAATCAATTCAGGCGGAAGAATTACTTATTTTCGGCTAAATAAATTAATTTCCGGTTGGAATCCGATGATGAGCGTTTGTACGGGAAACCCGTTGCCGCTATGGCAGACAGGAAGAACAAAAAATATTTTGAATTAAAATGAACTGATTTAGACTCATAGAAATTATTCCAATCAGAAACACTGGCGCACAAAGGCCAAGAATTGATAGTGAATTAAGATTCAAATATAACAACAACAACAACAACAACAACAATAATAATAATAATAATGATAATGATAATAATAAAGACAGAAAAATAACAAAATAACAGTTATGTCAAAAATATATAAAACTAACGAAAACTAAAATTGGCGTAGCAATTTTATTTTTGTGTCGTGCTTTCACTAGAAAATTATATTAACGTTTTTGATTTGAACAAGCATTGGGATTAGAAGAGACATATTTAGCCACATGAAAGAAATTTGTTCTGATTCTCGTATTTCTATACTGAATTGATTAGAAGAAAACGTTTTAAAGCCAGCTCAGTTATTCTGTGACGTCATTCAGCACAGAGTCTTATTATAATTCGTTCGGTCATCCTGTACATCAACTGTGAGGAGCTTGTACGTAAATGAATGCTTCGTCTTTGTGGGCATTTCATCATCTTAGTTAAGGTCATAAGAAATTGTTATATAATGAGGAAAGCAACATTCTTTACCAAATGTTCCATGAAGTATCACTTAAGACAAACAGAAGCCATGATCTGGAATTGGAAAATAAATATGGCTACACTGTTACATAATGTCTGTCTTTAAATAAATAAATTAAAACAAAAAGAATGTTGCCGTTTTGTTGTCCTCAACTCTTCTGGAAAATTATCGAACTATTTGAGGATGTTTATGCTAACTGTAGCCCATTTTAAATCTCATATTATAACCCATCGATTTTCTACCGGTGGTGCTTCAGCCCCGACCCCACTCCAAGTGACACTCGCGCCCACTTTGCGGAGTTGGTGAGAGACTTTAATCTTTACAGCGAGATGATTGTAAGGCATTTTTTCTCAAAGAATTACAAGAACTACAGTTTTATTATCGGTACCTGTAACAATAGCAATATAATCTACGCAAATTACACTTTATTGACAATAGTTTCAGCATGAAAACTTAAAGACATATTAAAATATTACTCAAGGAAAGGAAGTTTAATGGGAGTCGTTGTCAGCAAAAAGGGTCGCTGAGAGTGTGCGTTACACATCGGGGATATCAAAAGAAGGCAGAAAGAAAACGAAAGATAATCTTCAAGAATTAAAAAATGCATTATATGATGCTGCTGTCTAGGTTTATGTAGAACCTCGTGGATTGGACATACAGGGAGTTTCAGAAAATATCTACTTCTCTAGATATTTGCTTTTAGGGATGCCACAAGAATATGTAATTCAACCCTGATTTTTTTTATCGTCAATTATACTTTATCTAAAATTGTGCAAAGGGATAAGGGATTAACTGTTAAATGTTACTCTCCGATATACAGCAGAATCCCTCATATCTGGATTTCGGCATATCTTGAATCCCTCATATCCGGACATGATTTTGATGTGTATATTTGAACTATTTGATCGATATGTAACTGATTTGAAATTTCTGTTTTTCAGGAAAGTTACAAGGGATAATTGATTATAGATAGCGACTAGAAGCACGATTGGGATGAAATCTGGACTAAAATAGAAAAAGCTATTGAAACGGATGTCAGTTTTATGGAAAGAAATCCAGCATTAGAAAATTGAGTCATCCAGATGCTGATGTCGTTGCAGAATATACCATGGGTTCAAGAAGTCACAGAGGGATTTAAAATATAGTACAGAAGAATCCCTCATACCCGGAATCCCTCATATCCGGAATCACTCATATCTGGAATCCTTCATATCCGGACATGATTTTGATGTGTATATTTGAACCATTTGGGTGATATGTAACTGATTTGAAATTTCTATTTTTCAGGAAATTTACTTTGGATAACCGTTTCTGCTTATTTCAGACTAATAGCTTGTATTGGTGCAAAAGATTGTGGGAATAAAAAGAAGAAAAAAAACAAATTAGAAATTATCGCAAAAATTAGAAATTTTACACAGACTAGAGACTGGTGAAAGTTCATTGTAACTGATGGCTGAATCCAATATAGGAAATTCAACAATGTATGATATAAAAGCTTCCAAAGAAACTATTCTTCAGCGTTCATACTGTCACAATTTTTTTGTCCGCTTCAGTAGATTTGTGCTTGAGGCAGGAGTAAATAGTAGTGTCGTCAGCGTAGATACCGACTTGGGAGTCTATGGCGTCTGGAAGGTCATTTATAAATATGAGGAACAGAGTAGGGCCAAGGATGGAGCCTTGAGGAACACCAGCAGTAGTGGGATAGGAGTTGGAGAAGGATCCACTGAGAACAACCTTCAAATCCCGGTTTGATAGGAACGATTGAATTAGGTCAAACAATCGACCTGTGATACCATAACCCCGGAGCTTGCGAAGGAGGCCGGCATGCCAAACCCTATCGAATGCCTTGGAGATGTCAAGGGCCACGGCACGGGCTTCGCCGTTACTATGGATAGCTTGGTAGACAAATTCAGTGATGGCCGTAAGCACATCGGCAGTAGACCGGGCAAAGCGGAAACCATACTGCTTGTCTGAGAGCAGATCGTGGGATATCAGGTGAGTAGTCACTTCGGCGTTGATAATGGCCTCGAAGACTTTGCCGAAGATGGGAAGGAGACTGATAGGACGGTAATTAGAAGGGTTTGAGGGGTCGCCAGAGTTCTTAAAGACAGGAACAATGGTAGAGGACTTCCAGCAGTCAGGAAAACAGGAGTCCTTGAGGCAGCGGTTGTACAATTTAGAGAGGGCAGGTGCCAGTTCAGGTGCGCATTTCTTCAGGACAATGGCTGGTATTCCGTCGCCGCCGGTAGCCTTGTGGGGATCTAAGTTAGAAATAATGCCCAGTACCGACGACGGGGTTATGTGCAAGCCGTCCAGTAGGGCCTCAGTTCTGGTAGGGAAGTCGGGCAAGGGTACCCCAGAGGAGTCAAGCATAGAATTGGAAGAAAACTTTTGAGCGAAGCATTCGGCCTTGTCGGCAGAGGTGGTCAGGAGCTCAAACTGATTGAACAGTGGAGGAATGGAGGGTTTGTTACTATTCAGAACGCTCTTGCAGAGGCGCCAATAGTCCTTGGAGCCAAATTTGCGGGATGTAATACGTTCCTTCATCCTAGCTGCAAATAGTGCCTTGGCATTGTCGAGGGTACGCTTACACTCATTGCGTGCAGAGGTAAATAGACGTCTGTTGAAGTCGGACATGTCACTACGAAAACGGCGGAAGAAGTGGTTCCTATGGGCAATGGCGGCTGAGCAAGCAGCTGTGAACCAGGGGGAGGAGCGCGGTTTGACCTTGAATTTCCTGGAGGGGATGAAAGCTTCGATACCGGCTTTGATCCAGGAGGAGAACTCAGAAGCACAGTCATGAGTGGGGAGCTTAAATACAGCATCCCAGGGGATATCGCGGAGGAAGTCCCGAAACGAGTCCCAGTCAGCCCGTTGGTAGCAGAAAGTGGTTCTGGTGGTAGGAGGTTCTTTGCAGGGGGTGGGGCTGAAGGAGATACTAACAGACACGACAGCATGATCGGAGTTACCGATAGGACAGAGCTGCGTGGCACTACACGACTCAGGGATGGAGGTAAAACACAGGTCGAGGAGTGAGGGCTTACAGTCACGATTGTAGGAAAAACGCGTGGGGAAATCGATTATCTGGGTGAGGGATTGAGAGATTGAAAAGTTAAGAGTATGAACGCCAGCGAGGTCAGTGGTAGCGTTCTGTAGCCACTGGTTGTGATGGGCGTTGAAATCACCAAACACAAATATGTGAGCGGACGGATGGAGAGAGAGGGCCTTATCAACGCTGTCAGAAATGACATCGAGTATCCCGCAGTCCTGAGAGGATGGAGAGCGGTAGAGGAAGAAAAGATAGTTTACAGCATTGAGAAGAGATAGGCGGAGACATAAGTAGGAATGATCCGGCGATTCGAGAGAGGTCTCTCTAGCCAGAGGGAGATGGTCCTTGACGTAGACACCCAGACCATGCATGTGGGTTAGAGAGTCTTTTCTGAGGAGTGGGAGGTATCCAGGGATCGAGAGATCGGAGGAAGGGATAGAGGAGTTAAGATTGGTCTCACACAGGGCGAGTATATCCGGGCACTTAGCTATGAGGAAAGACTCAACGCTGCAGAAGTTGGTTCTAATGCCGCGGATGTTAGAGAAGGAGATATTTAGAGGTTTGGGTGATTTTTGGAAGGCTGCTTTAGGTTTGTATTTCAGTTTTTTGTTATTCATGTTGGTAATTGGTTTTGGAAAGAGGGAGAAGGCCTGAGTTAAAGGAAGCCGACGGTTGAAACCCATGACGCGAACAGAGAGGGGGATTGGCACAGCAAGATTCATAATGTGGCCTCAGGGTTGCCCACCGGAAATGACTGCAGGGACACCTATCCATGCGCGACATGGCACTACAGACACCCCGATATTATGCAACTGTTGATCAGAGCGGCCGCTCAAGACGCTACGCAAGAGTTAGGGCTCCTAACTACCAGTCGGAAACAGCAACCAGGTAACTGTCAACCGTGTACCCTCAGAATGAACAGGCAATGCCACAGACTGCGCGCATCACGGGAGGAACACAGCGACACCAGTACAGAGGCCAGTGAGCGGGAGAAAGAGATCCGGGAACCCCTTCCTAAACACGAAACAAGGTTTGGGCCTCTAATCGCGTTCAATAGAAGAGGGAGGAGTGTTGACCGGGCGGTAGGAAAGCCTACGTTCTCCAATTACATAAAACATATACAACAATGACAGAACAAAACAGTGGGGGGATGAAGTTGGGATAGTAGCAGGGCATATACAAGTTGAGAGTACTGGGGGATAGGAAAGACATATGGTACTAAGTTTTAACTTAGTATAAGTCCCAGTGGTCTATATTAAAAACAAACAAAATTGGACAAGGGGGAAAAAGAGGTTAGCAGGCGTTAGTTTTTAGCAAGAAAAGAAAGAGCACGACCATAAGCTATCCAAAAGTCACGTCCGAAATTAAAGGCTCCAGTCACGCTAGTAGATCACTTAAAGTGAACGCAGTGATCAGGGGTGGGGGGAGTCGGCTGGTCTACCTCACCCCTAAACAGTGGGGCTAGCAGCAATGCCAAAATGGAGAATTTTTCAATCGACACGGTGAAGAAACGGTCATTCAACATGCTGGCAAGGACCGGCGAAACGCGCGATTGGACATTACAGACGAGAAAAGAAGCAAATTCTCACATAGTTACTTCTAAAATAAGACGGGGGGGGGAAGGACGGTTAACAAAAAGCAAATTACAGAAATACAAATGAATAAAAAACAAGACATTAAATAAGTAATTTACAATAAAAATTTTGGAAATACATTAACAAGTTATATATACATACACAATGAACGCGGCATCAAATAGGTGGGGGGGCATTTACAGTTAACAAAAAAAAAACTAAAAAAAAAACTGGGGAGAGAAATGGATGGTCAACTTTAATGCCTCTAAAACAAAATTGCTCTCCATTAACCACCACAAGGACCCATCCCTGCATCCCATCAGAATGTCTGAGGACCAACTTCTCGAGAGTTCCTCTCTGCGGCTGCTCGGTCTCACGCTGTCCGCTGATCTGAGATGGAACAAATACATCGAGTCAATTGCATCATCCACCGCTAGAAAAGTTGGTTCCCTGTGCCGAGCCAGGAAATTCTTCTCCCCTGAATCGATCCTCCAGGTCTATAAGTCTACCATTCGACCTTGCATGGAGTATTGCTGCCATTTATGGTCTGTGGCCCCTGCGTGTTGCCTCGGGGTTCTTGATAAGATCCAGAGACGGATATACAATGTGATTGGCCCTGATCTGTCATCTCGTCTGCAGTCGCTCTCCCACAGACGCAATGTTGCATCACTCTGCCTTTTCTACAAGTACTTCCACGGTAATTGCTCTGAGGAGTTGCTTTCACTTGTCCCTAAGCCTCGTGAATTCAAGCGTCCTACGAGGCTGGCATCCCGTTCCCACCCCTTCACCGTTGAAACTGTTAGGTGTAGACGTCTTTTCTACTCCAATTGCTTCATGTCACGCACATCTCGCCTATGGAACTCCCTTCCCTATTACTGTTTCCCTGACAAATACAATATCCAACGGTTTAAGTGTAGCGTCAATCGTCATCTCCAGTTGCCTTGATCTATCCACTTCCTGACATCTTCCATTCCTATCTGCTCTCGCTCTATATCTCCCGTAACCTCCCCACCTCGATCGGCCCTCCGTCCTTCTCTTTCTCCACATCCCTTCCTTTACCACTCCTATCTGCTCTTCCTCCAACCCTTCTGTAACCCCTTGCGTGATAGTGGCCACCGGCCTTGCTCGGGGTGATACGCTTAAAAAAAAATAAAAAAATAAAAATAAAAATAAAAACATGATTGTGATGAAACCTGGACTGAAATTGAAAGAGCTATTGAAAAGGTTGTCAGTTTTATGGAAAGAACGCCAGCACTCAGCTCCGGCGATTGCAATAACGCACGCATAGTTAAAAAATGTTTTTCGTTTAAAAAAACTTCAAAAGCAAAACGAAATGCGCAAAAAGTTGTGAATGAATTAGAAGAGAATGAATAATTATGAAACGGCGACTAAAAATCCTCGTTACATTATTTGTTTTGCATACGTGGCATACTTAAGTTAATGAATTTTCATTAATATTACATAATTCATTTCGTTTTCCTAAAAATCCATTCCGTTATATTTCACTCAACATAAACTTTTTTGTTTACGATAAAACATTGAAAACAAATCTTAAATCTGATTTCAGTTCTTTTATTTTCATCTAACTATAGCCCCTCATGTCGGGACCTTGTAAACATTTCCTCATATCCGGAAGGCCTTCTTAGTCCGGTTGTCAGGGATTCTACTGTATTAGTAAATGCTTGCTAATTTAATCAGAAAGACACATTTGAATCTGTGGCTCCCCGGAAAAATAGAGAAGAGAATATGCGGAAAATGAGGATGTTTTTTGTAACATTAACTTTAAAATGTTATATTTAAATGCATCCAATACGAGGCTGGAGAGTCAGTCAAGGTAGGGTTGATGTTAGAATGCTCATAATGAATGAGGTGTGTCTTATGAATGGAAGAGAAGATGGTAAGAAGTTAATATTATGATATGGAGGAGACATAACGATTGATCGTTAACTTCAAGAGGTTAAGATTGTAACTATTTAAACCTATTTACATTGTTCGGACTATCGTCTTCATCTTTATAGTCACATACACAACGTTTCGGCCGTGAGAAGTACCGCCCCCTTCAGGTGATATTTCTTGGAATTTAGAACCGAGCCCTTTATTGTTGTCCATGTGGGTAGATTGTTCTAATTCCACGAAACATTCATTTGGGCATCTCAGTTTCAGATAATACGCCTAGAAGTTTTTTTTCTCTCTGCTGATACGAGGGATTGAACTCATAACACCCCATCTCAGAAATATGAACAGATGTCAAGTTTATAGTGTTCAGGAAAATATCCACGAAGTATAGCTGTTCTTATAATGTAACAGTTCGTATAATGTAACAGTTCTTATAATGAAGTAATTCTATAATGCAGTAGTCCTGTAATGTAGCAGTTCTTATAATGTAGCATTCCTATAATATAACATATCTTATAACGTAGCAGTTCTATAATTTAGCATTTCTTATAATGTAGCACTTATCATAACTGGCAGTTCTATAATGTAGCAGTTCTTATAATGTATCAGGCCTTAAAATGTAGTAGTTCTACAATGTAGAAGATATTGTAATGCAGCAGTTCATTACTACAGTAGTTCATATAATGTAGCAGTTCTTATAATGTAGCAACTCAATGCTGCAGCAGTTCTTATAATGAAACATATATTATAATGTAGCATTTCTTATAATTTAGCAGTTCTATAATTTATCAGTTCTTATAATGTAGCATTTCTCATATTCTAGAAGTTCTTATAACGTAACAGTTCTATAATGCAGTAGTTATTGAAATAACTTACATTTGGAATACAAACAAAATGATTGTCATTCTACTCAGGGGAGGTAACACGATACGTCCTCGTAATATCTCAACAACTGGAACTGAAGAACAGAGCTCATCTGAACTTTTGCAGTGGAAATAGCGATAGGCTTACTATACTGCGTCTGTACAGAAGAGTCTACAGAGTGGAGAATAGGTCTTCCCCCAAAAGCCCGCGTAAACGATTTGAACTCTAATCTGGCTCGTTTGTTAGCAGTTCTAGTCCAGATATATACGCAAGATTCCATTTTTGGCCTAATATAATTCCTGTAAAGATTGCGGCTATATCACATTGAAACACCGGTCCCTTACGATCACCGAATTTAAGAAGCGTCGATCCTGATCAATACCTAGATAGGTGACCTCTTGGGAATACCAGATTCCACGAATTTGATTTGACGGTGTAAGATTGGATAATTACGGCTTGCAACTGGAATTCTGAGAGAAGAGTTCCAATTCCAGTCACGTTCGTTATATTCACATAGGCGAAACACCCTAAGAAAAGGTCTGAACACACTTATCTCCCCACCAATAGATAAATTAGTAGGACTTGTATTAGTTAATCATTATTAATTTTCCCAAAATATCTTACAATCTAACATTATTTTCTGCCTTTAAATAACCTTCAAAAATGTTGATAAACAGTAAAAAATAAATCAATCTAAACTAATCTCCTTTATAGATACATGACTCTTTTAAATACAAAAGTGAAAAGGGCGGCATTTTAAAATATGTTGGAGTCATAATAGGGAATTATTATAAAACATGGCGATATTAACAGTCACGTGATAAATCAAACACAGAAGAAAATATCGTTTAATCTTGTTCCCAAGTTTGAGTGGAGGCGTAGAGGAATATATATACAGCAAAAATTGATTGTAAATGAACAAGATTTGGCGAAAGGCAGATGCAGTAGAAAATAAACAACACCTTTACGATATGTAATGATTATTAAAGATTACATTTGGAGAAAGAGATATTTACCTGCCAACGTGGCCAAATACAATCTAAGATCAAGATTAATGTGGGGAACTCTCATATTTGCGAACGGGGAAAAACAAAGATTCTTCCTTTGTCTCAACATTTAACTTTAAGACCCTCAAAAGTATCAAGTATTGATCCTTATACTACCATTCTGCATAAAAAGAGGTACTAGCGGTGCACAACACGGGTCAATGATGTACACCTGTTCAAAGAGGTCTTGTAAGGGAATTTATATATATTGACAAGATTGTGGAATTTGCCACCATGTTGAGGTCAATGCTGGGTACTGCAGATTTACATATCGGCAGTTATATAAATTGTTCATTTTAATTTAGGGACACCAGAAGTAAAAGATATTGACCATGACTCTTTCTTATGACGGCAAGTGGCTCCCAGCTAATGTCTAACAAAACGCCCCAGTGATTTACAGTCAGTTAAGTGCCATACGTGGGCAATCATATCTCTTTTCGATTTATGACTGACGAGGCAGAGATTTTTTCCGCAGTAGGTTGCCGTTTCCTTCTGCGGAAGACTGGTTCCAACCAAGGCTATAGGACCAAATCTGTTATTTAACCCATAGCTGGGAGAAAAAAGATAGATTCATACGTTTCTCAAGTCTATTTGCGCGTAAATGAATGTAACGAAGACGGCTGGAAATCGAACTGGATTCTCCGAGGTCTCACTCCGTGCCGATATCCATTAGAACACACAGCAGATGTTAAAAATGTTTGCCAGACATGCTTCCGTGAAGAACCCTATAAGCAGAAAAAAAACACTTTTCACGCTTTGGGCATGCGTAAAAAGAAAATAAAAAATTGGAGCATGTATGCTGCAGATCGGAAGAGGCTATCTCTTTCAGAGAGATTTGACATCGAAAAGGGACGCTAAATTTAACAAATCCGCGCAGTAGACGCATTGGTGTAAAAAGTACATCTCACTCATTGACTAATTCGCCAGCAGAGTAAGTTCAAATTTCAGAAATTGTCCAGTTCCGTTAGGTAGCAGTTATTAACCGTGAGTGTGACCGACATTATTATGGATCACTTTGCCCTTTGAGGATAGATAAAAGTTAAACTTCGAGTTTTTGAGGTTAGGATTGTAGTTTTCAGGTGCGCATCCGCTTGAGAATCTGTTCCATACTATTATGGCTGTTAGGGAAAATAAAACTGTCCAAGAACATCTGGAATACAGGCAAGGTGCTCCATGGTAATGTCAACACGGGCCAATAATTTAAAGCATTTCAAAGAGTTATTTACAATGAAAATTATCCACATCCCGAGGATTCTAGAATGTGGACGATGTGATAAACGTTAGCTTCCGCAAGCGGACACATAGGTAACTTCAGACGCTATCCAGTCCCTTCGACACTGCACTGCAGTAACGTTAAAAGGATTGGGGGGTGACACGTTCTCATCCTCTTTGCTTCTTTGAGGGTAATGTTGGGCGCTGTCAGCGAGGGTCGAACAATATGGGCCAATGATTTACAGCTCTTCCGAGAATTTTTTAACTATGAAAACAAGAACCCTCATAAGACGCGTTTTTTTCTTTTAAAATATACGAGAATTGCCAACAATAAAATGCACAAAGAATTAAGATGGCAAGGAGCAAATTCATCGCTAATATAGTTAATTCAATCTTTCTAAGAATTCTAAAGTTTTCCCCTTTACCAAGGCCAATTTCGAGTTGCCTTTCTCCTCTCCCTCGCTTTATCTTTCGATATATTTACATATATACCGTGTGTAACAGCAAAATTGTCCAAATCGTGTAACAGCAAAATTGACCAATTGTTAGATTAAGCTCTGAAACGTTGTATCTTAGACATGATTAAAGATATCTTACTGGAATTCTCTGAAGTTTTTTATAACACTGTTGAACTCTACTTTGAGCGATAAGAATATATACTTTCTAAGCTTAACAGTTGTATCATTATGAAATCGAACATAAACCAAAATGATATGTTCATCATTAATTAATCTTAGCTAAGGATCGGAAGCTCATGAAGGACGGAAAGTTCAAACATACATATATATATATATATATATATATTATTATTATTATTATTATTATTATTATTATTATTATTACAGAAGAAAAAAGCTCAAACATTCGACGGTAATTTCAGTCAATTCCCTGACGGAGTATTTTGAGTTCATGATATATTTTATGTAATCCTTTCTTAGGTTTACTCATAAATTCTTACTTGCTAAAATTCTGTCAAAGTCCTCCTATGTCCGTTTACAGATAACATTTCGAAATCGGGAAACGTCTTGGAATAGAATGAAATATCTCCCGAAAGCTAAGCAATGTATTAAGAAACAGGAAAATTTAATTAGAAGCAAAAAAAAAGAGCGATGAACTGCGATTTGATATATGGTCGTGAATATTGGACAATTTCGCATTTACAAAATAGAAATTGTCCAATATTCACTACCATATATCAAATTGCAGTTCATCGCTCTTTTTCTTTTTTTTTTTTTTTGCTTCTAACTAAATTTTCCAGTTAACAGTCGTACAGATAAATGTTTTGTATGTTCTGGGTCACTTGGCATATTTGCAAGCCCGGAGGATTACAGTTCTTTATAGTCACGATGTTCAGTTTGCTGAGTTTATTTAAAATTTATTATTTCATTCATTTGTAATGCACACCCTATTCACACTCTTCTATCTTGTCTTTTCTACTATTCCTCCGTAAGTAGCTTCGCAAGTTTCTTGAGTAATGGCGACCTTAGATGTCATCCGGCGCTTCTTCCCTCCTCGGTTAGGAACGGTGCGTTGTCTCCATAGAGTTAATTCAGGTTTCCCTAAATCTTACGATCTTGTGATTGACGGCGAAATTTAGTGTGAACCCATTTTTGTACGATATGTACAACAACTAAGAATTAACATTTCAGCCGTCTGTTTGTGTCCAATGACAAC
>OZ038482.1:24712349-24794849 GCA_964036315.1 Acanthosepion esculentum
AGGATCAATAAAAAAAAAATGATGATGTAAAGATTATTAACTCTCTTTACATTTATTTCCTTTTCTTTTTTTTCTTTCTTTTTTCTTAAGTTGCCGTCATATTATCGTCGGCATCAGTGTCTTAATTTCAAGAGACAGTCTCGCAGCGTGCCTCCAAACCCGAAGGGTGTCCAGGGACATTTATTGCATTTTTAATTGAATCTTATGACAAATATTCTATGCTTTATTACTTTCATCTTTCAGATTTTGCCCAACCTTTAACACTGATGTTGACTTCTTTTAAATAAGATATGTTTGAAATAAAAAAAAATGTTTCTCCGTTTTGTTTTCGCACCGAAAACTGATTTTTAATTGTGTTCGTTTAAGAGAGGGAAAGAAGGCCAAAAAATAGACGTGATTTGGGTTGATGAAATTGAAATTTCACAAGGATTTAGCCAAATCACATCTCATAGTCAAAAATCAAATTTAATTTTTATCTAACATTGGCACAACACCACATTCGTAATGTGTCTAGGGAACACCGAATTTATGGCGGGAGAAATGTTTTGCCAGACAAATGTGATGACCAAATCTCTACGTTAAATTCTTGTAGTATATTAACTGGATAATTGTGTAAATACATAAAGACGTGTACCTGTCTTTTCTAGATTATGCAGAAATAGAATGAGTATCACTAATAAAGGAGATATGCATAAAACATAAGAGTGGTAAAAGGACAAAAGACATGCTCATCAACAGGAGGGAACTCTGATATTAAAGAAAGAGAAAATACTTCAGAGATGAACCGAATATATAGGAGAACATTTCCACAAGGAAACCGCCGGCAATATGCAGAAATATCGACGGACCAGAAATATTAAATTCTGAAGTGGAAGTAGTAATGGCCAAATTGAGTAGAAACACAATGGCAGGGTCAGGCGGAATTGTAACAGATATGCTGGAGACCTTAGAAGATTTCGGTAAAGAAAAGATCACAAAAATAATAAATGAATTCTACAACAATGGGGATATACCGGAAGACCTGAGTAGATCTATTTTCATAGCACAGCCTAAGAAGCCAGGTGCAGAGCTAGGCTGAATTGTAATAGAAATGCTGGAGACCTTATAAGATTTCGGAACTAAAAAGATCATAAAAATAATAAATGAATTCTACAACAGTGGGGATATATCGGAAGACCTAAGTAGATATATTTTCATAGCACTGCCTAAGAAGCCAGGTGCAGGGCTAGGCGGAATTGTAACAGAAATTGTGGAGATATTATAAGATTTCGGTAAAGAAAATATCACAAAAATAATAAATGAATTCTACAACAGTGGGGATATACGGGAAGACCTAAGTAGATCTATTTTGATAGCACTGCCTAAGAAGCCAGGTGCAAGGCTAGGCGGAATTGTAACTGAAATTCTGGAGATCTTATAAGATTTCGGTAAAGAAAAGATCACAAAAATAATGAATTCTACAACAGTGGGGATATAGCCCTGCCTAAGAAGCCAGGTGCAAATTAATGGGTACTTCACCGGACAATCAGCTGAATTAGCCATATGCCAAATCCTGATGTTGCTCAAATATTGGACACGATTACGCATTTTCACCCAGAAAGTATAGGTTAGGCACGCTTAGTTTAGTTGTAATGTATATATGTATACTACAGGTGGACAGATAAACATGCACAAATATACCTAAGTAGGTGTCTGCTACAAAGATTAGCTAACCGCCCTAAATATAAAGGCTGCTTGAAAACAACTAACCGGCCATATGCCTTTAGACGTGTATTCGATGATGTACATATATGTGTACATACATATGCATTCGGAAATGATTGTAAACATGTATTCGTGTTTATATATATATATATATATATATATATATATATATATATATATATATATATATATCATCCACATACAGGCCTGTTTTGCTGTATCACAGCTCATCAGTGCGGCTAGACATACGATTGCTTCATGCCGGGATCGAAACCCGACCAATTTACCCCTGAGCTCTCAGCGCACGGCAGAAGGAAATGGAAATTCTAGCGTATTATTTTTGCGAATGTAAAAACAAACGCTAGACAGCCATAGTGTTCAATTCATTTAATGAAGAACGAAAAAATAATACGCTAGAATGTTCCCTATTATGGACGCTTCCCTGATTGCTAAAACCATAACTTATTAAAATCGAGGGTTAACCGTTACCTTTCCCAATATATCCTCATAAACTTTGCCTCTTTAACTGTAACCATTTATATCGAGTGGCTCGTGGTCATTGTAGTGGTGAACTTCATTTTTAAAACAAAGATAATTCACTAAACTAAATCAAAAATATATGCCGCATTCTGTTTAGGAATGTTCTTTCTACCCTTCAATGTAGATGTTAGCTGACTGATATTCTAATGTCATTTTGTTGAACGGAATAAGGATTGGATTTCGAGAGTAATCAGGCATTTTAACCATGCCAACTAGAATCCGCCAGAAGAATGGCAACACTGTTTAATAGCATCAAAAGCGACAAGTCTTCGATTTTAAACATTAAAGAAGTTCGAATTGTTTAAAGAGATAACGCCATAGCCCAAAACAATCTGGATGTTTTTTCTTTCAATTCAAATCAAAATTTCTTCTAATTAGAAATTTTTTAAAAAGTTTAAAAAGAAATGCAGACATGTTTAAGCTATCAGAAAACAATTACCCTACAGACGATCGTTAAGACGGAAATAGAATAAAAATTCTGAGACACCAACCCTTCAAGCACTCCTGACACGATTTCAGAAAATGCAGATGAAAGAGGAAAAGAAAAAAAACCTGTTATCAACATGAAAAGAATTCTATCCGTTATTAATCTGACTTGCACAAAAACACAGATAAGATTCGTTCGACGACAAACCAAACAAGACAAACAAAAACAGAAAAGTATACATACAGAAAATATACGTATACACACCCGTATGCATATATATATATATATATATATATATATATATATATATATATATATATATATTTATATATGTATGTATGTATGTATGTATGTATGTATGTATGATCATAGCTCAATTAGGTCTTATTTAAATACTTATGGAGACCTACCGGACCCTATTCGCAGCATACTTGTTGTTTATAGAAATATAATAGCATCGTCTGCATGTAAAAAAAGGCTAAAAATAATGGAAGCCTTATTAATAAAAAAACAAAAAACAATACTCAATAATATCAACTATGAACATGGACACAATATGTTGACCGTGTTTTGAAAATGAAACATTATATAAATACATACATAAAACAATCTATTTCTAACTATCAGTATATATATTTCATCCTTGAAAATGGATGAATATATAGCCGAAAGCTCTCTGAAAATATAATATTTAGACAGTTTTTATATAATGTATATACTGAAAAGAAAATAATTATAAGATCACATGAGAAATTATATAGAAAACTTAATCAAAGCACCGTGTCTGTCATATTTAATGAAACTTGCTTGAAAGAAGGACTGCTGTCTAAATGCACAACATATATGTATATACTAGCAGAAAGGCCCGGCGTTGCTCGTGCTTGATTCAAAAATCGTACGACTCATACAGCAATCGCTATCACTTGACTTAAAATATTTTTGCCCTTACTTGGCTTTAAAGGAGTGCCCTTTGCCGTGCTGATGTTCCTAGATGCCTTACTTCTTGCCTATCTCACACAACGAATTTTTTCTAAGCTCTATACTAAACATTAAATCTGTTACCAAAAAGAACTAAACAAAATGAAGACAAAACGATCAGCTTAAAAAAAGGACTCGTAACTGGAAAAACCGGTGGAAAAATGAATGTTAACAACAAATACTTTTTCACACCCAACGAGTTCTGCGGAATCAGAATCAACGTTGAGTTTAAGCAAGCGAATGAGCAAATTGGAGTAAAGTGCCATGCAGATTTAAATTTTTCCCACTTGTAACGAATGCAGCTATCGATTTTTTTTGCATGCTAATTTGCTAGTTAACATTCGTGTCAGTCAGCTGTTGGCTCTGGCCAATAGAATCTTCCTGCCTATTCATGGCAGCCAGCTATAGGCTCTCACTCTGGCCAGTAGAAAATGGCCGCAAACTACATGAAAACTGACGTAGAAGCGTGAAAAAATCGATTATTTGCACTATCGATGGGAGTTGGGAAATGCAAAGTTGGTCTTGGCCTTTCGCTAACTTGCAATATGTGCATGTAAATTTTGGTGCAAATCCGTCGAAAATTGCGACCGTGCATTCGTTACACATACACATACACATCCTGCTTTTTATACATATATATATATATATGTATATATATATATATATATATACACGCATGCCTTTGTCACTTCGACGTGCTGTAATGGTTATCAAGCTTGTCTTGCTAGATCAATTACCACTGAAACACATGGTGTACCATACTTTCGGCCTTGTGCCACGCCGAAGCTACGCTAAGAAATGCACTATAGAAAATTTCCCCGTGGTGTAATGGCTAACAAGCTTGTCTCGCTAGATCAATTATGACTGAGTCGTAAGTTCGCCGATCACTGGGTGCTTCATAATTTGGGCCTTGTGCCACGTCTAAGCTACGTTTAATAAGTTATGGTTGTAGAAATCAGGTAAGCGTCAATTGGAAAAACGCTTCCAATAAAACAGCGGTTCGTGGAACAAAGCTGCTCGTGTGGATCTTATATCTCACCAATGGAATAAGAATGGGATGAGAGTGGTTCACTACAACGTGTGCGTAATGGTGGGTCTTAGCCGAGAAAGTAAGAACTGGTGGACTCCAGGAAGCTAAAGAGATGCTTGCGACCTTCTGACTGTCAGATGTAAAGTGAAAAATAATTCCTCACCCACAGGGACGCGAAGAGTTTTAGAATCTATGAAGACTGTAATGAGAAGACTGGGCTGCCCCTGCTCATATATGGCAGAAGTTTTCCATTTTAGGCCCTATCTGGCTCTTGTAAAGGTAGTGGATAGCGGATACGCCTTGGGCCCAATCGAGACTGGAAAGGGAAGACTGTGCAGCCCGTGATCATATATGGCAGCGGTGTTCCATTTTCGACATGATATGAGTTTAGAAATCATCTGATTTGGAATCTTCATGATCGTCATGTTGTCCTGATTGAAACAGTTCTACTTTCCATTTAAGCATTGACACCCCTCAACAAAACTTTAATTAAAAAAACAGAACATTTACTCAAATATGTGTATCCCTAAAAAAAAAAAACGTGTAAACAGAAAATCCATTAAAATATTTGTCGGATTTAATCCATTTCACACACACACACACACACACACACACACACACATGGATACATATATATATATATATATATATATATATATATATATATATATATATATATATATATATATATAATGCGAAAATTATAACATAAACATGTTATAAAATCACTACAAAAATAGACATTTTGTTTCAACATTTCTGGTGTCTTATCAAGTGATGTTGAATTTAGAATAAAGACTTTTAAAACGTATAAATCAACCAAACACTCCTCGATATGGGAAATGCTGTTACATAAGCTGCAATGACCAATCAAAATACAAGTATATGAGAATTCAAAAAACTTGACAACGAACCTTGGTTATAATTATTAATGCCTTTTATGGTTTAGACTAAAATAGAAATCATTCTAACTGATTAATATTAAATTTTACTATAAAATTGAACATTCAAAATTACCAATTTTAAATTTAACCCATATTAAGTTTAAAATATTATAAAATTATTTAAAGAAGAAACTGAGGAAAAATACATATATTTTATTATTTATTTTGTTTTAATTGAAAAGCCAAAATCTCAGAATAAACGTTAATCTAATGGGATGTAAAACATCGTTACAGTTTAGATATATTTGAAGTGGTGATATGGACAGGGGAGGACGAAATATTGCAAAAGACAATACATACGTAAACAGATTATAATACACAAACACGTAGACATATTTAGATATATAAATACGCAAAAACACCTATGAAACAGGAACTAGATGTCCACAACCCCCCAAAATATAATATCAGACAACATATAGTTTCAATGAAAGGCATATATAAGCAATCATACACACATCCATTAATAAAGACATAGACATACACACCCATAAAGATTCAAGTTCGAAAATGTTAGTAAACGAATGCAAACAGACTATTAAAATATTACTTAGATGGGCAAAGGTATATAGATAAAAAGAGGATTCAATAGATAAAATTTAAGAGGGGTAGAATAGGGAAAGAATATTCGCCAATGAACAACGCAAAGGAAAAATGCAATTATTTATCTAGAAATGGACAGAAAAAATATATACGCATACACACACGTTTAAATGTCCAGTGCAACACTTAAAATAAAACCAGCTAATATATAGAAAAGAAAACACATTAACACACAAATATATACAAATACTTCATATATATGTATGAGTACACGGGAATACATACACGTGTACAAGCATATAACAATATATATAAATATGTACACACTTATGTGTACACGTGCATCCATACAAATCATCGACTCTCCCGTCGAATTCGACGTATGAGGGTCAAGCAGATCAGTTCCTAGAAACTGAGAGCTCGACGCCGACACATGAGATTTGATTATAGTGGTGATAGTTTCGTGCAGGACCATCCACACTTTTTGAAGGGGCGAATACAGGGACCTGTTGCACTGAGTGCCACAAGGTCCTCAAACGACCCTCCGCAAATTTTGAATTCAGAGTTGTCCTTCTCCTAGAGGAGTTGCCATCCAAGGCTATAGAACCCAGTCTGTCCTGCTATTTACCCATAGTTGGAGAGAGAAGAAGAGAATTCAAACCTTTCACAAGGCTATTAGCACGTAAGTGAATGTAATGGATTCGACTGGAATTCGAACTCGGCTCTCCGATTCCTCAATCCAAGCCGTTATCCATTACCGTGCCTCCTCAAATATATACATACATAAATATACATACACAAATACATATATATATATACACATACACATACGTAAATACACACATACATACACATACCCATACACATATATACACACATAGAATTAAATACAAATATATCAACTTACACAGCGACATATATAATATGTTTATATATATATATATATATATATATATATATATATATATATATATATATATATATATATATATCTGTGTGTGCGTGCGTGCGTGTGTGTGTGTGTGTGTGTGTGTGTGTAATTATTGCGATGTTGCTTCTTTATCTCCAAACAGTAAATTTTGGAGGCGGTAGAAAGAAAGTACCATTTGATCCATTTGATTGCAACTGACGGACTGATGTGTCACACATCTTCATCAATATTCAAGAATTCTTCGGAATATACGAACATTCGCAGGGTGTTCAAACCAAGCTTGATACTGACCGAAATCTTCTCCAGCCAATTTGCAATTAAGTAATTACGATGCCTAGTACACAAATGACAATGAGGATGAGTTCAATTCCACCCAGTGAACACAATTTATAAACTTCCCATTTAAAATTATTATAGATTCCCTTTCTTCCTCTTCCTTGTTAACTGCACGCTAATCTCCGGGACATGCAGTACATATGATGATGCATGGTCTTTCTTCTTTATCTAACACCAAACGTCTGCTTTTCTGTGCAATAATTCAAGGCTAATTTGGATTATGAAATCCCATAAACTTTGACTTGTAACTTCAATGACATCCTATGGTATTTGTCTCTAATATATTTTATGCGTTTCGCAGTCCATACTTACTGCCTAATTCACAATATATAATTCTTTCTATGTTATCATTATCATTTCCCATTTTGTATTCCATCAATGTCAACTTTGAGAAATCACTGACAATATGTCAGATTTTATCTCTGTTTTGCATTTATAATTATCATCTATTTGATCTATTTTATACTTTGTGTTAATTGTTTGTTCTTGTACGACATAAATCAGCTTTTCTGATTTTGGTTTCAAATCATTCTTCATGAGCGAGTTTCATAAAGTTAATTTTTCAATTTTTTTTATATAATTTCAAAATTTAAATATTTTATGCATTATTTTATACTTCCAAGGTAAAAATTATATGAGTTTTAACTGTAATTTGTAGATCATAAAATATACTGTTGCTAATTTCACTACTGAAATATACTGTTGGTAATTTCACTACTGAAATATACTGTTGCTAATTTCACTACTGAAATATACTGTTGCTAATTTCACTACTGAAATATACTGTTGGTAATTTTTTTATAAACAAAGGTATTGCTGATAATTTTACTATGAAAGTGTATTGGTCGTTTTACTATTAAATTTTACTGTTGATTTTTTTGGGGTTCACTATTGGCCATAGCTGGGACATTAACCGGTGCTATCACCGCAGGGCAGGTTGAACCTGAGAACTACAGTAATGTTAAGGCGGTTTCACACTTCTCAAAACCTCCAGTCTTCTGATGGTCATGCTGCCGGATGCAATTTATCGTCATACCCAGGACAATGTTTTTGTTTTTTTTTAAAAAAGGACCATAAAAATGTTCATTATTTACATTATTCGGACTATTGTCGCCATATTTATTACAACGTTTCGGCCGTTGTACGCTCTGGCCTTCTTCAGGTGGTTTCTCGCCATATTTATTACAAGGACACATGGTACAGTGGATAAAGGCGTTGGTTAGATCCAGTGACAGGGGCCAAACGAGTGTGAGTTCAATACCCGGTTAAGACAGTGGAGAACTTTCAGAGGGAAAAATTAACAGGAGATAACTGATAACGGACATCCATTAAACATGGCGCGTGGAACTAGAACAGTCTACCCCAGTGTTGAGTCTTGACTCATTGTTGAATCTCGACTAATGCATGGAATAATAATGCAACACAAAATGTACTTAGAACAAGAATGTATTATAACAAGAAAATGTACACAATATTTACATATAGTATTTCTGTATATTTCTGGGAAGACCGTTCCTGGAGAATGTGTTGACTAAGTCGCAGTCGGGCAGAGTCTCTAGCTGGATCTCTGTATTCGCCTCCCTGTCTTCCGGTACCAACCATTATTTATATAGTCGGTAGTCACCTATGCAGATTAGGAGGATCCTACCACAACACCCAGTGAGGGAAATAAAGGGTTCAGTTCGACATTCCAACGACCTGAAGAAGACCAGAGCGTACAACGGCCGAAACGTTGTAATAAATATGGCGACAAAGATGAGGACAATAGTCCGAGTAATGTAAATAATGTACATAATACCTAATCTCAGAAATATAGACAGATGTTCAGTTCGACATTCCAACCACCTGAAGAAGGCCAGAGCGTACAACGGCCGAAACGTTGTAATAAATATGGCGACAAAGATGAGGACAATAGTCCGAATAATGTAAATAATGTACATAATACCTAATCTCAGAAATATAGACAGACATAAATATGTTAGTATAGTATTTGCACTGCTTTTGGCTGAATCTAACTTTTTCTCTTGGAAGTGTTTCATTTTTTTAAAAAATAGTCATTTATAGAGGAAGCGAGTCACTTGGCTTTAAAGTAGGTGACCGATTTACAATACATATGTTCATATTAGCAGATGAGTAAATTGATCATCACATAGGACAGAGATAGACGCAAGGCTTTTATATCATACACGTTGTGTACACCTGTGCTGAATTCTCTTTAGCAAGCTACCAGTAATATAACAGAACATTCATCATTTGCACTGAGTTTAAGATTCAATGAAGTGAGTTGTTTTGTTAATAATGAGAACACGAGATTTACTCTTCATTACATAACACTTTGTTCGCTCCAAAATATCATGAAATGCTTTCAGCCAGCCTTTGATAAGATTGTCCTTAGATCCCTGAGCCAAAATTCTGCCTCACATTCTCCGTTGATGTTGTAAGCAACACTGTCTGTGACTGCACATTATTTCACTCGGGCGTAGGATCATATACCCAACGCTCTTGTTTGCAAACTTAGAATAGTGTGTAATTTTTTTCCGTGTTATATTAACGCCCCACACAAAAACAGAGGTCGGGTTATTATAATATAGATGACATGTATGTGAAGGAAAGTCTTTACGTGGCTGAATTTTTTTATCTCCTTATACAGTTATACATCGGGTTACGTCGTTTCGAGTTAAGTCGTTTGTCAAATAATATATGGAAAATAAAAATCAAGTTCAAGTGATTTTTTTCGACATTACATCTGTCCGCCACAAATATTGAAGTCCTAATATCATTAGAAAAGCGTAAAAAGCACATAATAATCATGTTACTGTACAATAAATAAGAATAAATGTATATTAAATAATATTAAAATACGTACATTTACAATAAGTGTTAATATAATCATCATAAATCCTAGAGAACAATATATGAAAACATCTCTGACCCTGTTCAGTTTAGGCATACGCATGGTATACGTCTGCTTATCTCGTACTCTCTCATTCTTATTCATTTGAACATATATATTGACCATATATTATTAAAAATGTATTTATAAATAAAATACAGAACTGGGAATGGTTATTTGTGGTTTAGCCTAGTGGCAAGTAAATTCGTCGTTTCAAGTTAAGTCGTTCTCGATTATACGTCGTTTGTCAAAAAATATATGGAAAAATAAAAATCAAGTTGAATTCGTAATACCACTAGAAAGCGTCTAAATCACATAAAATCATGTTACTGTACAATAAATAAGAATACAATTATATAAAATCATATTAAAATACATATATTTACAGCAAATGTTAATATAATCCTCATAAATACTTGAGAACGAAATATAAAATCGTCTGTGATTCTGTGTTGTCGTTTTATTTTGCGTTTTTTTAAGGCTATATCGTAAGGCTATTTCGTAAGGCTATATCGTAAGGCTATTTCTTAAGGCTATGTCGTAAGGCTATGTCGTAAGGCTATTTCGTAAGGCTATGTCGTAAGGCTATGTCGCTGATAAATTATTTTATTCGGAATACTGTACGTACATATCATAAATACTGTAATATGTGCGGTTTATTTGTGTGGTTATTTTGACTTAAGCCGTTTCTCACCCTAAGTGGTGACCTCTGGAACCAATTAATCACGTAGGATGAAGTGTGCATGTATTTGAGGTACCACCCCAGGATCTATGTACCGCCTTTTGAGAATCACTGCTTTCTCAAGATAAGGCTAGATTCCCTTCGACTCATTACAATATTGTTTTTAATAAATTCACCCCAAGCAAGGCAATACAGCCACTAAGATGCAAGTTTTAATGAGTGTGCAGATATGAGAAAAAGAGAGCCTTATTATGGAGAAAGTATAATGAAAGAACATTTATTAAGAAAAAAGAAAATAAAGATTGAAATTGCATTTAAAATTTTGAATATCAATGTTAACTGGAAAGCAAGAAGCCGGAAGAGAGTTGCACGAGCGAGAAGTGCGATGAAAGAAACTGTTAGTAAAGAACCTACGGTTTCATCCAGCCATTTCCGTTTGTAAGATGACGAGGTATTGCCGCCAGACTATTAGAAAGCTTAAATTCATAACGTACCATAACACATTAAATTCATAGGAACAAGAGTGGAAAGCGATATTTATTCTGTTAAATACACAGAAATATGGCACAAGGCCGAAGAGGGAGTTGGAGAAAGGACGGTCTTCTACTGTCTTAACTATAACTTAGCTAGCCGCAAACACTGACCCAATCGTACGAACAATATTCCTTACACCAAAACAACACATTCATACGTACCTTTCTTACTACAACCACCATAATACCTCACTGTCTCCATGTAAATACTAACTAGTCCCCATATTTACAATTCAGTGGGAGGAGGGGAACAAATAACAATTCTAAAAACTAACCCCAACGTGTATTTACAATACGAATACAAAAATATTTACAAGAAAGTAAAGAAAATAATATTTGTAATAAAAACCCCACAATCACTAACATAGAAGGGAAGTGATATTTATTCTGTATAAATTACAGAAATGTGGCACAAGGCCGAAGTGGGGATTGGGGAAAGGACGCTCTTTTTCTGTCTTAACTATAACTTAGCTAGCCGCAAACACTGACTCAATCGTACGAACAATATTCCTTACACCAAAACAACACATTCATCCGTACCTTTCTTACTACAATCACCATAATACCTCGCTATCTCTATGAAAATACTAACTAGTCCCCATATTTACAATTCGTTGTCTGTGGCGGGAGGGGAATAAAATAACAATTCTAAAACCTAGACCCAATAAGTATTTACAATATGAATATAACACTATTTACAATAAACTAAAGAAAATAATAAAACAGAACAAAAGTGGAAAGCTTCTCAGACAAATTATCACGAAAATATTTATAGAAAAAGAACAGGGAAAAGTGACTGAAGCCGATGTGCCCGGTTAGGACCGATAACATTGCAATGTCTTCTTTGTAGATTATCAAGAATCTCTAAATACACCACAGAAGCACCGGGCCAGATATGACTGAAATATTCAAAGCATAGACAAATAGTAAACTTATAGATGCGTAAGGTATTTTTTGGCAAGAGTAATTGTCTTGCATGGCACTGTGAATCAACTTTCTTGACAGCAATAAGAATTCGAAAGTGAAAACTCAGACTGAGAATGAAAACGAGTAAAATTGTAAATCTGCAAGATTATTACGATATGAATTCTAACAATATTTATCCTCATTGGGGATATGTTGACTGAACGTATCTTTTTCATACTAAAGTCACCGAATAAAAGACTCGTCGTAGAAGGTTACAATTTAAATGGTTATAATGTATGAGGTGTGTAATATGAACGAAAGAAGAGTTGGCGGAAAGTAAAAATCTTGAAGGTAAGTCGGTGAAATAAAGATTAAATCTTGACTTGAGGAGTTTAAGAGTGTATATATGTCCCTTTTCGTCGATGGCTAAAAAATCAATGCGCGATCAGCACGATTTTTAACAACGACAAATCATGCAGTTATCCATGTGTGCAAAGTGCCCAAGCCTCCCGAAACGCCGAGACCGCAGGATGTAATATAGTGAATAAATGCCTGATATTTCGCGAACTTCTGTATCTGGGACCCTATCATGACATTCCATTTTTAGAATTATTTCTTAAACATATGGGAAAACTATTTAGTCTCCTCTCCTGACCAGCGTACAAGGTCCACGTCTCACTTCCGTAAAGAAGTGTTGAGAGGAGGCATGTTTGGTAAATTAGATTGTTGGGTTTTACCTTAGGTTTATTACTTCCCCGTGATCTTTCTATAAGTTTCTTTTACTATACTGCTTTTTAGTTTATCATCCATAGATAGGTTCGATGCCATGCTGGATCCCAAGTAAACAAACTTATCGACTGTTTTCAGATTCACCATCAACTTTTATATGTGGTGATCTGTTTGCTCCTTGTCCTATTACCTCATATCTCAAGATTTGCCCACTCCCCGCGTGACAGGCTTGTTCAAAAGCATATTTATGCCCTCGTTGATGAATTATCGCTCACCCTACAAGCTCCATCTTATAGAAGACACACCGCAGATCTCTAGATGTTCCATCGTTATTTCCATGGAAAATGTTCTGATGAGCGACATTCTATAGTTCCAACTGTTTAAGTATTTACAGCTAGAGTCCGTCATGCCATATATGCATAAAGACAATCCATCCCCTTCCTCTTCATGCGTTAGAAGGGAGTTACTTTTGGGCAACTTCCTCCCAAGAGCTGCTACTTTATGGAACGAACGATTGAGGATACTTCCTCGAGCATTCCAATCTTAAACTCTTCAAGTCTAGGAACAACAGTTGACTATCGTGCATAAAAATCTCATAAGCAACATTTACTTCTCTCATTCACTTGCTATATTCATAAAACAACATCGTTTTGTAGCAATTTACCTTGAGTGGGTTTTATATTTGGTAATCATTTAGTAAAAAAGAAAAAAATTAAAAGAAATCGGCGATATTTAATATATATATATATATATATATATATATATATATATATATATATATATATATATATATACATATATATATATATATATACATATATATATATATATATACATATATACATATATATATATATATATATATATATATATATATATATATATATATATATATATATATAGGTAACTACACTCGTTTCGGAAAACCTTCGGTTTCTTGATTTGCCAATGATCATATCAATATCGAAGGGAGAAAAAGGTTTTTGAAAAAGAAAGAGCTATGAAAATGAACGTCTGCCGAAAATAATCGTACAACATACAGGTCCAAATCCCAAAGAAAAAAAAACCGATACGAGTAATCATCTAACAAAAATAGTCCTCAATACAAAAGTAGAGCTGACCTAGTCAAACTAGAGAGCCAGAGAAACCTACCAAGTTTTGGATTTTAACTATTTTTGCTATAAAATAGTTAATTTGAAATGTGTCTACATTGCGATCTAATGTTCAACGTTAAGTCCTCGTTTTAATTCACTGGCTCCAATAAAATCGACCCATCCCGTGATGCACCTGAGATCACCTTGAGCAGATAGATTTCATTCTACTGGAACAACCAATGCAATATCCGTTTGGCGCGAGAAGACGATGTTTAGTGAATATTTGCTTTAGATAACTCCAATACCAATGACAAGGACGGTCTCAGAATATAATGAGGAATCTCACGTTTCTCAGATGTCTTTCAACCTCCCGGTGAAAAGGACATTTTATGCGAATTTATTGAGAAATTAAGGGCCTTGTTAGTGACCAGCAAATGGTAATAAAGAACCATTAAAGTGGAAGTACTCTGTGTAAAGGAAGTAGAGGAGGTCCATAAAACGGAAGAAAAAGAACCAGTCTTCAGAAAGATACGTCTTGTTTTGTTTGAACATAGAGACTTGTACGCATTTCCTTGTTAAATAATGAATAATGAATTCAGAGACAGTTGTCGCCATGTTTTTAGAACTGTTTTAGCTTACTTCTTGTGTAAATTTTCTTATTATTTTCTAGTTTTATTATGGATTCTATTATTTTTGTTTTGTTTTGCTTTCTTTCGTCATTTGTTTATCTTTTTCTTTTTCGTTCTGTTCTAGTTTTCCTTCATTATTATCCGTTCGTCTTATTTTTGAGAAATGCTACAAAAGCATCATTAGTATTTCCTCGTAGAGTTTGGCTTCTTTTTCTTCGATAACTTCATTTTCTTCTTCCTTTCCAATTTTCATTTATGTTGAGAACACTTCTTTTTTTCGCATTTTTCTTTCCTTTTTTTTAATTTCAGGCTATATCTAAAACGCATTTTCACTTCTTCATTGACAAGGGCAACTTTCACTTCAAGATCTATTCTTCTTTTTCTTCTATGTTTTTTCTTTCTCATCTTCTACTTCTTTTTCTTCTTTAAACAATATTCCTCTTTTTATCTATAGCACTCGCGTTATAGCATCCTTGCTTATTCACTCACTTTACTCTCTTTTTTTTCTTCTTCTTCAGCCATATTGATAACACTTTTCTTCTTTTTTGGATATAACAATTCTTCTACTCATTTAATCACTTGGATAATTCTCCTTTTTTAGAAAAAAAAACTAGTTCTCCTTCTTCTTCAATCATATGGATAAGACACCTATTTTGGAAATAACAATTCTTCTTCCTTTTCTTCATTTCCGAAAACCTTCCATGGTTGATGCTTGATTCCTGGAGAGCGTCTCACTGTGCCTTCTTGAATTTAAGCGTGATACTACATTGGAATCTAGGACCCACCCTTTTACCAATTCTACTCCAACAGTTTCTTTACTCGCACTTCCCGACTGTGGAACTTCCTTCATCTTAGTTGCTTCCCTCATAACTACAATCTTCAAATGTTTAAATGCAACGTCAGCCGCCATCTTTTACTGAACTGAACCCCCGGTCATCTTTTATACTTTCCTCAATCCCCTTTATACCCATTCTTTTCTCTCACATTCATTCTTTGTAATCTTCTGAGTCCTAGTGGCAATCCCGCTTTGAAAAGGTGAAATGCTTAAAAAGTAAAATTAAAAACATCGAGAAGACTTAGTTTCTTTTTAGCTAAACCGGTATTTTTTTTCTTAGCTATAACATGTCGTCTTCTTTAGTCATATGGATAGCGCGCTTCCGTTCTTTCTTGCATAACAGTTTATCATCATTATAATTTACTTCTTCTTCAGTCATATGGATAACCCTTCATTTCCTTTAGAACGAGCGCTTCATCTCCTTCAACCATATCAATAAACATCTTTTGCAGGACCATCAACTTCAAGATTTCTTCTTCTCCTCCTTTTTCCTTAACTACTTTCGCCCTGAATAAAATATCATTCCATCTCGTGTTCTCACCGGATTATGGCATTCAGTGACAGCAAATCACTTCAGCTAAAACGATCCTTATTTTTTCGCAAACACCATTCTTGCGGGGCTTTTGACTGGATATTCTTAGTCATTGGTCTAAACTCCAATTAGTCCATTTTCAACTCTTATATCTTCGACACGGTTATATATTATTATAATATAATATAATACTCATATTAAACACCTTCAGTTTCCACAAGAAGTCCTGTTATTTTAAGTTTTCCTTCAGCGCCAAGCGGTAGTATGCTACAATAACAACATCTACAGTATGGAAGATCTTTTGCAAAGAGCGATAGCCAAATTTTCTTGCTTGCGTAGAGTGGATAGTCAAGAACTAAAAGCCCTCAATTGCGTGATTAATTTTACTTGGCCGATGATTTTTACACAGATCAATTGCTTTATTCTTTTCGTTTTATGAACTGGATTTTATCCAACGCAGAATAAACGTTTTCTGTGAAAATGGTAATGACGAATGAGGTATGTTATGTGAATACATGAAAACGTTGGAAGGAAGTGAAAAGTATGACAATAAGACCGATAAATATCTACCTTTGACTTCAGATGGCCAAGATTAAGTTATTTAGGAAGCATTCCCGCCGGAGTCTCTTCTACAGATTGCCTGTGCTTAGACGTTTTCACGCTTTCTATTATTTAATATATTTTTGTATTTCTTTTGATTCAATTTGTTGAATTTATTTTTCGTATAATTTAGCGTCTTGTCTTTTTGGTCTAAAAAGGAAAGTCTCTGGTATATTTGTGGGGTTTTTCACTTTTAAGGATTTGAAATATTTGGGCTCCGTGGATATGTCCTGGACTACAATTTATAAAAGATAACGTTTAATTATTGTAAGTCGCCTTAGCGTAGCCACATCGATAATATTTCATCACCATAGGTTTCAGGTGTGAAATAGTCTCGACCCCTTAAGTGATTGCATAGGTGTCTATAGCTGGTCTTTGGCAAACAGGTCCGTTCTTCGTTAGTGGATCGAATCGCTTATACAGCTTTGTTCGTCTACACAGCTATCGCCAGCCCAATACACCGAACTCTATGTAGCTGTTACTGGAAAAAAACAAATTAGCTGTTTTTTCCCCAGCAGAAATCATTCTCATTGTAGCATTAATTATAACAACGCATTGTCAGTATTGGCTACTTTGTTGTCTCCTGTAGACATTTTGCTGGCTAGTGACGGAATGGTTAAAGTCAATGAGAAAGACTTTCCAATCTTTTGCAGATTCACGTTCCTACGTGTCGAAAATTTACACTGAAGTATTTTCGAAGGCTTTTATTGATTTGTTGTAATTAACGAAATATCAACATCTCTATGGGTTATTTAATGCCGAAATCTAAACATTTTGTAGGGAAATTGATGGCTTCAACTACAGATATTTTGTACATAATTTTATACATTCAGGGAAAATGTATGATTTTTAGATATATAGTTTGTAGATGATAAAATGTATGTTTTTAGATATATAGTTTCTAGATTATAAAATGTATGGTTTTTAGATATATAGTTTGTAGATGATAAAATGTATGATTTTTAGATATATAGTTTGTAGATGATAAAATGTATGGTTTTTAGATATATAGTTTGTAGATGATAAAATGTATGATTTTTAGATATATAGTTTGTAGATGATAAAATGTATGATTTTTAGATATATAGTTTGTAGTTGATAAAATGCATGATTTTTAGATATATAGTTTGTAGATGATAAAATGTATGGTTTTTAGATATATTTTATAGGTGATAAAATGTATGATTTTTAGATATTTAGTTTTTAGATGATAAAATGTATGGTTTTTAGATATATATTTGTAGATGATAAAATTTATGGTTTTTAGATATATAGTTTGTAGATGATAAAATGTATGATTTTTAGATATATAGTTTGTAGATGATAAAATGTATGGTTTTTCTATATATAGTTTGTAGTTGATAAAATGTATGATTTTTAGATATATAGTTTGTAGTTGATAAAATGTATGGTTTTTAGATATATAGTTTGTAGATGATAAAATGTATGATTTTTAGATATATAGTTTGTAGTTGATAAAATGTATGGTTTTTAGATATATAGTTTGTAGATGATAAAATATATGATTTTTAGATATATAGTTTGTAGATGATAAAATTTATGGTTTTTAGATATATAGTTTGTAGACGATAAAATGTATGGTTTTTAGATATATAGATTGTAGATGATAAAATATATTACTGGTAATTGTACTATGAAAATATATTTTTATACTTTAGTGCTGTATTTTTTGTCATTTTCCTATAAAAATATATTACTTTTTAAAATATATATATGGAAAGTATTTTTATGATAATGTATTCTTTTGCATAGTGAACGAGCAAACAAAAATTAAAACACTATTTTCCCATAGCTGGGACCATAGCATGTGCTACCACCGCGTGTCAGCGTGGACCCGGGTACTATTAAGAGGTCGTTCCACGCTCCACAAAACTTTCAATCTGTCGATCAGAGACCTTGCTACAAGATGTAGTTATTTTAGGAGAAACTTCTATCTTTTTACCAGACTCTCTCACAAGCACGAAACTTGCTGATTTGACAATTCACGAGCTAATTAAAAGGTCTTCTTATTCCTTATTTGCTAGACATGTGCATCTCAACTGTCTCTATCAAATGTCGTATTTCAGAATGACATTATACTTCCAATGACTTGTGCGGCCATTTTGAGTTAAGTATTTTATCAATCCCCATCCATAAACAGAAATTATTCTCATCTATTTTAAACACGCAATGTTTGATTTCATACTTCGATTTACAGTTTTTTTTTTCAAAGTTAAACTTCTTGCTTCGGTGCTAATAGTAGAACTGGATCAACTTTATTATTTAAATATTTATAGTTGACTTAATTTCTGTCAGGATTTATGAAAATCTTAACACCACAATATCACCGTGTTGATTGCTAAAGCGGTAAGACAACTGTAAGCATTAACTGTAAGAAGACAGGTCGTCAACAAAAGGGACAAGGCACGATGTGAGATCTGAACTGAAGACGTCAGATTCAAGCACATAGACAAATTTAACTCGACAGTGATCTTTTTAAAAGATTATTGAAATAGTGACAAAGAAATCCGAAGACCTATTGGAATAACAAAAAATGCCTTCCAATAGTTAAACAAAGTATTAAAAGATAAAAAACAAAGCTCGTTATAAACAAAGAAAATAGCTATGCAATATCAATTCTCCTATATGGCAGTGAATGTTGGGCAATTCATTGACAGATAACGTGTACACGAGACAACAAAGGTGTGGTTCTACATACGGATGCTTAGTATGCCATGGACGGAGAATGTGAGAAAAAAGGAAGTTTTAAGGAAAACGGGACCGAAAAAAGGAGACATTTAGTTAGAATAAGAAAGACTGATTTCAAATATAAGGGACATATGGCGAGGAAAAACGTTTGGAAAATTTAACGTTCACGGGACCTGCTGAATGCTGAAGATGAAAGCTATGAATAGTATACGTAAAGAGTCTGTATAAATAGAGGACAAAGAAAAATAATTAAGAGACAATTTGAACTAAAATCGATAGGAAGTTATGGAGAGCTCTGATCGCCAACGCTACATGAAAGAAGAACATAGCTTTGGCTGCATATAGAATATCTTCCTACTTCTTTTCTCTTTGCATTAATTATGTCTAAATAGTGAAAACCTTTGCAAATTAAGTTTTTTAATGATTTCGTATTTTCCATGCGATGTTGTAACTTTTTGTTTTTCTTATTTTAATAGGTGAACATCTTTATTGTAATGGGGATCATATTTATTGTCATGGGGAACATCTTCATTTAAATGGGGAACATTTTTCTTGTAATGGGGAAGATTTCTATTGTAATAGGGATCATCTTTATTGTAATGGGGAAGATTTCTATTGTAATTCGGATCATCTTTATTGTCACGGGGAACATTATTGCAATGGGGAACATTTTTATTCTTTATTTTAATGAGAAACTTTCAAAAAGCTGTACATTGTAATCATATGATATCAAAATATTCTCCGTAGACGTCGGAGTCATATTCCGTTCTTCCTCAAATTTAGTTCCTCTCATCTTTCTGCAAACATCTTTAGAAGTGTGCTTACTGCGTCTGGAATCATCATCTTGTCGAGCTTACACGAGTTTTCTTGACATCATAACTGCATCTTTTCCAATCGCCTACGACAGTTGTAAGTGTGTTCTTATCGCATGCAAACTCTTGAAAGAGTTTAACAATACTCATATATCCACAAGATTATTTGCAAAGAAGTATATCGCTAATAAGCTCACTTTTGCTTCTCCAGCAGTGTCTGCCAGTTTTAAATCTTCTATTCAATATTACATCTGATATGGGAGACAGTTTACCATCGAGACATTTTTTGTAAATGTATGTTTAATTACCATGTAGTATATTTCCAAGTTTAATTGGTGAGAGTCAAGGCAGGCGAACCGTAGAGCATTACCGATTCACCAGCACAAAACTATTTACTGATAGTGTCAGACAGATCGGATTTCCAGATTACAATTATCTTATTTAGAGCCATCGGTCTTTTGCCTATCTTCATCTTGACATCAGCTTTACTGGAAGCAATATTATTACCGATACATGTGAAGTTATTCGCAGATCTTAAGAGATTTCCAGCGAGATTATTATAATGATAATATGGGTGTCAAAAATAAGCATAAAAATATTTTAGAAATATTCTGCCAAAAAAAAAGGATCCTGAGAAAGATGGCAAAATTTACAGACGCGCATTTAAAGAAATATTACAAATCACATTCAAACCTCTAACAATTTCTTTAATATTTTCGCAAACACCATTCTTGCAGAATTTTGGATGGATATACGACGTGAATTCATATATGTATAGTTTGGTTTGGTTTGTTTCGTTTTATGGCATATCAACCTCAATGGGTTATTTAATGCCGACAAAATTTTTATTGTCGATAATATATTTTTTAAAATGTGTTGCTGGTAATATTTATTTCAAAAATGTATTGCTGGTAATATTTTCTTTTTCAAAAGCGTATTGCTTGTAAAAAAACTTTTAAAAAAATGTATTATTTTTCTTTGTATGTGCCATGTCTTTCAGGACGTAGGCGATCATGGCACTCCACCTCCATCTATCCCTTGCAGCTCACAACAAGTTCCTTCCTTCAGTTACCTTTCCCAGACCACGTTCTGTTAATCAATGCTTAAGCCCGTTAGATATGTCATGCGTTGTTTTCCCTTGTCTTTCTTTCCTTCTAATCGAGCCCTGAGTATCAAATTCTCCAGGCCTTCCGTCCTCATTATGTGGCCCAGAAACTTTCTGATGTTAAGTACAAGCCTCCTCCTTGTTTGCATCCTCTACAAGACCTCATCGTTGCTCTCACGTTCGGTCCATGATATCCTTAGCGTCCTTCTGTAGAACCACTTCTCCGTCGCATCGAGTATTCTTCTTCATCTTTGAGAAATCGTCCAACATTCGCTGCCGTAAAGAAGGACAGATGTCACGTAATAGCTCGGTATTCTTTTCTTTGTTACCAAAGAAATCCTCCTGTCTTGCAATACTCTGCCCAGCTTTTGGAATGCGTCCTTGGCCATCCCAATACGTCTGCGGATCTCAGTGTCACACTTGCCGTCCTCTGTCAATACACTTCCCAGATATTTAAATTTTTTATACTTGTTTGATTTTATTATCCCCGGTTTGTAATTTGAATTTTGGGCCCATTTGTCATCCTCTGTCCAAATACCTCCCACATATTTAAACTTCCGCTTCTACTTCTGCTTGATTTTAGTGTCCGACCTGCAAATCGCATTTCGGGTTCATCCTTTTAATGATGACCATGCAGTCTGTCTTCTTCAACTCTTTGACTGCAGTTTATATATTTTTCGGCAGCCACGAATTTGATCCACATATTTGTTAGTTTCCTTTGATACCAGTTGTTGCCTTGAGGTGCCACGTTCTATTTATTTCTTTTGCGAGATCGTTGCAATTATAGAGTTTCCTGAGTTTTATTGTCTACTGACAGAGCTGAATGCTCATACCACTTCTCTCAGCGCTCGAGGCAAAACTCCCGGCCATTGTTCTTAATCTTTTCTGAGGGCGACTTTGTCATTGCCTCGTCCGTATTCATTTTGTGCCAGATGAGTGCAGATACGGACAAGGTGTTGCCCATTTTCAGTAGCTTTCCTGCCGAAACAAACGGAAGTCAATGACCAATCGTTATAGATCCTCTTTATCACATGGTTTTCACATGCTCTTTCATTCACAAAACACACATTCATTAGAATCATTTAAGAATAACCCTCTACGTTACAATATCAACTTCTTTAAGTTAAGGGTCAATCGTTATCTATCCTAAGTATCCTGATAATATTTACATCCTCCGCTTAGAGAATAAATCATTCTATACTCCTCTGCCCTTACCTGTGATCGGATGAACAATAGTAGAAAAAAGTTTGTATATTGCCTAATATGCAGCAGCAGACATCTTTAATCAGGGTAAAAATTGCAATCTTATCTTCTGCCTACACAAGGGGAAAATATTATCATCAGCATCATCATTGTTGTTTTGATTATTATTATTAGTAGTAGTAGTAGTATTTATTTTATTACGTCAAACCTTTTTTATCTTCTATTTCTACATTTTCCTCTTTTCTGTGCTATTTTGGTCCGCTTTTTTTATATTGTGCTTCTTACAATTATCTCTTGCTTTTAAATATGGTGTCCTCCAAGTAGATATAACAAAATCGGATAATTGGCTTTAAATCTGCCAGATTTCTGCTCAGATGAACAAATAAGCCCATCGGTTTTGATTCCTCTTATAAATGCATCTGTATGTATGTGTCTGTGTTCGTGTGCTTGCGTATTACCGAAAGATACTTACATTTCTAAGACATTAAACACGAATAAGCCACAATTATCCACTGAAAACACAAACACGTCCGCGTGCACACACATATAAACACACACAAATATATATATATATATATATATATATATATATATATATATATATATATATATATATATATATATATATATATATTAAAGGTATGATATATTTATGCGTTAAAGTGCTCAACATTAGAGATATGAAAATATAAAGGTGGACATTGAAGTCAACACCGAGAGGTGACCGGCTGTTGTTTCATGCTAAACGCAACAGTCAGGCCATGTGTGTTATACATGCATGTATCTATGTTTCTTATTTCTTTCTTCTTTTTTTTTCTTTCTTTCTTTCTATCTTTTTTCTTTCTTTCTTTCTCACTTTCTCTCTCTCTCTCTCTCTCTCTCTCTCTCTCTCTCAATATATATATATATATATATATATATATACAACCATGGTCGATTTGTCAGGAAGGCGACTTCCTGATGTTATCGGACTGGGTCGAGGTCGAGCCAGCGTGCGGCACCTTTGGAAAGTGCCTGAAAACCATACCATGAGTTGACTCGAACTTTGATAGTGAAATTGGTTAGACGGAACTCTTGTGGGTCGTCAATAGCTGTGCTAGCACGAAGTCACAAGTCATCGTGGTCGAGGACTTGTGCATGCTGGCCTTGTTCAGTTGTTGATCATGCTACATAACACGTTCTCTCCCAGAAAATATAACTCAGGTCTGCTCAGCATAGTTGCAGTAGAAACCACTCTGTGGGTGTTGAGCAAACACAATTGTGCCCGACCGAGTGTCTGCAATAGGGAATGTCTAGCCACCCGTGTAGACGGATATGCTCGCACAGGAGTGGCCAGCTATCTATCTATCTATCTATCTATCTATCTATATATATATATATATATATATATATATATATATATATATATATATATATATTCATGAACGCATACACATGTGTGTACATGGACATAGACACGCACACATTTTATATATACGTATGCATACACACACAGACACACATATATATATATATACACACACACAAATATAGATAGATAGATAGATAGAAAGAAAGAAAGAAAGAAAGAAAGAAAGAAAGAAAAGAAAAACATTTTACATCGCTACAAAAAACTTTGATTATCTGTCCATATTTCTGAGATGAGGTATTATGTACATTACTTAGATTATTCAGACTATTGTACACTCCGGCCTTCTTCAGGTGGTTGGAATGTCGGACTGAACACTTTATTTCGCTCACTGGGGTAGACTATTCTAGTTCCACGTGCCATGTTTAATGGATATCAGTTATCTACTGTTAATTTTTCCCTCTGCCTTAGGTATTGAACTCATACTCTTTGGGTCCTGTTACTGTATCTAACCAACGCCTTTATCCACTGCGCCATGTGTCCTTGAGAACATCTGTGTATGAATTTTTGGGTATTATAAACCTAATGTCTTCAGGAACGATTTTTGCCAGTGTTCATAATGCAATTTTAGCTGTTATAAAATCCATATCTTTACCAGAGCTCATATTGCAACTTTTGTTGTTATTATCGCTTTTCTTTGGCACTCCTTATTACTGGTTCCCATATTGTATTCATTTCTATTCTTGGTCGGCTCAGTAGATTTTTGTGGCCTAGCATATGTGCTGATTCCTTAAGTTTACGAATTTTCCAATGGTGTTCCTTGTCTTTGATTTCAACCTGATCCCACAGAGGGCGGTGATCTCCCTTCCCTCTCCATATGTGGTCAGCCACGCCTGATTTTTCCACTTCCCCTCGTGTTACTTTCTGGAGTTGTTGAAGCCTCACCTTAAGGGGGCGGCCTGACTATCCTTTATATTTCTTTCCGCAGCTGCACGGGATAGCGTACACACAGTCTTTAGTCATGTTCTCCTCTATGGGGAGTCTTACTCGGGAGAGATATCTGCGAATTGTCGTCAAGCTTTTGAAGGTTGTCCTGATGTTATATGGACCACAGATCCTTTGTATTTTCTCTGATAACCCCTTCATATAAGGCAAGCAAACTGTTTTCTATGTGTTGTTGTCCTCCTCCTCCTCTTGTACACGCCTATCCAAGTTTGGGGGGGTGCTGCCATGTACACAGGGTACTTATTACGTTGTAGGGTACTATTATACTGATAAGTTCTTTACCTAATGTCTCTGGGTCGCCACTTAAGACTTCTGCTCGGTGTTGTAAGCAGCGGACGATGACTTACTTTATGCTGAATGGATGGTGGAAGTTGAAATATGAACACTGGTAAAAATGGTTGCTGAAGACATTAGGTTCATAATAGCCACAAATTCATACACAGATGTTCTCAAGGACACATGGCGCAGTGGATAAAGGCGTTGGTTAGATCCAGTAACAGGACCCAAAGAGTATGAGTTCAATACCCGTTTAAGGCAGAGGGAAAAATTAACAGTAGATAACTGATAACGGACATATATTAAAAATGGTACGTGAAACTAGAACAGTCTACCCCAGTGACAGAAATAAAGGGTTCAGTTCGACATTCCGGAGTGTACAACGACCGAAACGTTGTAACAAATATGGCGACAGAGATGAGGACAATAGTCCGAATAATGTAAAAAACTTTCATGTTTCGGAACTATAATCGTTCTTCTTCAGGAGATGGTAGATATCATAATAAAAATGATTTGTTTGGTAAATTTGAAAACAAATCTTTTGAAAGTTAAAAAGTCGGGGACGACTAATGTCAGAATTAAAAAATATATGGTTAATCCAAACATGCCCACAATTATATTTTTAAAATGAATTGATATCCATTGCAAAAGAGGTAAGACTGCTAAGAGATACAACGTATAGAAATCTCAGAAAGGTCATGATTGCCCATGTCCTAAGTAATACTAGTCTTGGAAATAAAACAACTGGATTCAAGATGAAAAAATAAATAAATAAAATAAAAAACGCATGTATTGCAGTTAATTTTACCAATGTGTTATAAACAATATAAATTAAAATATTTACTAATACTTTAGCAAAGATGGCTGACAATTCTGTATCTAATACAAGCAAAAATGCAAGGTGATATTACGACTAATACTCCTAGTTAAGTAAAAGCAATTGAATTGTAAATGAAATGTACTACGACACAGAATTAAACGGGAATGATTCAACGTATAAAAATAAAAGATCAAATAGTTAATTAAAACTTTTACAACCTGTGTTATAAAATACAGCTGAATTCAAGATGAGAGAAATAGTCAAATTTAATAATTGCTAGCAATACTTCCTCTAATAGATAAAAAATAAAATGACGCATTTTATTAATTTTAACTAGTCTCTTTTGAAAGAAACTTTCAGCTGCGTAATTGTTAAAATCAATTTGAAACCCTTAACTCGAACAGCTGAATCTACTGTATTCATCCGACAACTAATTACCATCTTTGATCTGCGTCAGTTCAGTCGATCTTCCGAGTTTTTCTACAATCAGACGAAAAAGGCAAAATCATCGGAATGGGAAGAAATTAGAACAAATAAAAGAACCAGTTTGGATCACAAAAATAGTCCAGTTCATGGTGTATTGCCGATTGACTACTTGCATCGCTGAATGGGCCTGTAGGACGAATAAAGAACCAATTGCAAGTATACACATTATTAGGTCCATTCGAAAAGGAATTCCTTTTTGCTAGAAAAAAAGTGGAATTTTAAACCTTAAGTTCTATGCTAACAGTGTCTTCGCGCACTTTTCGCTTCTGGAACTCTCTTCTGGCTTCTTGCTTTACAGTCAACTTCAAGTATTTAAATGCAACGTCAATCGTTATCTTGACTTCTTAACGCCTGTCCTTTTATCGGTCTCTCTCTTTAATAATGTTCACTTTTACTCATATTTTCATGCCCTTGCGTCTTCAAATATCAGCTAAATTCATTTAAAGTTTATTTATCAAAAATATAATTACGCTTATCTCCAACGACAGAAGGCGAATGGGAGGTCAAATTTACGATTCTACGCTTACAGAAATCTCGCATATAAAAAAGTTTAAAAGACAAGCAGATATTGCAGCAGACGAAAAAAAAAAGTTTTTTATGGATGGTTTACTGGTTTCGATGTTGGTATATCTTCTTGGAAGATTAACACTGTCCTTTTTGCTTCCTGTTACTAGAGTATTAAGAGAAAGGAAAATTCTTTAGAAACGAAGAAAAGATATTAAACTGTTACGTGATATTTGTCCACCTGTATGGCAGCGAATGCTAGACAATCTCCTCAAAGATGAAGAAGAGAATTGAAGCAACAGAAATGTGGTTCAACAGAAGGAGGCCGAGGACACCATGAACGGAACATAGGAACAACGACGAGGTTTTGGAGAAAATGAAAACAAAAAGTAGACATATTTAACATCGGGAAGAGGCAGTTAAAATTTCTGAAGCACATAATGAGGAAAGAGGGCTTGGAAAATCTGATACTCACAAGGACAGATGGAGGGAAAGAGGGACAGATGTGAGCAACTAGTAACACACTTGATGAGTTTGAGTAAATTAAGTTTGAGAGAAATAACAAAGATAAAAAATCAGGTAAAAGAGATATAAAAATATGGAGGGCCATAACCGCATATGTCCTGAACGAACATGGCACATAAAAGTAGTTGCTATGCAAAACAATTTTTTCATCGACTCTGACAATGTGAAGCAAATATGTAAGGCAGTCAGACGTGATACACACTGAGCCGATCATGTCTTTTCGATAAAATACCTAACTACACGTAAGATATTACAGCAGCAGATTGCACTTTCGTTCTGCGGTAGACGTAGTTGCCAGTCATGGCGTAAGAACACAGTTTTTCCTGTTATTCAACTTATAGCTAAAAGAAGAAGAAATTTAGACAGTTAAGTTTCATACGTGATACACCCATAAGCCATCATGTCTCTTTCAAATTAGGAATGACTAGGCAGAAGATATTCCCGCAGTAGGTTGCTCTTTCGAATTGTAGTAGACCAGGTGTCAATCAAAGCGCCAGGACCCGGTTTGTCCTATTATTCAACTGATAGCTAGAGGAAGAAGAGATATAGACAGTCAAGTGCCCTTTCGAATTATGACTGAATATATTCCCGGAGTAGTTTGCCGTTTCCTTCTACGTAGACTTGTGGTCAATCGAGGCGGAAGGATTCAATCCGTTCTATTATTCAACTCATAGCTAAAGGAAGAAGATATATAGTCATGATAGCCATACGTGATACACACTTAGTTGATCATGTCTCTTTCGAATTATGACTGACTAGACAGAAGATATTCCAGCAGTAGATTGCCCTTTCGTTCTGCGGTAGACTTGTGGTCAATCAAAGCTGCAGGATTCAGTCCGTACTGTTATTCGACTCATAGCTAAAGGAAGAAGAGATATAGACATGCTAGCCTTACGTGATACACACTTAGGCGATCATACCTCATTTGAAATATGACTGACTAGGCAGAAGATATTCCCTCAGTTGGTTGCCGTTTCGTTCTGCAGTAGACTGCCCTGCTATTCAACACGTAGCTTGACGGAGAAAAAGTGGTTTCATGCCTATTACAAGAGTATCTGCGCGTAAGTTAATGTAGCGGATCTGAGTCGAATTCGAACTCGGCTCTCTGATAACACATTCTGATATTCTGATTTTGAATTATACCACAACCCACATCCTTACATGTCATGGCACACCCAAGAATGTAAGCCTATCATTCCTGATTAAAATTCTTGATCGCGGACCGTTGCGTTTGATTCACAAGTGATAGCACACGGAATAGCAAACTTCTCTCTTAGTAAGTCCCCACATTTAAAATCTGAAATACATGATAAAGGACACAGTGTTGTATAGAAAAATTATAAGCTCATTCTTGACGTAATTTCCTTCAATTCAAACTTGGTTGCTTGATTCATAATGCATAGCGGTGTTTCGATTTGATTTGTTTATTTAACGGTATATCAACTGCTTATGGGTCATTTAATGATGAAATTTAATGTTCTTGGAAGCATGGAAGTTGCACCTTTGTGCAAATTAATTGAAACAACCGCTTTAGTTTCCTTTCTTTCACCATACGGTCATTTTTAGACCCACTAAAGTGACATGGTGTAATCGATTTCTATTTTTTCTCAGATTAGGTCATTTGCAGTGATGTCAGCAATAGAAATCACTTTTCGGGATGGATGATGAAATTTCTTTGGTCTTGCAAAATATTGCATCATCTGTGATTGAATCAGATTTTCATCCCGTCCAGTCACTATTGTCTCGACTGTCAATTAGTTGTCCTATGTACATTGTCTGCGATGAACGTTACTCGGAAGAAGCGTACGAAAATTGTAATGCTGCAGGAATATACTAGCAAGCCTTACCAGTGAGAAAATCAAAGTACTATTGACTGGCTCGGCAAATCTCCTGATTTAAATCCAATCGAGAAACAGTGGTCAATCTGAAGGAAAGACTTCATCTAATGGTCATACGAAGTACTAACATATGCACTCGGTCATGTTGCAATGGAAAAATACGGAAAATAAATAATAGTGTAAGTATTCGTTTCCTTTCAATTAATTTGCACAGGGGTGTATACGCTTTATTTGTTTGACCAATAAATAAAAGTCATCTTTATACATTGAGCTTACGTTTGTTTGGTTTTCCTTTTGCATCTTCCTTTTATGTTTTATAGTATCCTTATATATTTAAAATATATTAATATTTTTTCATTTTAATTGTTTATATGTTACAGAAATCTTTTTAAATCTCTAAGTTTATTTCTTATATATCAGATCATTTCAAAATTTTGTGCCCAATTTTCATTGTTAATATAAAATGACCGCAACTTGACAGGCTTTTGTTTGATGCCGATTTCTGGTGTGTTCGAGATTAACACCTTGTATCTTCTAATTTCTTACCGCCATGTCACGCCGAAATATGTTATAAGTCATTCTACGTTCACAATTGAATACATGGTAGATAATACACAGCTTCCGTGCATAAACATGTTTGTGCGGCCATAATTACTACAGGCGGTGATATGTGTGTTTGACGGTGTAGTTTTGTTGAAATTATATTTTGGATACAGTTTAATTTAAGAAATTGTGGGATATTATATGGACTAATGTCATGAAATAGTTCTCTCATATTTGTTGTCTGGTTGAATTTGTTTAGCGGAAAGCAAGCTCTAATAGTTACTTAATGTCGTAATCTATTTTGAACAGTTTTATAGCTTCAACTACAGATAAAATGTATTGTTGGTAATTCTACTATAAAATAAAATCCTGACCATTTTGCTTTAAAATTGTATTGTTGGTCATTTTACTAGATATATGTATTGCTGGTATTTTTATATATAAAAATGTATTGCTGGTAATTTTACTATGAAAATATATTCCTATATTTTCATAGTATTTTGTTTGGGGGTCACAATTTGTCCATAGTCTAACAATTGCAGCTACCTTGCTCAGGGTGTACCTCGGTCAATCAGTTATGTGCCATGCGTGATACACCTGTAGGAGATAATGTATCTTTCGTTACCTGACTGAAGAGGAAGATTTTCTCACGCAGTAGGTTGCCATTTCTTTCTGCGGTAGACAGTTGTCATCCATTGCTATAGAACACGGCCTGTCCTGATATTTACCCATAGCTGGGGGATAAGAAGAGTATTCATATCTATCCAAAGGGTATCAGCAAAAGGCCCTTATATAAAAATATATTTCATGTACAAATTTAATGAATATCTGTTACTAGACTAAAGTAAATTATCATTGTATTCAACATAGCACCTACAATACAATTCAATTTTACTTTTAGTTTCAGGGACGGATGCCAGTATTAAGATGAACGTAATTTTGATGAATTATTTTCAACTGGATCTCAAAGAATATCAACGTAATTGGAAGTAATGGATGAATGACAGACTGTACACTTTAAACCTGGTGTAAGTCTTTCAAGAGTAGTGAAATGTTTAAAATAATGTCTAGAAGGTAAGGATCGGGTAGGATAACCAAGAGGCAAATATTGAATGAAACGCGTGGTAAAATATTGCAAAATGTTCCAGAGTGAATTATATTTCATTCAAGTCTGGTAAAATGTCTAAAACAATGTCTAAAAGGTAAGGATCAGGTAGGATAACGTTAGGAATGAACCGCGTGGTAAAATATTCCAAAATAATCAAGAGTGAATTATATTCCTTTCAAGTCTGGTGAAATGTCTAAC
This sequence comes from Acanthosepion esculentum, assembly GCA_964036315.1. Lineage (NCBI taxonomy): Eukaryota > Metazoa > Mollusca > Cephalopoda > Sepiida > Sepiidae > Acanthosepion > Acanthosepion esculentum. The sequence goes on from OZ038482.1 coordinate 24,743,696, forward strand.
ACAATATCTAAACCTTATGGATCAGGTAAGATAACCAAGAGACAAGTTAGGAATGAAACGCGTGGTAAAATATTCCAAAATATTCAAGAGTGAATTCTATTTCTTTCAAGAGTTGTGAAATGTCTAAAATAATATGTAGAAGTTAAGGATTATGTAGGGTAGCCAAGAGGCAAGTTAGGAATTAACTGCGTGGTAAAATATTCCACTGAGCATCTACAGAAAATAAAATAATCAACTTCGTTCAAACTTTATAAGTAGCAAACATTATAGAAACAGCAACGAAGTAGAATCATCTATTTCCTTTTCTGACGTAATGCATAATAAAAAGACTAATATCTCTTGAGTCACTGGTAGTCCACACCTTGATATTCTGGTGTCAAATGCTGGTTATTAGGTCCGGTCTCTGGGCGTAAGTACGATCTTTCTAAAGTGTCATGTGATGTGAGTGTAAAGCAAAACATCAAATGTCTGTGATATTGATAGAGAATCGCCGACAGACTTTACATTGATTCCCCATTTTTATTCATCGAGATTCTCTCATTTTTGTTTTGTGATTTGCATGTATGTATGTTTGTTTGGTTTTTTGTTTTTCTGTTTACACATACATTACAACGTCGAAACGTTATGACCATAATCAGATTTCTTCAGAGAGAAATAAAGCCTAGCGGCTACAGCACAACTCACAGAAACATCAGTAAGTCACATTTTTATTCCACAAGTTCAGCACACACACACACACACACACACAGATATAATATATATATATATATATATATATATATATATATATATATATATATATATACAAGCCGATTGAGTTCTCAAAATGACAGGTTTATTTTTTAAAATAAATACGCAAAAACTTCGCATTTCTCTCTGTGGGTCGTTGATGTCCTAAGGGTTAAAATCTTCAATTGATACTAAATCGTTCTGATTTCGGTCCCGGCCTGAAGCGATCTGATTTCTATCCGCACTGACGAGTTATGATATAGGGAAACAGTTTGTCTGTGGTTGATGACATATATATATATATATATATATATATATATATATATATATATATATATATATATATGTTTGTTTGTTTGTGTGTGTGTGTTGCCATCCAAGGCTATAGAACCCGGTCTGTTCTGCTATTTAGCCATAGCTGGGGGGAGAAGCTATAAAACTGTGTTCTGTAGTTGAAGCTATAAAACTGTGTTCAAAATATATTACAATATTTAATAACCATTACAGCTTTCTTTGCGGCTAAACAAATTAAACCAGGCAACTAACATGATAGAACTCTTTCATGACATTCATTTCTATGTTTAACCGGTTCAGAAGATTATTCTGGGTAGCATATGTGCTGATTCCTTACGTTTTCGTATTTTCCAATCTATTATTTCAACCTCATCCCACAGGGGGCGGTGATCTCTCTTTTTTCATTCATATGTGTTCAGCTACGCCCGATTTTCCGATTTCCCCTTGTGTTACAGCTTTACGATGTTCTTGCAATCTTACCGTAAGGGGACAGCCTATTTATTTATATTTCTAATCACAGCCCCACGGGATCGGGTGTCCTCTTGGAAATAGCAGGTGCTGTTATATGTAATGGCTTGGAATTGTTAACCGGAGGGCCGACTTGGAATTTCCGTTAGATTCGTTATAATCACTTACGCGTAAATAATCTTAGAAAAGTTATGGATACATCTTGTCTCCCCCAGCTATGGGTTAATTATTAAACTTGTATTACTAAATCATTATTATCTCAAAAACCTTCCTACAATCTAAATATATTATCCGCCTTTAAATAACCTGCGAAATTTTGATAAGCCGTAAAAATCGAATCAATCAAACTCACTCTTTAACCCCTTTCTTACAATCGTACACAACGGAAAATCATTTCTGTTTTCTTCGAATTCCATTAGTAACGAAGAAGTCCCATTTGGATAGTTTCTGTCCTGCCGAGAGGTTACTTCCTCGGTTTGGTTTGTTTTACGGCATATCAGCCTTAGCCGACAAAAATTTTATTACTGGTAATATTTTTTTCCAAAAATTATTGCTGGTAATATATTTTTCCTTAAAAAAAATGTATCACTGGTAATATTTTTTTTCAAAAATATATTGCTGGTAATAATTTTTGCAAAGAATTTCAGGTATTAAAACCTATTATTACACCTTTCATAGTGTTTTGAACCCGGTTTGATGGTTAACAATTTGCCCATAGCTGGGACCCTAACAGGTGCTACCACTCCCCAGTCAGGGTAGACTGGGCTCACCAGCAATTAAGAGATGGTTCCAATCTCCTCAATACCTTCAGATCGGAAGCCTTGCTGTTGGACGTAGTTTATCGTCTTATCCATGACGCGGATGTAGTTTATCGTCTTACCCTGGACGCGGATGTAGTTTATAGTCATACCCTGGACGGTCCTCGATCGCTACAATTTTAACATTTTCACCTCTAGAAGCAATCGTTATCCTTCATACAATTCTTCATAAGCTGCATTTCGTATCTCCTCCTCTTACTTTCATACAATAACCTCATTCAATAGACTTCTACCATGAGTGACTCTCGGGTCTTGTATTGGGTGAACAGCTAGTGTGAAAACGCAAACTGTTTCTTCCTAGTAGAAGTTATGGTTGCCAAAAATAACCTTCCAGTGGAAATCAATGTATTCTTATATTTCATTTCTATATATATGTACACATTGTGATACATAGCCTTGGCTTGCTAACGAAGATTCTGGAGGAGACAAAACGTCTGTCACAGAACCGCCATTTTTTGGCAGACACTAGACAGCAGAACTTTTTTCTGAGAGGATGCAGGTACTGTTTTGCTAAAGGAAGCGATTACAATTTGTGTGTGTGTGTGTGTGTGTGTGTGTGTGTGTGGGTGTGTGTGTGTGTGTGTGTGTGTGTGTGTGTGTGTGTGTGTGTGTGTGCTTAACGGCATATCAATTCCTTATGGCTCATTTAATGCCGGAATTTAATATTTCTTGGGAGCTTCGGTAATTTTTTTACTATTAAAATCCATCACTGTTAATTTACGAAAAGAATGTATTTTTATACTTTGATAGTGTTTTGATCCCAGTTTGAGGTTCTCTGTTTTCCCATAGCTGGGAGCCCAACAGCTGCTACCAACCCAGTCAAAGTGGACTCGGGAAGTGCTTCCACGTTCCTCAAAATGCCCCGGTCAACGGCCTTGCCGTCGAGTGTAATTTATCGTCATATCTAGGAGGTTTTCTGTTCTCCTTCTGCGATCGCATTCAGAACATATCGTATACCCAAAAATAGCAGCCGACGCTACACCCCTACAGTAGTCGATACCAGAGGAAGCGAGCGTTATTTATTTATTTTATTTTTTTTTGTGGGGGGAATTCTTTTTTCTCGTGACAATAATTCCAATTTTATTCAAGCGAATGATGGCTCTAGGTGTTAAAGAAGACAATACTCCATCAGATCTTACAGATTGACGATACAGAATCACAAACATATTGCAAAAGAACAAAAAACACATCACCTGGAGACTTCCAGCAGCGGCATCAATTAAAATGTATAGCACGTGTAAGTAGAACGGAAAATAATGATATAATTAAGATGTTTTCGTTCAATACTACCCTAAATAAAAGTTTTGAAGGAATATCCTCGCAATAGTACAGGAGATTTAAGTAGACTATATTACTGAAAAGAAACTGTTTTAAGAGAAATGTTTTATTAGTTCGGCGAGAAAGTTCTGATTCACAAAGGAAGCAGGAAGAAAGCAAATTTTCATCTCTGGTGGAATTTCCAAGGAGTACTGCATTTCGAGCTTGTTCTGAAACGGTCAAGTCATCAATGCTAAAATGTATTTGCCAGCAGCTCGACCGCGTGTACGATAAACTAAAGGAGATGCATTGTTCAATCGAGATCGAATTTTGTTTCCCCCAAGACATTGCGAGGTATGATGCAAGATGACTCCCCTTCTGACTGATCACCCCTGCGTTTCATCCAACAGATAAGCTCAAAGCCCTTGCAATGTCATCCACTGTCACCCTTCTGTCAGACTGAACGAGGTCATTGACTGATTCGATCACCTCAGGAGAACTGACTTCTGTAGGCCTCCCAGGCCTGTCTTTCTCCTCAACACTGCTCTGTATTTAAACTGAATATGTTTTCTAATCTATATAGTATTTTAAATAAACAATTTAGATCTGAAATTTAATCATCTTGCCATAAGCGAGCCAACGGGGACCGAACAAATAATAATAATAATAATAATAATAATAATAATCCCGTTCAGTACCACAGATTTGCTTGTTATTAACCTGACCTTAACTAGGAGTTAACCGTTAACTGTTAACGCACACACACTGCCAGATTGACTAAGATTGTCTAAGGAGAAGTTGAAACAGGAGAACGGTGTTGAGTTTCTTCCACATCCATCATTCAGTCCTGATGCTGCTCGGAGTGACTATGACCTATTCCGATCAATGGCATAATTACTCAGCGACAGGTAATTCAACACTTTTGATGAAGTTAAGGAAGCTTGTGTTTCTTTTATTTTTTTAATTCAAAGCCAGCAGTCTGGTATCTGGGACAGATTCGGACGCTACGTACTATAAATTAAAATAAATGTCTAATATCTCCTATATGGAAACTGAAAAATCATCACAATTACTGTTACCATTCTTCTTTAAGAGATTAACCCTGGATTTTTCGTTATTTTTCCGTAATATTCTTCTAATACGCTTTCACATTCATTAATTCGACATTACTTGAATGGCTTCTAAAAGAAGCAAGGAACATACAAGTAGGCAACAAAAACTATCAGTCTCTGGAATTACTTTAGAATATTCATTGGATTGCTTCTCCTCAAGTCCAATTGCCTCATTTGATATCGTCGTATAGCGTTTATGTGATTAGCTTCCGAACGGAAGTTCCATCGACAACATAGACGATCAGAGAGTGAGACACGGGTCCATATAGAAGGAAGAGAGAAAAAGAGGAAGTGAAAAGGTAACCGTTGAAGCCAATCATATTTAATAGCAAGATAAATGTGATCAGGCCTGGCCAATGAAATTACGCCTTACGAAATGTCAATAAGAAGATACGAACGCCAGACGTGACAGGAAGCTCGGCAAATGCTGATAATTATGGCCAGACCAACGCTATCAGAATTTCGTAGAAGGCGCAGCTTTTCACAGATAACAAATTGTTGACAATGATGAGATCCTTCTAATTACCAATTCTGTTGCGTGCATCGGTAGATGATACGTTGCCAATGACAATCTTTGCCTCATTATTATTATTACCTAATGGTATTTTAATCTTTAGGTCCTTGGTATGAAAATTAGTATTTAGTAAGATGATTGGCATTTGCTTTGTTTTTGTTTTTAAATTATTATCAGTATTAAAAATAAATCTGTTGTTTTATTTTCAAACTATCGCCTCATCTAGAAAAACATCACATGATCAAAGCTAATTTCTCAGTATTCAGTCCTGTAGCCAAAGATACATAAATATACTATTTAATAATTAAACGGAGCGTCTACTCAAATATAAGAATCGACTAAAAATAACGTTTAAAGTGATATATATATATTATGAAGAAAAAAATCAAAATTATCTCATGTGAGCATATATATATATATATATATATATATATATATATATATATATATATATATATATATATATAACGTAAGGAAGCTGGAAAACTTTATAGAAAAATCTTCCTAATCGGATGTATTTAATAAAAGATGTTTGAAAGACAGTTTGCTGATATATATATATATATATATATATATATATATATATATATATATATATATATATGATAGAAATTCAGACTCAATGAATTACTTAATTATATATATATATATATATATATATATATATATATATATATATATATATATATATATATATATATATATATATATATATATCAGCAAACTATCTTTCATATATATATATCTAATTTGCAGTCTTTTTTTTCTTGGCTTGTCTGTTCGTAATAAAATCGCAAGGTTTGATTGGTTGACTGGAAAGAAAGAGAAAATCAAAGAACAGCGAACAAGATTTGAAATAAGTGTAAGTAGATTGACTGTTGTATTTAATAACATAAGTAATTAAACTTTGACTATATGAAATTCAAAAATATCTACTGACTCTGTTAACTGAGTTACTGGATATGTATATGAGCCCACATGTAAGTAGATTAACTGTAGTATTTAATATAATATTGTTGTCTTCCTATATATATATATATATATATATATATATATTTAAAGATATTTTTGTAGGTACAAAATGTTATAACTGAAATGAAGGTGTTACGCTTAATATGACTGGACATTTTAAAATACTAAAGCAAAGAATAAAAAGGGAAGCCACCGGTTTCGCTCCCGCTCTTCAGGCTTCTACGGGAGATTTTAATGTAATTAATGAGTGTAAGGGGAAAAAAATTGAAGCTAGAGGCAAACGACAGCGAGCGCCAACAGACACTCACGTTGTTTGGCCCGATGTAAATTGACTTCAGCACCTTTAGATGAAATGAAGAGTGTGATCGGGACAAAACGGTGAACCAATCGACACTAAATTTAGCCACAGACCTTCTGTTCTTTAATAGATGCTCACAATTGGCTGAACTCTAGATATTCGGGACGAGTCCATCAAATTACATAAAAATCTCCCGTACATATAGTGATTTTCCAAGCGTAGTTGGATGTGGCACAAGGCCGAAATTAAGAGGCACCCAGTGAGGATTGAACTCACTACTCAGTCGTAATTGTTCTAGCGAGACAAGCTTGCTAACCATTGCACCACCTCGAGGTGACTTTTCGGCGACAGATATTTCTCCGACGGACATTTGGCCGACGGACAATTCATCGAAAAAGTACAAGTAAAAATAGTAACAAAGCAATACTTTAGGTATTTTAATTATCAGCATTATAAGGTAGAATAGGAATAATACTTAACACTGAATATCAAGTGATTAAATTACCTAATCTAAAGTTAAAGGTTTTCTTATTTCAATGTTTGTTTATTGAAATTAGTATAGGGTGACCCCAAAAAACGGGAATTTTTTAAGTGCGTATTGCCAGACATGAGCAAGTGGCAACACTGCAAGACAGTGACCTTGAGCAAGTAAACATTTCGCAATTTTAGCAACGAGAATGAAATTCACAGTATCCCAGTAGATGTTGCAGCAGTCAATGAGGAATCTCAACAGCAGATTTCAAGAATGCATTCGTACAGGAGGACGCCATCTACAGGACGTAATTATTAAAAAATGAAAATTCCACCATTGTTTCTTAAATAGCATGCTTTAAGGTTTCAATTACTATGAATTAAATATTTTTCTTCCATCACTCTTGGTTTTATTGGATTGTTAAAAAGTTCCCGTTTTTTTTGTGTCACCCTGTATTTTAAAAATATTTGAGTGTATTTGGGTAAAAAGTAGCACATAACTATTTAAATTCGTATTTAACACTAAGATGAAACTAGTTCATCCCTTTAAAAGTGAAATTGAAAGATCTTTCATATCGTAAAAGCTTAAGATTTTTGCTGTTGTGAAATGTGCTTTACCTGAAAATACTTATAATCTTACTGTAATATTTGAAGTAAAATATAATATATACAGAACAGAATTTTAAAACAAAGCCTGTGAAGAAAAAAAAGAAAAATTTTAAATTAATACAATAAATAAATCTAAATATATGTTTCACATTACGATAAAGAGTGTGACATATATGTAAGTACTCCACAACATTTTCAGCAAAATTTCCATTCTGTTAGATGTCCGTCGGTCAAATGTCTGAGTACAGAGGGATTGCTTTGAACTGTTTTGTCTAGTTCATTTGCTTTAAATTTCCTATTTATTTGATTAGAAAGGTAAAATAAACTACTGATCGTCATCCAGGCATCAAGTTTGACTATTACCTTAGCAAAGTATATACAGTCCACCCCAGCCAACAAGAGTGCTTCTACCTTCGGGTTCTATTACAGATATTTATTTTGTATGAAAATACAAAATTGTGGCAGAAGGCCAACGAGGGGAAAAGGGAGCGGCTGATCTTCCTCATCTGTCCTAGTCTTAGTTAATCCGACTCGCGACCCATTCATTCATTATAATTTACACATTTACCACAAGAATTTATCCTTCACCTCCAATCCTACATACACCAAAATACCACATACTCACAAAACACCCCATGGCATAAAAATTTAAAAGTCCATAAATATATATTAATAAAAAATATGATTCATGATTCATGAAATGAAGGGGGTGAGGAGATGAACCCCCAAAACAAACTTAAGATGTAAACAAAGAAGGCAACTAAAAAAAAATAATGTTAGTATGAACCGTCTACTCCTCAAAATAATAAGTGAGGCCACTGTATTCGGGTTCTATTACGTGAGGTAAGATGTTCAAAGTGTTTAATGGGCACGTTTACAGCACGTACCTCGAGGCTTGCTTCAAACATGGGCTACTGGAACACGGAGAGGGATGCAACTCTCGCCGAATCTGCAGCAATGCAAGCAGCAAGAAATCTTTGACAACTCTTTGCTGTGTAAGCTCAGTAATCCTGTGTCTTCATGGAAGTAAAACAAAGAGGACCTTACTGAAGACTTCAAACACCATGGGCAACTAATGCTCCATGACTTTGACGCATGATCCAGTGATGAATTTAAAAACAGAGCGCTTATTGACATCGAAGTTAGGATTGTTTCTAGGGACGGAATTTCATTGCAAACTTACAGCCTGCTCCAAGTTCGCCAAACGATTTCAAATACTCTTCTAACCGGCATAATTCAGGAAACTTCCTACGACGTCGATTCTCTTAAACAGTATGTCAGCGAAAACGAGCCACAGTTGCTTAAGGACCAGGGGTTAGCTTACAATACTATTTTCGAACCTGTTCCCATACGGAGAGGTGGTGTGTACTTCTTGGATGCACCTGGAGAACAAGTAATACATTCGTCACGAAACGACTTCTTGTAAATGTACAGCAAAAGAAATGGATTTCTTTGGCTGTAACATCCTCTGAAATTGCTGCAATCCTTCTGCCCGGTGATAGGACATCGCACTCCGCCTTTAAGCTGCCAATTAATTTGACTTCGTCTGATTCAGCGACATGCAACATCAGCAAGCTGACCTGAAAATGTGTCAGCTCATTGTGTGGTATGATTGAACGATGGCCTACAAAGAAGCTCTCGAGGCCCTGGATAGGATTTTGCGAGACCTAAGTGATTGTCAACATCCAATGTTAGGAGTATGTATCCTTCTATCAGCTGATTTCAGATAAGCCCTCCCCGTTCTTGCCAAAGGTACAAGGGCGAATGATGTGAAAGTATGCATTAAGTACTCACCTCTCTGCCAACAGGTCAAAGTTTTGCCTCTTAAAACGAACTTGAGAGCTGAACTGTTCGGGGACCAAATGTCAGAGCAATTTTCAAAGGATATTCTAGCAGTCGGTGACGGCAACGTGCTATCAAATGAAGCTGGAGAGATCTCAGTTTCACAAATATGCACCGTTGTAAATACTGTTCCCACCTTCAAAGCTGTTGTCTTTCCAGATCGGGCTAACAATTTTGGAAACCCAAGTTGGTTGTGCGAGAGGGCAATATTGGCTCCTAAAAACATCAGTTTTACCAAAATCAATGAGGATCTGCTGAAATGCTGACAAGGAATCTTTCAAATCTACAACTCACTTGAGACAACTGCCAATCTACAAGAGGTGGCTCACTATCCAGTAGTTCCTAAACTCTTTGAAACCCTTCCGAACTACCGCCCCATGATTTGTACCTCAAAATTGGAGTTTCGATAATATTGCTCAGGCACCTGGAACCGCCAAGTCTCTGCAATGCAACCCACCTTGTGTATAAGAAACTTCGGCTACATGTTATTGAGGTCACTATTCTGAAACGATGTGTTATGGGAGAGAATTTATTCATACCCAGAATATATCTCACTCCATCAGGTGAGGAAATTCCATTTGCTCTACGCAGTCTTCAGTTTCCACGAAGACTTTGCTTCGCGATGTCAATCAACATATCTCAAGGAAAAACGCGCTCCACAGCAGATCTATATTTAGGTGAGCCATGCTTTTCCTATGGACAGCTATATGTTGGTTCTTCTAGCGTGGGAAGCAAAGCAAATTTATTCGCTTTCACTTCAAACGGTAAAACTAAAGTCTGTTGCTAAGATAATTGGTTGAATTTCTTGTGCTAAACAATTTTTTCTCATCCTAATTTATATGTATTGAGATATTCTTGAGAAAATTCAATGAAGAAGCTGCAATGTTACTAGTCCTGACCTAGCATCTCTGCTTTGATTAATTACCCACGTGCTATAGATTTCCTGTGCTTTTACTTGAAATATTTTCATGGTAATTATTTTAATGAGATTTCTTCTTAGGTACCCCCGAGTTCATGATTCTAAGCGTAGTAATATAGTGGCAGCTAGTTCTTATCAATTTTCGGTAAGAATGGCTGAGTTTAACTATAAGTTATACTCTAATGGTTACTTATCCAGCATTTCTCGCTTGTAAAATCCCTTCCGGCCACTCACTTTGCAGTCAACTTTGATCTCACACCCAGTAACTCCTTGGCTTTATTTCATTGCTTGTGGGTGAACTGATTACCAAAAAAAAAAAGAAGAAAATTAGCTTCTAAAAGTTCTATATAATTGCGGACAGAAAGCAAGATAAAAGAAAAAGTATTTTACATTTAAAAATAAAAATAACTATTCTCACAGTAGTATTCATTTTGTGATCATGTCTCTTTTCGATTCATGATTGACTCCGCAGAAGCGTTCAGACAGCAGGCTGCAGTTACTTTCTGTGGTAGACTGGTTGCCAACCAAGGCTATGGTCGGTCCAGCTATTTAATCCATAGATGGGACAGAACAGATGTATTCGCAACTTTTCAAAGGATATTTGCGCGGAAGTACATGTAACAAACTCGATTCTCCGATTTTTCATTCCAAGTCGTTATCCATCACACCAGCCTCACTTCCAAGCTCACAGTAAGATAATATTTCAGAAAATGTTCATATTAACAGAAGATCGTATAAGAACAAGGACCCCCCAATAAAATAGCGATACCTAATGTTTTAAATTAATTTTTAAAACCGAAAAATAATCTTTCTTGATGCTTTTATTTTTGCTTTAATTTCAAGTTCATAGGTTAATTTTAATATACTTAACTGTATTTCAAAGTTTAATTTAAATTAAGTGGAAGATTCTTTTTTTAATATCTGATTAGCGCCCTTTTAAAGTCGTCTTTCATCACAATGTAATTCTCTTTATTAAAAAGTCTTCCAAAAATAAAATACACTTTCCTGAAAGAGTATATGATAAATATTAGCTGATTTAAAGTATAATTAATCTTATTTGAAACAAATATGATTCACTTTACAGAAAATCTTCTTTTAATCCTATTTTACCTGTGTTTTTAACCCGATAGTAGATGTTTTGACGTGTTTAAAGCGTGATGACAAGTCTAAAGCTGTTCTACACAGAGTTTATTTGTAAAGCATAATTGAAGAAAATAACGTGACCGACTTTTTACATAATTTCTAAATACCCAGTAACTTTAAAATTTTCGGAAACATTCTCCGAAATCTAATGTTTTATTGAATTTTAGAAATCTTGCTTTTAAATTTACTCTAGCTATTATTCTTTTGTCTGATAAAGACGTGAATTGTCATCTGTACTTCCAAAAATTTGGCATATTTATAAATATACAAAAAATTCTTAATTCATTAAAAAATATTGTTGTTTCAAGATTTGTATTAAGTTGTTAGATTTATTATTAGTAAATGTAGTTTTCACTTAATCATCTAATGGCTGAAATTGATATAGGATTTATAACATTTAAAACTTAGAAATTTTTTTAATTAAAATTTTAAAAAATTAAAACAATTCTTGTGCAAATTCATTATTCATCGAAAAATCTTTTAGTATCCTTAATATATCTTATTTATAAAATAAATTAAATGCTTTTCTAAGTAAATAATGTAATAGTTTTATTACATTTTTTATTTTATCATTCAGAGCAGATTTTCGGTAAATGGTGTTTCTGCTTGTCAAAATGAAATTGATAATTTAAATTATCCAAACAGTCCTGCTTCTAACTAATGTAAATATAAAAAGTCCGAAATTTTAATGTCTCGAATTTTCGTAAAAATAATTAAGTGAGAGTAGCACTTTTAAAAAGATATATTTTTACTAAGATTTTCTAAATGAAATAAGTAAAATATAATTTCATTCATTTGAAAATAAGTCCTGAAAATTACATTAAAATCTGTCAATTGTTTGATTTTTGCAAGAATTTCCAAAATAATGTGTTTTTAACGAAAAAAAGATGCTAAAAGTCAGCATACTATTGGCTATGGCCGCCCAATAACACAAGAAAAACATTTTTTACCAAATTTTCGAACGTACAAGAAAGGAATTAAAATTGTAATAAAATAAAGAAAATAGAATCTGGTCTTTACTTTTAACGATAAAATAAACATATTCACGGTAAAACATTATTGTAATCAAGGTTGCTTTTTTTTAAATCATGGTATGCTCCAATGATTTTCTAAAATAAAACATACCACGATTTAAAACACACACACACACACACACACACACACACACACACACACATATATATATATATATATATATATATATATATATATATAGGTACTTCCAGTGATTCTCTAAAATTAGAGGATACCATGATTTTAAAAAACATATATATATATATATATATATATATATATATATATATAGTTTACGAAAAACTAGGTAATCCGTATGGGTAGACCCAAGGAGGATAAAATGTAGAGAGCTCAATGTAAATCAGAGCTAATAATTTAAATAAAAATAAAAACAGACCACTTTAAGGTTCCATGTAATAAATTATTTCACCGCAGCCCTTTTAAAGGAACGCTGATCATCAGACTTTACTTCCAAATGTTGAAACGACAAATGAATAAGATTCATTTTTCATTTCAAACTTTGGAAGTAAAGTCTGATGATCAGCGGTCCTTTAAAATGGCTGCGGTGAAATAATTTATTACATGGAACCTTAAAGTGGCCTGTTTTTATTTTTATTTAATATATATATATATATATATATATATATATATATATATATATATAATCAGGGCTCTTTAAAACTGATCAGATTTAGACATTTCCTTAATGATATCTGATTTTGCCCCTCTCCAATATTTTATTTTGTGGTAGTCTCCTTAAAGAGACTGGGGGAAAAATCTTACAGAAATTAGTACAAGAAAACCAGTTGAAAAGCCTATCCTCTAACTTTAAGTACACAGGATTCACGGTTGTCAGCAAAAGAGACTTGCACTGATGTGAAGTACATATTGGAGATGTTTATATCCGGCGGATTCATAAATTTATCTACGTGGGAAAATTATTAACAGACGACTGACAATGAGACACAGAGATCAGAAGCCGCTTAAAACTAGTGGAATATCAAATTTTTAAGATTTAAGAAAATTTCGTTTGGAACAAAAAGATGAGAGTGTGAAATATCTAATATTTTGTATAGCAGTGAATACAGGTCAATGTTTTCACAAGTGAAGTACTGTAAATTGCGTAGTACAAAAGTCGAATGTCCAACCCTAAAACAAATATTTTCCAAAAATCAGGGCCGACTTCTATGGGTGGTATAAAATGGAAACCTTTATCAGCGACGTGTAAACAAGTGGGACAGTACTCTTCAGAATTACTGTATACCACTTGCCGTACCTCCAGAAGGCTACCATAAATATATCTCACTAAAACTGTTTGGTGAACGTATTTGGCATATTAACACAGAAATTAATATAAACATATACTATTTTACTATACATACATACATACATACATATATATATATATATATATATATATATATATATATATATATATATATATATGTAACGTAAATCATTCAAACGAAAAACAAATACTGAAGCTAGTTATATGGCGAGAATCACTCTCACAAACAATATTTAATAATAAATTACAACCAACTTCGAATCTGTTAATGAATGGTGTGATCCTTGTTCATAAATTCCGGGCTTATCTGGTCATATTTTTTTTGTACGAGCCGGCTTTCAGTCGTTTCGAACGACCATCCTCAGGTAGACATATTAGTGTGTTTTTGTTAAACTCCGAATAGTAATGCGACATCGAAAGATATTGCGGTCCGAAAGAGTGCTTTTTTAGTAATGAGATATTGTTAAATGTAAGAATAATTTTGGAGCGCTGCAACCATAGATATTTTAGGTATTTTTTTTTTAATTTTTAATTAGTATGACTCCATGTAAGGCAGTAAAGCCACTAAGACACAAGGGATTACAGAGTTCGGAAGAATTAGGAACAGAAACATTAATAATGAGCGGGTGGATATTACTGTAAAAAGAAACTTCAATGAATGCGCATAGAATTAACAAAGAAACGGCGATTCAGTAGTCATGGTTCAGTGACCTAAATAAATGACATATCGAGGAGAATGGATTACAAAAGAGAACAAATATGGGGCACCTAGCAACTATGAGGAAAATTTGTTTTTCAAATTAAATCCGAAAAACTTTTCTTTTTTTAATTGGAATCAACCAAATAAGGCAATAGTGTCACTAAAACACAAGGCGTTGCACGGTGTAGATGAATTAGGAACAAAAGTATTAATGATGAGCAGAAATAGAAGAGAGTAATCAGGTGGACAGTAGATAGCGATTGACATTGCATTTAAAATTATTTCCAGATTGGCTGGAAAGCATGAAGCCGGAAAGAAGTGCCACAGGCCTGAAGTGCAAGAATAAAAACGGTGAGCATAGAATTTACGCTACTTCTCCTCGGCCCACCTGTAAATTGATGTGATATCGTCGCTAGTCTTGTGCAGAGTTTAAATAAAATAACTCTAGGTACCATAGCGAAGAGCTCATTGGAACAATTACAAGTATTTATAGAAAAGGCACAGAGAGGCAACCTTACGACGGTGGGAAAGTGACGAGCCGAGCCGCCAAGTCAGGACCAATAATATTGCAGATTATTCTTTGGAGCATATGAAGGAGCTCGACGTAAATAGCAGAGGCACCGAGCCGCATGTGGGAGAAATATTCCAAGCATGGACGAATGATAGACTTATAGATATGTAAGATAGATTCCGGAGAGAATAATTGTCTCCACCGATATAGTGAACCAATTTGTTTAGCAGCTGACCTAGCTATATAATGTTGATTAACAAACATAAAACTGAATAGTTTTATCTCGAACTAATTTCTTCATTTTTCTTCTCTCTCATCACCGACCATGTATCCTTCCTCGGGTATCTGCTGTGGCTGAATGCTATCGAAACCGATTTAAGAGATATTTATATATTTCTCTACCACCCTAGCACACGTTCTTTTAACATTCTTGTTTTGCTAAAACAGATCTTAGCACTGGACCGTTTGAGTAATTCATACCTACACCCGCTATCACGTTTTTGCGGACCCAAGTTCCTTGCCGGCTGTCTCCTGTCTAATGTGACAAACTATTAATGTAACTATTCACTTAGTTTATTAGGTCGTATTGACAGTGTGCATGGGAAAATTGTTGCTTGTCACAGATGCATTATTATTTTGACTTAATTAATTCTACACATTTACCGAAAAACCAAACGAAACAACAAACCAGGTGAATCACTTATTGCTTATTCTCAGGCTAATATTTTTAGTTTGACATGAAGTGGGTAGATTACATCGAATCACGTCTGCTGCTAGGGGAATCGGTTCTTTGTGTCGGTCTAGACAATATTTCTCGCCAGAATCTATCTTAGATATTTATTAGTATACCACTCAATAGTAAACATGGAAAATTGCTGTCACATCTGGTCTGGTTCTTCTGTAACGCAATTTACCTGTTCATTTTCTATAATGACTTTCATAGTAACTTTTCTGATGATTTTTACTCTTTGGTATCACTAATTTAAGTACAGTACTAGATTGGCAACTAAGTCTCATCATTTTACTGTTGAAATTACCATATATAACCGTAAGTTCTATGCTAACAGTTTCTTCTATCGCACTTCTAGCTTGTGGAGATATTTTCCCTCTTCTTCCTTTCAAATCAACTTTGATCTTCAAAACTTTCAGTGAAATATCAATTGTTATCGTCTGCCTTCTTAATTTCTGTTCTTTTACTATTCAAATTTAATGTCAATCGAAATCTTCGATGTTTTGATCTTGAACCCCGTCTTTCTTTCTATCCTCTCCTCAAACACCCGTCTTTACCCTTGCTCTCATTTTCTGTATCCCCTTACGTGCTAGTAGTACTCCCGCCTTTCTTGGAGTGATATGCTTAAAAAAAAGTAACTCAGCTCTCCAAGTTTTTGTTCTCTCTGCAGGTATTGAACTCCAAACTCTTTGGATCAAGTCATTTTTGGAGAATTGAGTTTATAAAAGGAATTACCTGAAACTGAGCAGATTACTGGCTCTACGTTCAGTGGCCTGGAAATGCATCCTGACCGGATGAGTTTTCGAACTTTCTTATCTCGTTTTGAGAATCGTGTAGCTGGCATGGTAACCGATACTGTGAGGCTAAACTTCTTAAAATGTTCGCTCCCTTGAAGAGCCGTCCTGGGTATGACGATAAACTACATCCGCGTCCTGGGTATGACGATAAACTACGTCCAACAGCAAGACCTCTGATCAGGAGGTTTTGAGGAGCGTGGAACCAAATCTTAATTGCTGGCCTTCCCAGATCCACCCTGACTCGGGTGGTAGCACCTGTTAGGGTCCCAGCTATGGGCAAATAGTTGACACCCAAACTTATGTAAAAATAGGTTTTAATATCAGAAATACTTTGTAATAAAAAAATATTACCAGCAATATTTTTTTAGGAAAAACTATTATCAGCAATACTTAAAAAAAATGTACTACCAATATAAATAGCTATACATTCTTTGAAAAAAAAATATGACCAGCTATAGATTTCTCCAAGAAAAAATATTCCCAGAAATAGATTTTTGACGAAAAACATATTACCAGCAATAAAAATTTTGTTGGCATTAAATAACCCATTGAGGTTGATATGCCGTAAAACAAACCAAACCAAACCAAAACCTCTTGAAGGGCCTTATTGCTGATCAACCACCTCGATATCAGCAATAGGAATTATCGAATGGCACTCACTATCCTAAAGGATGAATATCTAGACGAAAATGTAATCATCGACATTTTCCAGGACATACTGGATTCTTCGTTAAACGCCTGAAGTCTTTTTCAACTTTGACTGAATTTATCTCTAGGACAGCCTCACTTCTGGTGCAGTTGGAAAGCTCTTTCAAGCTTGCTTTCTCGAATGACTAATCTTCTGGGTCTCGCCTCATGGCAAAAACCATTTTCTTCTAAATTCCCTTGAGAAGTTAAGGATGAATTGATTCAGCTCTCTGGTAGTATAATTCACACATTGTCTTCCGTCTTAGGGGATACCAGGGAAACATCTTATCAAGAAGGCAATCCCTCAGACACTGTCCCCAATCCTGAGTCGTCATCATTTAGAGAGGGGGGTCGTAGCCTCGATCCAACACCACCAGGAGGAATACTTCCTTTCGTGTTGACTCTGCATTCCGTACTTATTCAGAGAGTTCAACTAATCTCCCAAATGGTGAAAGCGTTTCTGCCAATTGTTTGTTGGACACTGGTTGTGGGCGAACCTATCTGTCCAGTGAAATTTTGAAGCCACTTGTCAGTCTGGAGCCCCTAGGGCTTGATTGTGAATTCTAGTTACCAACACACTTCGGTGACTGTGATAAGCGCTTCAAGGAGATACTCCTGGGAATCAATGTTGGTTTCAGTTGTCCATTTACACTCCCAGTTTTGATGGATAATAACATTGATTTCTCATTGCACATCGATGAACTGGACTCCTTTTTCGGACAAATGGCAGGTTTGACAGCGGCACAAATATTATTCCAAATAATGGCATAATCGGGCTAGGTTTAATTCAGTATCTTTGCCCCCACTTCAACTGGTGTCTTGTCTGCATGAATTCGCCTTTCCGGTCCCAACTGGGCTTGTTCCGTTTGTTGAGGTGACAAGGTTTAACTCACCTGGATACTCTCAGAACGAGAAAATATGAAGATCCTCTAATCGATTTATTACGACAGTAGAGTACAAAGAATTAGAAAGAATGTTCAGTGGGGGAGTCACTGGAATAAAGGAACAAATCTTTCTAACTATGACGAGCAGATGGTTGTGCTCTTCAGACAATCTGTCACATTCAAGGACAATAAGTATTATATACGATTACCTTGGGAGTCCTAAAAGATATCTTGTGTACTTTCCAACGATTCTGTGACCATCCTCGTCTTGGGCCATGTGGCAGAGAGACTGTAACGCGGTGGGCTTCATCGGGACTATTTGGAGTTTTTCCGTCAGCAGGAACGTGACGGAATAATAGGGGAGATTTTGTTCCCACTCAGCGGTTTAAGGAATATATTTGGATTCCACACATCCTTGCCCTGAAGGCAGATCGCACATTCACCACTAAAATTCGACTTGTTTTCAACTGCAGTGTCAAAACAATTACCCGACTTCTCGTAATGAGGCTGCCTACCAGGGAGTGATCCTTGCAAGTGATCTATTAGAATTATTATCCTCATTTCGAGCAAATAATCACGTTGTGTTGGCGGATATCAGGAGAGCGTTCTCAATGATCCGCCTAGAGTTGGGGGTCGATAAGTATAGGTTCTGTTTCTTCTTGAAAGACAGAGCTAGGCTGTGTTGTTTCATGTATACTAGAATTATTTTCGGGTTCACGTATATCCCCTTTATATTTAATTGTGTTCTCAGTCACCATACTGCTCAATTTCCTTCAGATCTTTGTAGACGTAAGATGGAGAAGCGGTTCTACGTGGACAGTCTAGTGGTGACCAGTGATAGTCCAGATATTGCAGCTCTGTGTGAGGATTGGGGACAATCAAAGAGGCACATACCCGCGGAAGCAGTACGAGCCTTTGACCCTTTGTATTTATACTTGCGAGGTCGTGTCCTGTTGAGTGATTTATGGAAGAGGGGCTTGGGATGAGATGAGATGAGTAGGTTCTGCCCAAGTTTTCATCCAGATGGAAGAACCTTTCAGATGACCTTTCCAAATTGGGGACCATTTCCTTCCCCCAGAAGGCTTTCAGTGATAACGGGGCAGGCGAACTGTTATTCCACTGCGATGCATCACAAGAGGCATATGGGTTCGCAGCATATGTGGTTTAGAATTGCCAGACTTACCTGGTTTTTGAAACGCCCAAGATGGCACTTAAATGAAAAAGACTCTTCCCATTTTGGACGTTTTGGCAATGTATGTGGCTCTGAAATGCTTGTCCACTGTCTTGAAGATTTGCAGAGGTTTCTCCCCAACAAAAACACAGGTAGCCACGGATTTTCAGGTAGTCCTTTCGGGGATTATTTCTGAGTCAATCGTGAGTAAGAACCTCTTTCCACGAAACAGACTAAAAGATGTCTTGCAGATGATTTCTGGCTTGGAATCCTTGATTAACCATACTCCCTCTTTCCAGAGAACCCTGCTGTCTTGCTCAGCAGGGATTTGACGTTGAAGAAGTTTAAGGGTTCTATTCGGTTCTGGTGACATGGTCCGGATTGGTCGTGTAGCGGGACTACACCATGGGCCACATAGGAGTTGCCATGTCTCAATCAACGCAGCCAAGGGATAGCATGTCTTTCATTGAATGGCGCAGTCATCCAGGAAGAGTAATTCTCAACAGTCTGGCCCTTGGAAAATTTTTCTTCATTTCCAAAGCTCTTGGGGGTAACTGGGTTAGTCCTAAAGTTTATCAATATGCTGCGGCGGTTGGTCGTTGACAGTGAAAGACAATGCAACAACAAGCATATCCTGAGGAATTGACATTCTTAGCGGATACTTCAGACAGGATTGTCCCTAGGTTGATGTGCGACCTTGATCTATATATTGACGAGGAGGGACTAATTAGGTCGGCCCGCAGAATTGGTAATACTTTTCATTTTAATATGAGAGTTATACATCCTATTCTGTTGACTAAGTATCAGCGATAACCAAACCCCTCATAATGGATTCCCATGTCAGTTGCTAGTACTTGGGATTTGGGTCCGCGTAGGCTAAGATGAACTGGTTACGAGGTGCCCAAAGAAAGAAAGCTGTGAAGACAGTCTTGCGTACATGTGCAGGATGTTCTATGCTAGACATGTCCTGCTTCACAATGTGTCCAAGTTACCTACTTAGCGTATGGAGCTGAAGGTGCCCTTCAAACATACGAGAGTCGACTACACTGGGCACCTTTGGATGAAGGAGGGTGATAGGGTGGTGAAAATGTATTTGCTCGCTTTCACGTGTCTTCGTATCAGATCTGTACACATTGAGATGGTGCCAGACTTGAGTGTGCTGTCCTTCCTTCAAGCATCTTCCATGGAATCCCGGCTGCCATCTATAGTGATAATCCAAAGACCTTCCTGAGTGGGGGTCGGCTGTTCAGGGGGTTATTGGTGTGCCACGATTTCCAGTAGACGATTGGCTCTTGCCAAATCAAGTTACGCCCTATTCCACTGTTCTCTCCCTGGGTTAGGGGCGTCTGGGAAAGAAGTATCATGACGATCAAAACCTGCCATCACAAGATTGTGGGCCGTGGGGGGTATAGATTATTTCTCCCTACTAAACCTTATCTCCAACATTCCAAGGGCTGTCAATAATCACCCACAACTTATCGAGTACCGGCGGAGATAGAGATGGAAGCAGTATCACGGAGCATGGTTCTGCGTGCTAATGTAAGTCCTGGGTTGCCGTTGAACCTGGACGTGGAAGATTTTGTGCTCTCCATGCCCCCCCAGCAGGGAGAGACTCATCAGAACTATGCAGATACGGAACTGGTGCCTGGAGAAATCTATGGCCAAATGATATGACGAGTAAGTGTTGAGCATCAGGGTGAGGCCACGGGGTCGTTCTAGAGTGCCATTCCAGAACAGACTGAAGGCTAAAGATGTGGTCTTAGTCAAGTGACCTTTTTGGGTAATTGGTGGAACTGATTAGCGGAAGAGATGGTGTTGTCAGAGCAGCCAAGTTACACAAGGTTGTGCCGTACAGGTCCACTCCTTTAAGAACTCGTTTCCGCAAGATTTGTCCCTATCTGTGGGAAGGGAAGATGTAGTCCTTGCCTGCTTCTTCTGGAGCAGCAACAGATGTTCTTTCTCCTGTCTCTCTTCAACAATCGCCTTCTGATGAAGAGGAGGTGGTTTGGTTCTGGCCGATATGCAATGCTCCGCAAGGTAATCAGGCTATGATTTGTTGGAATAGATGTGATAAATGGTGCCACTTCGGGTGTGTGGGGGTCGAATCTCCCGCACTTTCAAGACAGAAATAGTAATGTTCAGACTGCGCACATTTGAGGCGCCATTGGGGCAGGCCTAATCTACTTCCCGAATAAGTTAGGAGGGCTCACTATAAAAAAGAAAAAAATTCTTTATAACATTGTCAGTTGACACTAGTAGGGTACTGTACATGCATTCATATATTTATTCTGGTTCTTTATTTTTTTTCTTTTGGTCCTCGAGAATTTGATTGTCCAGGCGGAAGAAAAGCAATGCACTTACCTGGGTTGTTGATTCTTACAAACCAAAAGTGGGTACCTTTTTTTTCTAACTTTTTATTGTTACAGGGGTCACGTGACTTTATTACCACGTATTCCCCGAAGTACTTATAAGAGAAGGGAAGTGTATTTTTTTCTTTTTTTTCAGTATTTATATTTACTTAATGAAAGTTATTAGACGGTCACGTTACTTCGCCAAAAGGAATCTTACATTATTTACATTATTCGGATTGTTATCCTAATCTTCATTGCCATATTAACAACATTTCGGCTGTTATACCCTGCAGCCTTCTTCAGGTGATTGGAAGATCAAACCGAAACCTTCGTTTCGTCCACTGGGGTAGATTGTTCTAGTTCCACGTACCGGATGTCTCAGTTCTTTTCCTTTAACTCAACTCTCCATGTTTTGGTCAACCACTGCTGTGGCCTGGTACTGAACTCACAACTCTTTGGGTCTAGTCACTGAAGAATCCCGGAGAGTACAATGGCCGAAACGTTGTGAATATGGCAATGAAGATGAGGATAGCAGTCCGAATAATGTAAATAATATAAGCAATCATAATACCTCATCACAGAGATATAGACTGATATTGAAAGGAATCTTATTTCAGAACTTAAGGTAAGTGCTTTTGTTTCTTTTCCTCGGCCTAAACCATCTGTAGATTTTTCTGGGTTGAGATTTTCTCCACAATTCGTCATTCATTTGCTTTACCTCGTATATCGCGGTTTTAATCATAATCCATTTGCCCTACCTCGTTTGTCGCGGTTTTAATCGTCATTCATTTGCCCTACCTCGTTTGTCGCCATTTTATTTGTCATTTATTGGCTTTAACTCCTCATTTGTCAACACTTTACTCATGATGTATTTAATTTACCTCGTTACCCTCGATTAATTTCGTCGTTTATTTGTTTTACGCGTATTGCATTTACTTTTTTATTTCCGATGATATTCGTCATTTTTTTTTTTTACCCCGGTTTTCGCTGTTTTACTTGTCATTTAACTCGTTTTCCTCGGGTATATTTATCATTTATTTGCTTTACCTCGGTTTTACGGTTTCGTTTGGCATGTATTTTATTTACATCGTTTGTCACTATTTTCTTCGTCATTTCTTTGCTTAATCTCATTGGACGCGCACTTTTCCTAGTCATTTATTTCTTTTGACTCGTTTTTCGCGGCTTTATTCCTGATTTTTCTTAATTCTTCATTTGTTTCTTCTATTTGTTTTTCTTGATCTTCTTTCTTTTTGCTTTTATTCTTTTCTTCTTTTTTAGTTTTTCTTCCTTTTTTCCTTCTTCTTTCTTCCTCGGTTTGTTTTCTTTTCTTTTCTTGCTTTTCTTCTTCGTCTTTATCATTTTCTTATCTTTCTCATCGCCCCTGTCACCGTCATTGCAATCAACAATTGAAATATATACAATTCGAATAGAGCTCGAGAGTGCAACTGATTAGAAGATCGATTTGCTTTGTGGTCCCCCAGACAAAACGTTTCTGCCTTAATCGAAACTGCACAGGAGTTCAGGTAAAGGAAAGAAACGATTCAAAGAATTAATTGGTTAATTCACTTAATTACATTTTTAATTAATTGAATTAAATGATTATTTATCAGAAACATTTGATGGTCCACATCAAACGCTTGTTTTGCCAATAGAGAAAATAATGACCAGAAGACATTTTAAATTGGATCACAAAAGAAAATGATGACTGTAGGACTTGATATCTTGTTCTTGAGTGTGTTTTTTTTGTTTACTATTGATGAGATAATATTTGCTAAAGTCTTCCTGATATTGTGATCAACTTCATCAAGATTTTGATTAAAATTACAGCCATTTTATTTATTATCTCTAGCATAATACCTGTAAAAAGTAATTGTTTTATTTGCATATAGTCGGTGTGATTTCAAAAGAGCGCAAGTTGACACACGCGCATTTTAAAAGTTATATTTTAAATTTATTGGAAAAGAATATATCGATCTATATTAGATGAAAAAGACAATATTATAATAAAAAATATTTATGAAGGTAGGCCTTAATTTTCTTTTTTTTTTTCTTTTTTTTGGGGGGACATTTTTATTCTCATTTTTTCATCTTTAACTTGTCTTCTTCTCAATTCACGAAAATGCGCTTTCGGGTTTTTGCAGTGTGTTTCATACTCGAACGAAAACTCTATGGCCTTAAGATTTCCTTGAAGCATGAAACAGATTATTGCCGGTCGGTGTTCACTTCAGTGTCCACTTTTATCTTTACATATGCCAAATCCGTGAACATGAGCATTTTCTACTATACTACTAAAACTATATTTTTATCATTTTATATTATACAGTATATATTTTGCATTATTCTAATATATTTTCCAAATAAATACAGGGTGTCCATAAAGTTCGTGCGCATTTTAAAAATGTATAACTTTATTTGTATTTGCGAGAGAAATAATTTGTAAAATCGGATTAGAAAGAAGTAATTCTATATTTTTTAAGGTTTTATTGATATTTTTATATAAGTTTCCACATGTCCGCCATCATTAGAAATGCAAAGGGTAATACGATTTTGCAGTTCACGGAAAACATTTGCCAACTGATTTACAGTAATGCCTGAAATCACATTTGATATTTTAGCTATGCTTAAAACTAGGTACATTAAACTTTATAACATTTTTTACAGATTATTTCTATCGCAAATACAAATAAAGTTATATTTTTTTTAAAGTGCACACGAACTTTATGGACACCATGTGTATCAGTTCAAAGTATTTTGTCTGTCGTAAATTATCAAACTGTCCTAGGTATGACGATAAACTACATCCGGCAGCAAGGACTCTGATCGGGAGGTTTTTCAGAATCTTGGAACCACTTCTAAATGTTTGTTTTTTCCAGGTTCACCTTGACCTAAGGTGGTAGCACCCGTTAGATTCCAAGCTATGGGCAAATAGTTAACCCCACAACTGGGGTCAAAATACTATGAAAGTTTAAAATGTTCTTTTTAGTTTTTTTTTTTAAATAAAAAATATTGCCAGAAATACATTTTTGAAATAAAAACATTTATTACCAGAAATGACGAAAAGTACTAGCAATACAATTTTGAACAAAAATATATTACCAGCAATACATTTTTTTTAAAAATATTATTAGCAATATATTCAACTCCCGACAGAAATCCACTTTAAAAATATGTCAATGAAACCAGATCTACAAATTGATTTCTTACGAAGAATACATATTCTGTTCATGCGAACCTATCCTAAAAGATGCTGTCGGCATTAAATAACCTATTGAGGTTAATATGCGGTAAAACAATATAAAACAAAATAAAACGTTATCAAATACTTTTGCATAATCTATAGATCTTAGATATACTTCTTTCTGTACTAGTAATTCTCTTTGTGATATAATTCTTAACATAAACATTACATAACCTGTTGCAGTGTCCTTGTTCCGCTGCAAGTCTGGTACACTTATTTGTCAGAATTCGGTTGATAATTTTCGAAACGTGGCTCATTAGGCTGATTGTCCGATGTAGCTCCCATTCACTTGTACCTTGCTTCTTAAGTAGTGAGATGAAAATGGATCTATTTAGTTCTTGCGGTATATCACCACTGTTGTATATTTTATTTCTGTAATTTTCCAAAGCCGGAATCATCTAATCCTGCTAGTATTACTGTTAAAGCCCCATCTGTTCCTAATGCATAGTTTCTGTTGGACTTGGTCCGTGCTGATTTTATTTCAGGCATTGATATTTCTGGCTTTGCCATATGAAACACTAGATTCAAGCAGAAGTTTAAATATCTAGGAACCGTCTTGACAGAGGACGGTAATTGCGAAACTGAGGTCCGTAGACGTATTGCGATGGCCAAGGACAAATTCCAAAAGCTGGGCAGAATATTGCGCGGCAGGAGCATTTCTTTGGTAATAAAGAAATGAATACTGAGACATCTGACGTGACATATGACGTGACATCTGACATTCCTTACGGCAGCGAATTTTAGACCATTTCCTCAAAGATGATGAAGAGACTTAAGGTGACAGACATGTGGTTCTTCAGAAGTATGCTAAGGATATCATGGACCGAGCGCGTGAGCAACGATGAGGTCTTAGAGAGGTTGCAAGCAAGGAGGAGGCTAATACTTAATATCAGGAAGAGGAAGCTGAAGTATCTGAAGTTTCTGGGACACATAATGAGGATGGAAGGCCTAGAGAATCTGATACACACGAGTCGAATAGAGGGAGAGAGAGACAAGGGAAAGCAACGCGTGGCATACCTAGTGGGCATAAGCAAGTGGATGACAGAACGTGGTCTGTGGGAGGAAGCAGAAGGAATGAAATTGTTGAGAGCTGCAAAGGATAGAGGGAGGTGGTGGAGAGCCATGATCGACTACGTCCTGAAAGGATATGGCACATATAAATAAATGTTGTCCTCTTTCGTTGCGGAAGAGTTCTCCGAAGTATTCGTTCCATCTCTGAAGTATTTTTGTTTCTGTAATATCAGTTTTACTTTGTCTGGAGTCTGTATAAACACGTTTATTAACCCATATATATTGATCTAATAATTAAGGTAAGTGGTTTAACAAAATGGTCATCATATATGATAATCAAATATAGATTATACACCTCAAAAGAATTTTACAATATCTGAGTCTGGCTTGCACAAAGGCGACTTCTTCAAATTCTACACTAAGTATTTTCCATACGTGCGTTGCCTAACCGTAACTTGCAATATTATGTACATTCCTAAACTAACATATTTTTAAATAGGTTTGAAAAACGGCCCTCAATTCATAACTAAGGTACGTGATAAATTAATGATTCCTTAAGAAATTGTCAATTATTGATCCATTTACAGAGGATTAAAAATGATATTTTCTTGATTAATCTTTTGATTTGACTTCAGAAATGTTGTCGAAATTTATTCAATGTTGTCGTATTTCAAACTTCTTTGAATTGTTTGCACTTCTTACATTCTTCAGACTGCTGCGCTCATCTTTAATCATTTAGGCCTTCGTACACTCTGGTTACTTCAGGTTTGTATTCAGTAATGCTTGGCCGATGTAGGAGATTTTTGTGGCTTAACATAGACGAAACGTCGTGAATAGGACAATAAGGATGAGGATAACAGTTCGAACAATGTAAGTAGTGTAAATACCCAAAATCTTTGCCGACTAAATTAAAATTTTCATTTCAAGACATTTTGTAAATGATGACCAGCATGATAATGGAATCTATCGCGGCTACATTCAATGTGAATAGGTGCATTCATGGCTTTCATAAGAAAACATTACAAGTGAATTGGAAGGCGCCATAACTGCTAGACTTAGCAGGTTCACTTTTTCTAACACTTTTAATATTATGGCCGAAAGATACAAAAGAATTTTACATAGGTTTATTTTTCAAGGCTTAGCAAGAGCAAATATGTTTCCCGCTTTGTCAAAAATCGAGGGATCTAGCCTTTTCACGTTACATATGAACCAGTGCTAATATAAAATGTCATCTTTCTTTGTACAGGTGGTTCAAAGGTCATGTCACCCCCTGCTAAAAAGTAACGATAAAAGAACAAGTCATACAGTAATGACAAAGCACGTGTACTGGATTCAGTTTATTCACTTTCATTGACGCTGTCACACATCGACAAGGTCTGTATGAACACCGTCATTTTATTCACGACTAGCAGTATGGCCAGGCGTTGCCCGTGCTTGATTCAAAAATCGTACGACTCATACAGCAATCGCTATCACTTGACTTAAACTATTTTTGCCCTTCCTTGCCTGTAAATGAGTGCCCTTTGCCGTGCTGATGTTGCTACATGCCTTACTTTTTGCATATCTCACACTGCGAATTTTTATGAGCTCTATACTAAACATTAAATCTGTTACGAAAAAAGAACTAAACAAAATGAATACAAAACGACCAGCTTTAAAAAAGGACTCGTAACTGGAAAAAAACGAATGAAAAATGAATGTTAACAACAAATACTTTTTCACATCCAAACCAGTTCTGCGGAATCAGAATCAACGTTGAGTTTAAGCAAGCGAATGAGCCAATTGGAGTAAAGTGCCATGCAGATTTAAATTTTTCCCACGTGTGACGAATGCAGCTATCGATTTTTTTTTGCATGCTAGCATGCTAGTTAATATTCGTGTGAGTCAGCTGTTGGCAATCACGCTGGCCAATAGAATCTTCCTGCCTATTCGTGGCAGCCAGCTATAGGGTCTCACTCTGGTCAGTAGAAAATGGCCGCAAACTACATGAAAACTGTCGTAGAAGCATGAAAAAATCGAATATTTCCACTATCGATGGGTGTTGGGAAATGCAAAGTCGGTCTTGGCCTTTCCAGTTACTTGGAGCATGTGCATGTAAATTCTGGTGCAAATCCGTCGAAAATTGCGGCAGTGCATTCGTTACACACATACACACATCCTGCCTTTTATTGATAGAGTTTTACGCGATTTGTAGATTGTTGGGAAGACTCTCGAACTGATGGGTATTCTGGTATCGTTCATGTGAAATTCTGTCCTTGATAATAACCCCACCACGGAGCGTTGAAATAGAAAATTATATTACGTATGGGTGACAAAATTTTTAACCCCTCCCCTCCCCTCCCTGTAGATCACAGATATTTGGGTGAGGAGGTTACTGAAACTTCTTTCGACATTTTCAATAGTCACTGATATAGTAAAGAACAGTCTCAAGCAATATATAAGTTTGGGTAAGTGTCAACTAAGTAATTCTGAAAAATGCAAGTAAAAAAAAAATATATATGCCTTTTTCAGCTTTAGATGTTAAAGGATCAGTCAGGACCCGATAGAGCAAACATATGGAGCGTATATCCCCTGAAGAAGGCTGGAGCGTATATCAACCGAAACGTCTTGAATAGGACAATAAAGATGAGCACAACTGTCTGAACAATGTAAATATAACGTAGCTGTTTAGGGTGAAGCTTAATTCTCGGTAATCGGATACAAAGGGAGATAGGATGGTTCCCAACTGTTGATGTGGACTAGTGGGTCCTAGCTGTGAATGTTAGAACTGGTGGCACTAAGGAATATAGTCGTCTGAAACGTTTTCTATAGAAATAGTGATAGTTGAAGAAAGAAGCCCGTTATAATACACATACTATCAGAAATACAGACAGATGTTTTTATTAATTGGTTTATTCAAAAATATATCGTAAACTTTTATACTTGCAATTTTATAAATATATTCATATTTTGCACCTCCTTGGATCGGTGTCTTTAGAAGCAATGCCAATTAATTTATCTCCCCTACAAGGTCTAAAGTAAATGGTTACTGAAGGAGTATTTTATGTGAGCGCTAAAAGCCGTAGTATATAAGGATATGTGACGAAAATATAAATATTATGTCTAGACATCAATAGGTTAAAATTTTAATAGTCATGGAAGCATCTTGGGATTCTATTACACAAAATAGTGTTCCGTGGGAAGAAGCTGTTTGGGTGAAGCTTAACACTCGGTAATGGAATACAAAGCAATAAAGGATGGGTCACAACTGTGTACGCGGCATATTGGGTCCTTACCTGTGAATTTTATAAATGGTGGATCTAAAGAATATAGTCATCTGAAAGTTTTTCTATAGAAATAGTGGTAGTTGAAGAAATATTATATTTATATTTTTTTATATTGGTCTTCTCAGAAGTTTTATAAACCCTTTCATATTTCTCCTCCTCTTTGGAGTGATGTCTTAAGAAACTTGTAATATTCTGAAAATGAAACCTTTCATTTTCCAGGTATTTTTCAAATACGTGTTTTCATATCACTACTTACATTATTTATATTATTCGGGCTGTTATTCTCATATCCCTTGCCATATTTACAACGTTTCGGCCGTTGTGCGCTCCGGCATTCTTCAGGTGATTGGAATTTCGATCCGAACCTATTATTTCGTCTACCAGGGTAGGGTGTTCTAGTTTTATGTGCCATGCCTCTTCCGGATGTCTCAGTTACTTCCCTTTAACTCATCTCTCTCTGTTTCACCACTGCTGTGGCATGGTGTTGAACTCACAACTCTTTTGGCTCTAGTCACTGGATCTAACCGACGTCTTTATCCACTTGGCCTTTTGTCCATGAGGAAGATGAGGATAACATAGCGAATAATGTAAGTAATCATAACACCTCATCTCAGAGATCCAAACACCCGGAGAAGTCCGGAATGTACAACGGCCGAGACGTTGTCAATATGGGAATGAAGATGAGGATAACAGTCCGAATAATGTAAATAATGTAAATAATTATGATGTCTCATCTCAGAGATATAGACAAATATTTCATATTAGTTTCTGGCAAAAAATTCCGTCGTGCTTTAGGATACTTACTCTTCCAACCGCTTGTCTTTTCTTCAAATATCTTTTACGTTGTGTTTATTGAAGAAATAAAGAACAACTATTTTATAGTAACGTAAACAAATCCGGTAATCCAACAAGCACAAGACCGAGAAATTTAATGACTGAAACATTTTCTTTACCACGAAGGTCACCAATTAAAAAAAAAACAACTACTTCCAAAATAGCATAAAAGTGTCTCGAACTAGCGTAATCTTAAGCTATCAATTTTTACACCTTCTCCAAAATCGTGACCTTGGGCAATACATGGCTAAGCGAAATAAATATCTGTAAATCGCGTACAATTATAGAAGTAGGATTCGTAAACTATATGCCTGTCTAGTTCGATCCATACATCGTGTCTGAAATATTTGTGACTCAATGCTAGACGAAGATGGGCTTTCTAAATAGAAGTCACGATTCCTCTTCCTTTATATGCTAAATATATTGAACACAATGGAGGGAAAAAATGCATAATAATTGGGTCGTTTCTTTTTGTTTCAGTGAAACATAAAAAATGTTCATTAAATCTGATAAATAAGTCGACGTACAATAAAAGCTACAAAATAAATATAAAAATGGCTGCAGAAGAAATTCAAGAATAAAAGTCTGCGGTTGGTCTTTGAAAATGTCAGAGGTTGAGATGATGAAAAACCTAGATTGATATCGATTTTTCTAACAAGGCATAGCAAGGTGTGATGCTATGTTGAACAGTGCTGACACTCTGAGGATTTGGATGGCCGGATTACTACCTACAAACCCACCATCATCATCTGACTCCATTCCCTGCCACATTTGACTTCTATGTTCTCTCAAATTCTATTCCCGTATACTCCTCCATCCTCCCCCATTCTCTCTTCTCTTCCGCTTTCTCGTATCATTTTCTCTTTCCTTTTCATGTTGTTATTTTTACATTTTCTCGCCTGTTTATCTTTACTTATGTCTCTATTCCGCACCGCTGCCTGTACATTTTATTTTACACACAACTCCTCTCTCTATCTCTCTCACTTTCTCTCTGTGCCTCAATCACTGCCTCTATCTCTCTCTTAACACACACACACACACACACACACACACACACACACACATACATACATACATATATATATATATATATATATATATATATATATATATATATATATATATATGTTTACATTATTCGGACTATTGTCCTCGTCTTTGTCGCCATATTTATCACAACGTTTCGGCCGTTGTACGCTTCGGCCTTCTTAAGGTGGTTGGGATGTCGAACTGAACCCTTTATTTCGCTCACTGGGGTAGACTGTTCTAGTTCCACGTGCCATGCCTAATGGATGTCAGTTACCAGTTATCTCCTGTTAATTCCCCGCCCCAAGTTCACCACAGCCTTAACTAGGTATTGAACTCACACACTTTGCGTCCTGTCACTATGTTGTAATAAATATGGCGACATAGATAAGTCAATAGTCCGAATAATGTAATTAGTGTACATAACACCTCATCTCCGGAATATAGACATCACAAGGAAAAAACATTATGAGCAAAAGGAGCTAGAGGCAAATGACAGCGAGCCCCAGCAAACACTCACGTTGTTTGCACAAGGAAGGCTTGCGGGACCAGATGTAAAGTACCTCCAGAACCTCAAGGTGACAACACGGTGAACCTGTCAACACTAAAATTAGCTGCACAAAATCTCATTTTTTTTCTCTCCTCCTCCACATTTCCTTTTCATTGTAAATTTTCTTTGTTTTTTAATTTAAATTAAATCTCCTGTTGTAAGCCTGATGAGCGGGAGCGAAACCGGTTGCTTCGCCCGTTTTTAATATGTCTAGTAATATCAAGCTTCATACGTTTATTGCTGTGATAAAAAAAATTTTCCTTCAAAAAAAAAAAAAAAAAATATATATATATATATATATATATATATATATATATATATATATATATATATATATGATGGATGTTTACAGATTAAATAAATACGACGCCCATCAGGGACCTACATTAATGTTTATGACTTTGAGAATGGCTCTTGAAGCTGACAAATGCTTTGAAAGATTTATTGCATAGTCGTCAGAGTTTATACCTCCTGGGTTCGTTTGCTGTGGATATTCAAGTTTCTGCTAAGTGCAGATTGACTAGAACAAAATGTACCACAGTTTGCGTTGGTAAGATCGTTGTTAACACGACAAGCTTGCCAGTTATACCTGAGTCTTCTAACATGAATTTTCAATGCGATGAAGGAGCCCTCCTTTGGATAATGCAATTCGATTTCGCCTCTAAACATGCAAATAGTGTGAAACTTTCATTAATGGTTTGTTGTGTATCTTATAGTGTCTATTTCCCCCACAGGTCTCCTTAAATATTCTCTTGCATTAAAATGTAACTTTAATTTGAATTCATCACTAAATATTACTTTTTACCAATTTCTTTTGACCATTCTACTCCGAGGTTTTTTCTTTCATGATGTTTGTTTTTTTTATTTTATTTTTGTTTTTGTTTTTCTCTTCTATACGGCCGTTCAATTTGTTTTCGTAATATATTCCGTAGTGTATCAACGGAAACCTCACAGTTAAGACTGCTTTTTCTTTTCTCTTGTCTGGCTTTTTTCGTTTTTTTTTGTTTTGTTTTGTTTTTTTGATACCGTTCTGAGATTCTTACAATATTTCTTACGTTTCTGTTTTCTAACGTTTGTTGTCTTCAGGTTTTCTTTAGAGTTAAAACACTTACAGTCGTAACAAAACTCTTTTCGGTGATTCGAACACAATTATCAACTGCCTGTCGTTGATTCATCTTCCTCTTCAAACTTTATCTTTGTTTCTACAGAAATGTTAGCTATGATTTTAGCCTATAAAGCTCACTAATCTTCAACTATAATGACTTGCCAAGGTATCTTATACTCTTATTAATACGATAAAACAATTCTTACTTAGAAATATGCATATTGTTATGACTTTAACATCTCAGATACTTCATTGAGCCAAGCGTTTTGCATACCTTTTCAGGTAGATCTACGGTGTATCTTCTGTTATACGGCACGTTCGAAAAAGCACTAACTTATTTTCCAATCTGCAAGTTTCACAGACACAACTGATAAAAGCATACTGCTAAATACTCTTAACAAAATAAAGGTATAAAATCATTTTTTGTAGTTGGATCAAAACCAGTTTGCCGTATATATTTTCTCTTGTTTGTTTTTTTTCTTTAGACCGTATGGCACAAAGTCCAAGTGCCCATTATGGATCGAACACAGTAAACTCTCGGTGATAGCTTCGTCCACCGCAAGGAAAGTTGGCTTCCTGTGCCGCGTCGGGAAATTTTTCTCGCCGGAGTCGATCCTTCAAATCTACAAATCAACCATTCGCCCTTGCATGGAGTACTGCTGCCATATATGGTCTGAAGCCCCTTCTGTTTGTCTCAAAGTTCTTGACAAAATCCAGAGACCGATATGCAATGTAATTGGCCCTGATCTGGCATCTCGTCTGCAGTCGCTTTCTCACAGACGTGCCGTCACCTCCCTCTGTCTTTTTTTACAAATACTTTCATTGTAACAGCTCCGATGAGCTGCTTTCGCTGGTTCCCAGTCTTCATGAATTTAAGCGTTCTCCTAGGCTGGCCTCTCGCTCACACCCTTTCACTGTCGACTGTTAAAATTAGCCGTCTCTTCTACTCCAATAGCTTCATGTCTTGCACTTCTCACCCGTGGAACTCCCTCCCCTTTTCCTATTTCCCTGATAGCTATAATCTCCAACTATTCAAATGTAATGTCAATCGATGTCTCAAGATGCCTTGATCTATCCCCTAACCTCTTCATCCTTTTGTTTATCACTCCTATTTACACTCGCTCCAACTCTCTGTAACCACTTGCGTGCTAGTGGCTTCCCGCCTTGCTTGGGGTGAAACGCCTTAAAAAAATAATTTGCTAGACTGTCTTCGACCGACAGAATATCATAAATGTACATTATCCGCTTCAGGATCAAATTAAGTCTAGGATTAACCGTTATTTATCCCTCGTATCACAATAACTGTGCTCCTTACTCTTACTGGTCGCTCAACAACCGCCTTCGATAACGATCTGCCCTAAGTGGCTCTTGAGACTTGTATGGTGTGAACATTAGAGAAAAATGTATATTCATCAGTAAAAAATCTCGCGCAAACTTGCAAACTAAGAATTGGATAGACCAAAATAAATCAAGTATGAAAATTTAAATAAGTAGGAAGTGTTTTCGACGGAAAATGTGACATCAGAAGTTTATGCGAATGACGAATGGTGCCTTCTAAAAGCTGAGCAATATGTTAAAAAATAGAAAGAAAATTCCTTAGAAACGAGTGCTGAACTGCTAGGTAACTTCGGTCCTCCTATAATCTTTTCACAGATGACGATACCTGAGGCCAGCGAAATGTGTTTCGACAAAAAGATGGTGAGAATACCATAAACACACGAGTAACTAAGAAGGTTTTAGAAAAAATGGAATCGAAATGGGCACATGCTTAACCACAGAAAGAGACAGTTACAATTTATAGGACACATACTGTGGAAGGAGGGCTTAGAAAATAAAACACTCACTAGACATATTGAAGGCAAGAGGGACTGAAGAAAGCAGTGCATGGCCTATCTAACGAGCTTTTGTAAATGATTGGCAGAACAGGGATTAGGAGAGACAGCAAAAAGATTAACCTTAATAAGAGCTACAATGGATTAGTGTGAGACTGTGTGAGCTAAACATTACCGCAAAAAGAAGCCCTTTAATAACTTTAGATATGTCTTTTTTTTAATCATTTCAAGCAAAACAGTAAGAGGGAAGAGATTACTGGGTGTTAGATGATTAGAAAAATCTCCTATTAAGGAGAGAAGACAATAAAAGAACAAGAATTAAGAAGACAGAATATAAGGATTGATACTGAAATCTTTGAAGATTAAAGTTTACTGGCAAACAAGAATCTTTAATTTCCCAAATCGACAAGTAATATAAAAGAAACAGTTAAAATACAACTTATAGTCACATTTGAAAATTTATGGTAAAACATGGATCTAGAGACATATTAAGTAAGTATTGTTTAGAACTATGAAGAAAAATAAGTTATGGAGAGGCATAATAGCCAATGCCCTGGAGAAGCATGATACAGACGTGCGACATATAAAAGAAAAAAGAAGATTATTCCATCCCTTACCACGCACAGCGGATGGCTGAAAATTTGGATGCTACCGAAACATATATACAAAGCAGTGTGGAAAATTTATCAACGTAACCCTATTTTCAAAATCAAACCAAATGACTAATCATGTGATTTTTTAAGGCTTTTTCAATCATTCCCCCCACACCCCAAGCAAGGCAATAAAGCCACTAAGATGGAAGAGTTTACAGAGTGTTAGAGAATATGAAAAATTACTATTAAGGAGTGACGACAATATAAGTATAGTAATAAAGAAAACATTAGATAACGATTGACATTACATTTAAATTACTGAAGATCAAATTTGACTAGAAAGGAAGAAGCCGGAGGAGAGTTCCACAAACGAGAAGTACGACAGAAGAAATTGTTCACATAGAACTTACGGTTACATCTAACCATTTCAACTGTAAACTGATGAGATCTTGCAGCCAATCCAATAATCCGTTAAAATTCATAATGTCTAGGTTCCAAATAGGAAAGTTCATCCGAACAATTACCATGATAGTCTTTAAAGAAAAGTCGAGAGAAAGCTACATTACGGCCGAATTTAATGTGTAGTATACGAGCCGGTGGGCTCGGCCAAAAATGCCGTAGACCCCGTATAAAACGGAGTCGGTTATCTGTTTCTCGAGACGAGACCCTTCCCTTCGGCATAGCCTTGTCTGGTGATCCTCTCTGCCCGAAGGCATAGTTTAACAGGCACAGCAGGAGACGATTCTCCAAATGCAGACCAACATACAGTATTTACTACAGTATTTATGTGAATGGGGATATACCCATTATCATCCGTAGGCATGCTACAACACACACACACACACACACACACACACACACACACACACATATATATATATATATATATATATATATATATATTAGTTAGACATAGATGAAATACATGAACTACGAGAAAACCTTCCACAAAAGTTCAAATGCAGACCAAAGTACAGTATTTACTACTGTATTTATGTGAATAGGGATATACCCATTATCGTCCGTAGGCATGTTACAACACACACACACACACATACACGCGCACATACACACGCATATATATATATATATATATATATATATATATATATTAGTTAAACATAGATGAAATACATGAACTACGAGAAAACTTTCCCAAAAACTTCAAATGCAGACCAACATACAGTATTTACTACTGTATTTATGTGAATAGGGATATACTCATTATCGTCCGTAGGCATGCTACAACACTCACACACACATTCACACACACACACAAACACACACAAACAAACACACAAAAACAAATACACACACACATACACACATACATAATATATATATATATATATATATATATATATATATATTAGTTAAACATAGATGAAATACAGGAACTACAAGAAAAGTTTCCCCAAAACTTCTTTCTTAACCTCACATATTAACTTAATAATAATAAAATAACTTTTCTTGATATACTGATAGACTCTAATCATATTACCTTTACTACCTCCTCATATAAAAACAAATGTAGCATAAACACGTGCACATTAACTATAAAAGTGAATGTCCTGACTATTACAAAATAGCTATATATACAATATGTAATATACTGTGTAAAACATTTTCTAGACTGAATTAAAAAGAAAATTCAACAAACACTCATTAGTAATGACTTTCCTAACTTGATGAACAAATTAGACGAGCCATTGTAAATATTAACTAAAAAAAATAAATATACCAATCTACTATAACGTTGTCAAATGTGTTCTAAATATAAAAAAGATGAAAATATCCTAAATAATTTCATAAGTACTAACGTATTCCCCACTGATCCCAGTAAAAAAATAAAACTAATTATATATAATACTAAATTTAACACAACCAACTTAATCATACACAATAACTCTTCTCTGTCAAGTAGTGTTTTGGAAAAGGCGAACATTGTATATCAGTTTAAATGTCCTTTGAGAGATTGTATCTCTAATAAAAAGTAAGTAAATATCTGGATTTAACATTAATAAAACATCTTACGCTCAATTTATCGGATAGAAGTTCTACTTCACAGTATTTAAAAACACATTGTTCTACACCTTCACAATACATGAAAATACTTGAGGACAACACCAATATATTACACCACAAAAATAATAAACAAAAAATTCAACTTCTCGTGGCCCTCTATATCAAGAGCAACCAATCACCACCCAACAACATGTTGAAGTGTATATATTTAATGCCATTTTGTATTTCTACCAATTACTGGTCATCTCCTTTATATTGGGACGTTTGTTTTGCAAATGATTCCATAGCTACAACAGATAAATTTAAAATTTTAAAATAATTGTAACAGTTCACGCGTGTTTTTTAAAAAAATCGCCCACACAAGGAAATGTAAATTTTATTACAAATACAATTATTTTGTATTTGTATTTCACTCTTGAGGATGATCGTGGAGGAGATCGAAAATACTTGGGTAGGAAAAAACTACTGCGCCTTTCTTGATGGATTTCTTCTTAACATCAAGAAACTGATTAGAAAACTAAAAAGGATTGTTATAAAAATAAATGGACATATTAATATATCTATATTATTCAATGAAACATGTTTGAATGAAGATTGAATCATATATATATATATATATATATATATATATATATATATATATATATATGTTAAATAAAAACAGACCACTTTAAGGTTCCATATAATAAATTATTTCACCACAGCCCTTTTAAAGGACCGCGGATCATCAAATTTTATTTCCAAAGGTTGAAACGAAAAATGAAAAGAAATTAACACATTTATGACGGGCAGTAATAAGTAAATTAACGAAGTGAGGAAGTGAGGGTGTAGAGAGACATGATTGAGTTAGATGTAACATTTCTATTCTTTCAAATTTAAATTTTT
Organism: Acanthosepion esculentum; assembly: GCA_964036315.1. Taxonomy (NCBI): domain Eukaryota; kingdom Metazoa; phylum Mollusca; class Cephalopoda; order Sepiida; family Sepiidae; genus Acanthosepion; species Acanthosepion esculentum. Next base: position 24,781,640 of record OZ038482.1, read on the forward strand.
AGAGGAAATACAGACATTGACACATTAAATCGGTTAACTTAACCGAAGTTATATATATTGATATGGGAGGGGAATAGGACAAAAAGGCATAAAGAGAAAGAGAGAAAGAAGTTGTGATAAAGTGTCATTAACTTTCTTTGGAATGGACGCTTTTGTTTTGCTTTACTTTGAGAGTTCATAAATATTATAATGTTTGATATAAGTTTGAATATTTAAACAGTCTAATAAATTTAATTATATGTTTGTTAAAGTTTTTACCCATACGGATTACCTAGTTTTTCGTAAACTATATATATATATATATATATATATATATATATATATATATATATATATATATTTAAGCTTTTCCCCCCACGCAAGGCTGGAAGCCACTAGCACGCAAGGCGTTACAGAGCATTTGGAGCGAGAGCAAATAGGAGTGTTAGAGGAAAGGATGTGGAGAAGGATAGAGGATAGGTCAAGGCAACTGGAGATGTCGATTGACGTTATACTTGAATAGTTGGAGATCATAGTCATCAGGGAAACAGGAATGAGGAAGGGAGTTCCATAGGCGTGTGGTGGGAGATATGAAGCTATTGGAGTAGAAGAGACGTCTACATTTAACAGTTTCAACAATGAAAGGGTGGGAACGGGATGCCAGCCTCGTAGGAAGCTTGAATTAATGGAGCCTGGGAACCAGCGATAGCAGCTCATCGGAGCAATTACCATGGAAGTATTTATAAAAGAGACAGAGAGAGGTGACGGTGCGTCTGTGAGAGAGAGTCTGCAGACGAGAAGCCAGATCAGGGCCAATTACATTGCATACCCGTCTCTGGATCTTATCAAGAACCTTGAGGCAAACAGAAGGGGCTCCAGATCATATATAGCAACAATACTCCATGCAAGGGCGGATGGTTGCTTTGTAAATTTGGAGGATCGATTCAGGGGAGAAGAATTTCCTGGCCCGGCACAGGGAGCCAACTTTCCTTGCGGTGGATGAAGCAATCGACTCAAAGTAATTGTTCCATCTCAGGTCTGCAGACAGCGTGAGACCGAGTAGTCGCAGAGAGGAGCTCTCGAGAAGTTGAGCTTCAGACATTCTAATAGGATTCAGGGAAGAATATGTATATGTGTGTGTGTGTGTGTGTGTGTGTGTGTGTGTGTGTGTGTGTGTGTGTGTGTGTGTGTTTGTGGTAAACCGAAAATATACAAATTGATATTGTTATTATTAGTCTACAGGGACTTTTCTATATTAGGTTTTTCTGCTTCAGATTTTTAGGTTTGGTATATTGAGTAGGGACCAAAAGATAAACAAGGTGTTGAGAAATGGAAAACAATCCGTTAGAAACAAGGAAAAGTGTGCTGGATTGCAAAGTGATATCCATCCTATAATATATCAACGAATATTGGATAATTTTCCCACTGATGAAGAGAAAACTGAAGGCCACAGAAATGTGGTTCTCCAGCGGTGTACTGAAAATTCCATGGATAGAGCGATTAAGGAAGTCTTAAAGAAAATGACACATACTCAAAATCAGGGGAAAACAGCTGATATTCCTTGGAAACATAGTAAGGAAACGAGGGCTTGTAAAACTTATCTCTCACGGGGCCTTAGCCGGAAGAGTAAATCTGCTAAGAGCTGCACGAGATAGAAAGACGTGAAGACCTATGATACCCTATATGCTGAAACAACGTGTTATATAGACGAAGAAGTTTTGTGGAATTAAATTGTTTTAAGTAGGATCTATTGTCCTTGCGTCATTTTTGAGACTTAATGATAATTTGAAACCAATCCGACTCAAACGTTACAGTCCACTGTTGTAACTACTGTGCTACTCTCCACTTGCTACGAAGGGGTTGTTTTTATGTTCTGATTTCCTTTCTACAACTATCAATACGTCGTTTATTACTGATTGTGATCGTCACGTCCATCAGTGTTTGTCCTGTTGCAGTAACGTCTCCATAATACTGCTTCTATTACGATCGCTAGCCAGTGTTTTAGTGGAAAGGAAACGGACTATCGGCGAAAGGCTTTAAGGCTAATCATAATGACAAAAATGCGATTTCAAAGCAAAACGTTTGATTTGTTTGAAGAGTCGATTTTATTTATATAGTATCTAATGTTTAGATACAAAAATTCAATATGAATCGTTAGAAATTCACAAGAACTGAATACAAATCGCATTTTTCTTTGGGTTCTCTTGGTGCTATAAAAAGGTTGATGACTCCTACTGTCACTTTTCCATCAATTGTTGCAGAGTGGCCCGAATATCACGCGTTGGGATGAAAATGAGTAGTGTTTGTGTATTTTAAAAAAAGTCTTCACTGACTTTTTCATGAAAGAATTCGTTTAAACAGAGAAATATCTATAAACAGATAAACATAAAAATACATTTATTAATATATATATATATATATATAAATTATTTTTTGTTATCATTTTAGATAGATAGATAGATAGATAGATAGATAGAAAGAAAGAACTAGAGAGATAGATAGATAGATAGATAGATAGATAGATAGATAGATAGATAGATAAGAAATAAAAGAAAAAAGATAGATAGATAGATATGAAATAAAAGAAAAAGATAGATAGATAGATAGATATGAAATAAAAGAAAAAGATATATAGATAGATAGATAGATAGATATGAAATAAAAGAAAAAGATAGATAGATAGATAGATAGATAGATAGATATGAAATAAAAAAAGATAGATAGATATGAAATAAAAAAGATAGATAGATAGAAAGAAAAAAGAAAGAAAGAAGTAGATCGATCGACAGATAGATAGATAGATAGATAGAAAGAAAGAACTAGATAGATAGATAGATAGATAGATAGAAAGAAAGAAAGAAGTAGATCGATCGACAGATAGATAGATAGATAGATAGATAGATAGATAGAAAGAAAGAACTAGATAGATAGATAGATAGATAGATAGATAGATAGATAGATAGATAGATAGATATAAACAGACATAGATAGATAGATAGATAGATAGATAGATAGAAAGAACTAGATAGATAGATAGATAGATAGATAGATAGAAAGAAAGAAAGAACTAGATAGATAGATAGATAGATATATTGGAGCATTCATTTTCTACTCATATTCCCTTAACTTCAGCGTTTTATAGCGTATCTACGTACGCATATACGCAATTACACAGATCGATCAATTGATCAATCCATCGATCTACCGATAGATATGAAGAGTTTGAGATAGATACATAGATATCCCGACAGGGCCCTTTGACGTGGTGTAATGGTTAGCAATTTTGTCTCGGTAGAAGCATTACAACTGAGTAGTGAGTTCGAATCTCATCGGGTGCACCATACCTTCGAACATATACCACATTTAACGTGCACTTAAAAAATCACAATAGCTAGTCAGGTAGATCTTAAAAAAAGAACTTTTAATCTCGTATTAGGATCATTTGGATAAGTAGTATTATGTTACTCCAAGTGAAGAATTTTGCTCTCTTCGAAGCCATCGCTCAAAGTTTTACCCGGATTCGATCACGTACCGCAGACATCTGGATGTTAAGGAATGAGAAATTAACCTGCTGCCATACACCCCTTTCTACAGTTTATTTCAATTAAACTATTATACTTTATATTAGTGGCAATGATTCAGACTCATATTTTTGCTACTATATTTCGTTCGAATCACACGAGCATCACCTGTCGATTTTGTGCACACATAAAAAAATGTCTCATTTATTTCCACAAATCATTAAGTCCGCTCTCTTCCAGGTCAGTGATAGTTATAAGGAAATTCATCAACACGTGAACACTCTTCTTATAAAAATGTTTATATAAGAAGGAAAAAGAGTAACTATCGGCACTGAGGTTCGAGCGTGACACTCTGAACCTATGAATATACGTTTTCCGCCAGTTGTTTATATAGCGGTGTCAGGCTACTGACTGCGATGATTATTGAGTGACAATTAAGGGGGAAATATCCAGTCGAATTAGTGTGAATTATTGTGCCTGGGGTATTTGGGTTTTGATTTAGGTTTTACTGGAAGTTAATCCGAGCCGAGGCTATTAACAATGTATGCACTGAAATGATAATCTTTGGTTGACTTTTCCTTCTTTGTTCTTGTTAAGTATTATTTGCGGTTGTAATTAAATACTGTTTTATTTCAACACTGAGTTATACTTCATTATTAACGCCTACCGTAGTCACAACACACACACACACACACACACACACACACACACTTAGTGATACAAGTCTTACTAATTAACCCATAGCTGGAGGGAGAAGAGGAGGATTCATACCAATCCCAAGGTTATTTGCGCGTAAGTGAACATAACGAACCCAATGGGAATTCGAACTCGGCTCACCGAATAACAATTCCTAGCCATTATCCATTATACCAATAGATTTTGCTTATATTCGGTAATCGTAAAGGAAATGGGGTGTGAACGTGAAGTCGAATTAGTGTGATTATGTTTCGTCGATTATTTGGGTTTGATAATTTTGGGTTGATTTTACTTTTTTGTTCTTGTTAAGTATTTATTTGCGGTTATAATTAAATACTGTTTTATCTTAACATTGAAGTCTTCAGTTATACTTAATTATTTATGGCCACCATACGTCACAAAACACACACATACATATATGTACACATAAAAACCGCAGATTTTCAGGTGTGTGATGGAAGGAAATTCAACTATATGTGAACTCTCTTATTATAAAAATGAGATGAGCTACCGACACCAAGGTTCGAGCGTGACACTCTGAACTTATGAATATATGTTTTTCCGCCAGTTGTATAAATAGCGGTGCCAGGCTACTGACTGCGGTGATTATTGAGTGAAATTATCCAGTCGAATTAGAGTGAATTATTGTGCGTCGATGCTTTGAGTTGGATTATCTTTGACTTTTACATCTTTGTTATTGTTAAGTATTTATTTGCGGTTTTAATTAAATTCTGTTTTATCTTGACATTAAAGTCTTGGGCAATACTTAAATATTAACGACCACCGTACGTCAAAAAATTCCTATCTTTTCTGCAATGACAGCTGATGCATCTAATATACAACGGTTAACTCTACAACGATTAATCCTAAGAATGAGTGCAAGGATTCTTTTTACGTACGTGTTGCTTCTTTTACTGCTATTGGTAGCCGGAAATAACAAAAAACTACAACAAAAAAAGAAAAACGCTGACTAATCTATTTAAATACAAACGATGCAAAAAGAGATAAAAAAAAATTTCTTAACTATTTTCACGCAATTTTCCAGTATCGATTTGTCTTGAAAACAAGAGACTTCCTTTTCCGGAAGAGGAATGACGCCAGATTGATAATTTTATCGAGTTAAACGCGTATAATGACAACCTACTTTTTTTCTTTCATGTGCCGTGTTCTTCCAGGACTTTGGCGATCAGGGTTTTCCAAAAATGTCCTATTCTTTGTAGCTCTTAGCAAATTTTGTATTTTATTTACCTCTCTTAAACCCTGTTCCGCCATCCATTTACACAAGCACGTTAGCTAGTTCATGCTATGTTTTCCGCTGTACATCTTGTCTTCAGTGTGTGTTATGGTAATTTTCACACGCACGCATTGACTCTCCCAGCTATAAATAGGAGCAGGTACTGCCTTTTGAAGAGGGAAGTTTCCAGCAGTCAGCTCTGACAGTCGGACCGAACATTCTTGCTGTAACATTCTCGTTCCAAGCCCTCTTTCCTCTTTATGTGACCTAGAATTATCAAATGAATTTTTCTGATATATATGTCTCCTTTTTTTTTGTTTCCACTTTCTCTAAAACTTCGTCGCTGTTCATGTGGTCAGTCCATGGTATTGTCACCATCCTTCCGTCGGACCACATTTCTAACGTCTCACGTTTACTTTGCTCATTTGTGCCCCAAAGGCCCAGCATTCACTGTCATATACGAGGACTGATATTACATAACAGTGGACGGGCAGTTGGCTACTTGACATTTGCGTCCCAGACAATTTCGTACCAGACAATTGTGCCCCTGGACATTTGCGTCACTAGGCAAATACGTCCCTGGATAACTGCGTAACTCTGATAAATTTTGAAGATACCATTTTTTTAAAGAGTTGTTTAATATAGAATTTTGCACATCAATGCCTTTAATCTCTCTAAACAAACAGAAAGGTAGTTACCATAAATAAAAAGATTGAAACATTTCTTTTTGAAAGCAAGAGAAAATTAAGCTAGCAGTTTCAGTTCACTCCAGCAGTGAGTACCACAAACATCTAATAGATTCTGGATTTTATAGATTATATTTTTATTTGGAACCCATGGCTAAGTTCCGAAAATCAAACACTGGTGAAAAAAAATATTTGGACGAGGAGTATTACAGCTACCACTATGATAATAAAAACACCGATGAAACAAAAACATGCTGGCGATGTGTAGAGCGATCTTGCAACAGTGTTAATTTGTCATTGCATTTTAAACAAAAATAAACTTTTTTTTTTCATTTTATTTATTTTTAAATAAAATTATGATTACTACCTATGCGTTTTTCAAAATTTATGATAATTACCTTTAAAAGCTTCAAAAAAATTATCAGATGTACGCAGTTATCCAGGTATATATTTGTCTAGGAATGCAACTGTCCAGGGACGCAATTGTCCTAGAACTATTACATAACCGTTTGCCAATCTTTTCTGCGTTTCTAACGAAGAAACTAACCTGTTTCTTGCTTAGCTATTGGAGGCATCTTTCGCTATCCCAGTGTACCTTCGGATTTCAGTACTACGCACTCTATTCTCTGTTAAAACACTTCCCAGATATTTAGATTGTTGTACTTGCTTGATGTTGGCAACACCAATGTCTAATTTCCTTAGACTATTTCATTCGCTGATAATCATATATTATGTTTTCTTTTAATTGATGTTTAGTCCTTTCTTCTCGCTTTTCTTCACTACCTTCTGTCGGAGTTCTAACGTCAACATTAGCGAATATAAAACGAGGGAAAGACTTTCTTATTTTTATGGCCGCAAGGAATTTCTTGTTTACGTTGAAAGTCATGACAAATATAATTTCTGCGAATTGGAAAATGTAAACGTAAGTGCAATCTACAAAACAGATTATTGGCTCCGTACTTGTAAATAAAATTATATTCATACAATCAACAGTGCTATTCTGTCAGTAACGATTAGAAGCAAGTGTAATGGCTATCGGCAAAGAATGCCTAATCGGCGTGCAGAGTTCAAATTTTGAATTAGTCTCCTGATTTCACTATCTAAGGCCATATTTCTTTTTTCCTCCTCCAAATGTGGGTTAAATATCTAAGTATATTGGGCTCTCTAACATTAGGAGGTAACTAATCTGGCATCTCGTTTACAGTCGCTGCTCTCTGTCTTTTCTACAAATGCTTTCACAGTAAGTGCTCCGACGAGCTACTTTCGCTGGTTCCCAGACTGCATGAATTTAAGCGTGCCACTTGCTCGGCATCTCAGTCCAACCCTTTCACTGTCAAAACGGTTAAATGTAGCCGTCTCTTCTACTCCAATAGCTTCATGTCTCGCACTTCCTGTCTGTGGAACACCTTTCATCTTACTTGCTTTCCCTGATAAATTCAATGCCAATCGACATCTCAAGATGTCTTGATCTATTCTTCGTCCTTCTCGTCATCCTTTCCTCTATAACGCCTCTTTACTCGTGCTCCCTTTCTCTCTGTAACTTCTTGCGGACTAGTGACACTCCCGATGTGCTTGAGGTGAAAACTTAAAAAAGAACAGATGATGGATAACTGAATTCCAAACTATGGAGAAGGCAACGGGTAACCACTCCACTATATTTTCTCAGAGTGGCATGACAATTCACTGACAATTTAAAAGTAAGGGTATCTATGGAGAACCATGTTCTAAAGTGACATGGAATAAATAAAAAAATAAAAACGCATTTATTCTCGCAGTGACAAACCCTTCGCTCATAAGTCACATGACTTATTCGAAAAAAACAGATATTCATTCTTCATCACTGACACTCCCTCTCTCTCTCCCGCGCTCTCTCTATCTCCCCCCCACTCTCTCTCTCTTCTGCCATCTCTCCCCCTCTCTCTCTCTCCCTTCTACTCTCATTCAGTGCATTTCTATTCAAAATTAGCTAATGGTCTTGAAACACCGGTTCATATAGAATCACCGAAATTAAGCAACGTCGAGCCTGATCAATATCTTGATGGGTGACCACTTGGGAATACCAGGTGTTGTAAACTTGGATGTCCGGGTGGTGCAATAGATATTGGCTCGGAATTGTTCATCGAAGAGACGAGTTTCAATACCAGTTGAGTCCGTTACGAGCCAGTGACATTGTATGAATCCACCTATTCTCCTTTCAGATACGGTTTAATTAGGAAGACGTATATCACTAAAATCATTATTATCTCCCGCAAAATCCAAAAAATATTTACTGGTTTTAAGTGGCCTGCAAAGTGTTGATATATATATATATATATATATATATATATATATATATATATATATATATAGAGAGAGAGAGAGAGAGAGAGAGAGAGAGAGAGAGAGAGGGAGAGATAGATAGATAGATAGATAGATAGATAGATAGATAGATAGATAGATGGATAGATAGATAGATAGATATCAGGTTGGTGCAAAAATAATGTCGTTTTCTCACATGAAGTTGAACGTCAAAAAACGACATTATTTTTGCACCAACCTGATAGATAGATAGATAGATAGATAGATAGATAGATAATCAACAAATTGAGATAGATAGATAGATAGATAGATAGATAGATAGATTTTTGGTCTATTTTTTAGCCTTTAAAATCTGTTAAAATCTATGCAAATATCTATAGAAAGAAATCTCCTATTCTATTATTAATAATAAAGTTATTTGTGTCAACTAACTTAATATCCAGGAGGCCTAGATAGATAGATAGATAGATAGATAGATAGAGAGAGAGAGAGAGATAGATCTGTTTTTAGGCTTTTTAACTCTGTTGAGATCTATGCAAATATCTATAGAATGAAATCTCCTTGTCCATTATTAATAATAAAGATATTTGTGTCAACTAACTTAACGCACAGGAGACCTATATTTTAATTTCGGTAAATATGGTAAATGTTTTATATATATATATATATATATATATATATATATATATATATATATATATATATATATATATACATATATATATATATATATATATATATATATATATATATATATATATACAAATCTGGGTCACCAATATTGGGGGAGATATTTTTGTACAGACGTCAACTAAGAAAAATTTATTTTTTCTATTTATTTTAAGATTGTCTATTTTTTTGTTAAATAAACATGTTTTTTTTATATTTTCTGTAAAAGAAATTGTGAATCTTTTTTCTTTTATGTTCTCTTTTGTGATGAACATATCCGTAGGTTATCACAAAGAAATTCTAAGCACGTACATTTTAAATTTATTTAACACTAGACTACTCATTTGAGACCAATAGTCGCACAAATAAAACTTATAAATCCAGCTGGTGTTTGCTTATGAGAGATTAGTCTCCAGTTATTAGTTTATTTATTTATTGATATAAAGCTCACGTATGACAAAATCAAATTTGGATTTCTTACATTTAAATTATAAAATCTTGTCTCCTCGAAGCAGCTTGTAAGCTAGTCTAGTTAAACATTTCTACTAAGTAATGCACACGTGCTCCATATATGAGGTCTCGGTTCCGATTTTTTTTTTGTTTTGTTTTACGGTATATCAACCTCAGTGGATTATTTAATGTCAACAAAATTTTTACTGTTGGTAAATATTTTTCAAAAATGTATTGCTGGAAATATGTTTTTCAAAAATTTATTGCTGGTAATATTTTAAAAAATAATGTATTGCTGGTAATATTATTTTAAAAAAATGTATTGCTAGTAATATTTTTTTTCCAAAAAAAATATATTGCTGGTAATATTTTTTCAAAAATGTATTGCTGGTATTATTATTTTCCAAAAATGTATAGTTGGTAATTTTTTTTCCAGAAATGTATTGCTGGTAATTTTTTTCAAAAAATGTATTGCTGGTAATGTATTGCTGGTAATTCTTTTCCAAAAATGTATTGCTGGTAATGTATTGCTGGTAATATGTTTTCACAAAAGTATTTCTGGTATTAAAACCTATTTTTACATTTTCATAGTTTTTATCTAGGTTTGGGGGTTAACTATTTTCCCATAGCTAGTACCCTAACAGGTGCTACAACCCCGGGTTAGGGTGAGCCTGGGAATACCAGCGTTTAAGAGATAGTCCCACTTACCTCAAAACCTCCTGATCAGAGGCCTGTCGGACCGTTTCTTTTAAAAGTAATGCTTCCCGGTGCTATCGGTTCCAAACTTTGTATCTATGCTGATGACACAACCATTTATTCTTGTCTTAATAGTGTCCGATTGGTTTGATAAATAAGTCTGGCAGCAAATATCAATCAGTTTTTATCTGGGGCAAGGAATGGCATGTTAATTTTAACACCTCCAGAACGAAGCTACTTTGTCATTCTAGCTTTTTCATGGCTCATGCTAAACTCGAGGAGAGCAACTCATTGTATCGTTTAGCTCTGACGTTTTCCATCGACATGAATTAGAATGATTATATTAAATCAATTGTTAGCACCGCTGGTAGAGAAGTCTGCCTATTATATAGCGTTAGATAGTTTTAATCGTCAAAAATCATCTCGAACGTTTTTATATCTAAAATTCGCCCGGGCATTAAATATTGCTTGCACACTTGTTGTGGTGCTACCTCTGTATATCTTGAGAATCTGAATGAGATACAACGGAGAAAGGTTCCGCAATGTTATTGGTCCCGATTTGGCATTTCGGTTTTAGTTATTTTCCCACAACAGTAACGTAGCTTCCTCGCGGCTTGTCTATAAATATTTTCAAGGTTCAAATGATATTTCTTTCCTTGGTACCTTTGTCTCATGAATTTAAGAGTAGTACTAGACGAGCAGTTAAGTTTTGTCATTTTACTGTCAAAATAACTAGACGTATCCGCAAGTTCTATTTTGCTACTTTCTACTCTTGCCTGTTAAAGACACTTCCGGCTTCTTGGTTTCTTGTCAACGAATTTCAAAAATTAAAATGCAGCTGCAATCGACATCTGTTTTTCTAGAACTTGATCTTTTATTGTCCTTTCTCCTCACTAAAGTTTTCCCATTTTCAGTCGCCCATTAAGACCTTCTTCCATTGCGACATTAATATCTGGATTTTGGTGAACTGACTAACAAAAAATTTACTTTAAAAAAAATGTGTTTATTTAGTGCAGATTTATATGCGTGGAAAAAAGATTTCTTCAGAAATGGTTAAATGCCCTGAAAATCAGAAAACAAAATAGAGGAATAAACACCCAAAAACTGATCCATGAGGGTAGTCTTAACAAAATTGCAAACCCGATGTACTTATTAACAATGCGTTTTGGCACAAGATCACATCTTTCTGGTCTCTTCGGACAGAGCTGAATTAAAATATCGCCGACACAAGGAATTTCGAAATCAACTAAACAAATTATGTTTTATTTGTAAGAATCTTTTCCAGTTTTTCTTATACTTGTTAAAGCCAACAGGTGAATTATGAACGTATATATTAGATATTAAATTCCTTGATCCCTCCCTTGATCCTCAGATGAAAAGTTCGCTCAAAAACAATTCTAAAACAATCGTCATTTGACCCTTTTATTTTGTAGCGAACCGTGGTGTGAAATGTGAAGAGATATATCTGGGTTAAGATTTCCTGCTAGCCGGTCCAGCTACATAGGAATATTAGACTATAATTAAGTCCAAAGACAACAAAAGAAAACAAACAAGACCGATACATATATGCAAACAAATATATATCATGGGTAAACAAATATATTAATACACGAAGACATGAAAAGTTACATAGTGTTTGTATGGAGAAGTTATGTGTGTGTGTTGAGTGTCGGTACGTACGTGTATTGTCCTTAGCGTGTTCCCAGAATATGGGAAACGCTGTATCTGTGAGATGTCACATATTGGCCTAAGTGAAAAAGAGAAAGTTTTTCCTCGCCTCAGCGCGAGGTTGCGGCCCAAGGCCTGGGTCGAAAAAAGAGAGATAGAGAGAAGGGTCAGCCAGTATTTATAGTCAGGGGATAGAGACCCCTGTTGAAGGATTAAGGAAATGAGGAGGAGCTAACTACGACAATTTCAGTGTTTGCTCCGGTATCAATCAAAGTTAAAAGAGGGCGTCTGGAGCTAAATCGATCTTTTGGGTAGAAGTGAACAGAGACAAAAAATCGGAGTTAAAGTGAGCTTTTGAAGTTCTATGGAGGGAATTTGGGAATTCAAAATTGCTTCTTCAAAATTATCATTGCTGTTTTCTAAACTGGACCAGAGATCCCTATAGTTTTGGGCCAAACGCCTAATTATACCTCCGCAGCAAATATATTAATAGTTCGCATGGAGTGCGGGCTTTAAGCTAGTTTAAGAATAGTGACAATTCAATGTTTTACTTTATTTTATTATTTTAAGGCACTTTAAGTATATTACTGCTATCATCAATTACATCACACCAACCAATTGATTTTCCCTTCACCTAGCGCTAATTCTGACCACATTTAAAAGTGCAAAAATGATAAACGGAAAGTTATCTTGATTTGAAGAATCCACACACTTCGCTAGTCGATTTCTCTCTAGACACAAACATAGACGCCCTCAGCCACACGTTTGTGTTACGATTAAATCTCACGAATTCGACTGTGCTGAACGAACTGATTTGAACCCGGGACAACTACATGAGCTGTGAATGAATGATCAATAACACCGTACACTTCAAACTGAACTCTCTCAGTGAGACTTTCTATAAAATTTACGAATTATATTTCCAAGATGAAAAAATAATCTTTATATTTCCTAAATGCAATCTTCTTTTTCACCAATACAAATTTGGTATTTCATGCCAGAATTGGTATGCTGCGTAAATCATCGCAAATTGGTAACCACGATAAAGCAGATGCAAAATCATTTTCCTTATTTTCCAAAATTAAAATAAAGATCTACTGGACGTTAATGTCTTTACCAAAATTATCTTCATTATATGTATAGATAAGAGGAATTTCCTCGATATATATATACATATATTTTTTTTAAAAATAATATCGCCCCAAGCAAGGCCAGAGGCCACTATCGCGCAAGGGGTTAAAGAAGGGTTGGAGGAAGAGCAGATAGGGGTGGCAATGGAGGGGATGAGGGAGAAGAGAAAGACAGTGGGTCGA
>OZ038482.1:24799849-24849849 GCA_964036315.1 Acanthosepion esculentum
CAGAAGTAAACAAAGAGTTTTTTTTTTTCAGGGCGTGTCGGACTTAAGGAGTGCTCCCTGTGCCCAGAGAGACGCAGGTTCGAATCCTACCAGAGAGTGTACATGTTTCTTGAATAAGATTTTTCGAACATTCAGGCTAAATAATAAAAATATGCATTGTTTAATAAATGAACTGAGCGCCTGCTCAAATATGTGTATGAACTAAAAATAGATACCTCTACGAGATCGCTAAAAAAAGAGCATAGCATGATGAAAAAGACGTCAAACTTGACGAAACCAAAATTTTATCGTCTAAATGTTTATGTTATTATATAGAGGAAAGACCAAAGTTTATTTTTTAAATTTTTTCCTTCTTTTTAGAACATTCTAAATTTTCATTAAAAAAAACTTGTTTCTCTTTGTATAACCGGAACTAGCAAAATAACATAATAAAAATTGTACATGTTATTTTGCTGTTTTACGGTTGAACTAGCTAAATTTAACCGTCAGTTCAATTCTAATAGTTTCTTTTCTCACACTTCTCGCTTGTGGAACGCTCTTGCTGTTTTTTCTCCTGACACCTATAATCTATTTAAATGCAACGCCACTCATCATCTTCTGTCTTACTGAAAACTGTTTTTTTTTTAGATGTGGCAGAAATGTCCGGCATTCGCAGTTGAGCCAGAGAATTGCAATAACACCTCAGAATTATAATTGACTGAGATAAATATCCAAAAATTATTAGATAAACTAATTTTATTAATTGTTGACTATTTTTATTTTACCTTATTTTTCTTGTATATTGGCGCTTGAGTCGTTTCTATATTTTACGACTAATTTAATGATAGGCATGGATCCTAAATGGACCAATACCAAGATAAGACTTTCCGTCCCACATTCAAGAGATCTCCTCTGATATTGCCAATAACTTAGCGAATTAGCTCTAGAAAACACTCCCCAGACATACAGCCTTGTGCAAATTAATTGAAACAAGCGCTTTAGTTCCCTTTCTTTCACCACATGTTCAGTTTTAGACCCATTGGAGTGACAGAGCGTAATCTGTTTTTATTGTTTCCTTATTTACAGTGATATGCAGTCATATGAATCTATTTCTGGGGTGTATGATGAAATTTGTTTGACCTTGAAAAATACTGCGTCAGCCATGATTGCATCAGTTTTTCATCACGCCCAGACACTAGTGTCTTGACTGTCGACTAGTTGTCCTACGGCCATTGTCTGCGATGGATGTTACTCCAAGCAAGCGTACGAAAATTGTAAAGTTGCACGAACAGACTGGCAACCCTTACTAGTGAGCAAATAGACTGGCACGGAAGCTCTCCTGATTTAAATCCAATCCAGAACCTGTGGTCAGTCTGCAAGGAAGGACTTTGTGGAATGGACATACGAAGCGCTAGTATGTGCACTGGGTCATGTATCATTGGAAAAATATGAAAAAAAGTAAATAATAACGGAATTCATTTTGTTTCAATTAATTTGCACAAGTGTGTAATTAAAAATAAATCATTTTGCTTCAAACGACTGTTTACGCCTAATAGTCGAAGATGTTTGTTTGTTTGTTTGTTTTTGTTTTACGGCATATCAACCTATATGGATTATTTAATTCCGACAATTTTTTTTATTGCTGGTCATTTTTTTTCAAAAAATATTGCTAGTAATAAAGTATGTCCGCTAATAATTTTTTACAAAAAAATATTCCTGATATTAAAACCTATTTTTACACTTTGATGGAGTTTTAAAACTAGTTTAGGGATTAATTATTCGCCCATAGCTGGGACCCTAACAAGTGCTACCACCCCGGGTCAGGGTGGACCTGGGAACACCAGCAATTAAGAGGTGGTTCCACGCTCCTCAAAGCCTCCTGATCAGAGACCTTGCTGTTGGACGTAGTTTATCGTCTTACCCTAGCTTAGAGATTAATTATTCGCCCATAGCTGGGACCCTAACAAGTGCTACCACCCCGGGTCAGGGTGGACCTGGGAACACCAGAAATTAAGAGGTGGTTCCACGCTCCTCAAAGCCTCCTTATCAGAGGCCTTGCAGTTGGACGTAGTTTATCGTCTTACTTTAGTTTAGGGATTAATTATTCGCCCATAGCTGGGACCCTAACAAGTGCTACCACCCCGGGTCAGGGTGGACCTGAGAACACCAGGAATTAAGAGGTGGTTCCACGCCCTTCAAAGCCTCCTGATCAGAGGCTTTGCTGTTGGGCGTAGTTTATCGTCTTACCCAGGACGCGGATGTAGTTTATCGTCATACCCAGGATTAAGTAGTCTCCGAATGTCTTTTATGTCGCTTTGTAATTATTAAGTTTTGACAGTCTCCCAAGTTGTGGTATATGAGTGCAAATTTTGTCGGAGTCTATGTTTTATTTATGAATCATACTTCTTATAAAATGGTCGTATAAAGTAAAAACGTCCTGAATCTTTGGATAAAAAAATATAACAATAAAAAATTAGGTGTGCTTGACATTTTCCACCGATCACTTTTGCATACTAAAGACTGAATACGCAGTTGAAAAACGTTATTTTCTCTGGATAATTTTGCCGACACCTAATAAAATTAAAGGAAAAACCTAACAAATACTGAATAATTATCTGAAAACCTCTCAAGAGGAAAGCGTGAAATGCTTTATTTCCTTAGCGTCACAATAAAAAGATTCTAGACTTACACGTGTTATAAAATCCGGCTTAAATCTCCTGTCGCGTATCACAGCAAAAGATCTTTCATTTTACCCAGTGGGAGGG
Source organism: Acanthosepion esculentum (assembly GCA_964036315.1). Lineage (NCBI taxonomy): Eukaryota > Metazoa > Mollusca > Cephalopoda > Sepiida > Sepiidae > Acanthosepion > Acanthosepion esculentum. The sequence continues at coordinate 24,802,594 of OZ038482.1, forward strand.
AATTACATTTTGGTGATTACCATCTGAAGTTAAATTGGTGTTAGTTAATAACAGCTGCTACATGAGACTAAACTCGTTCCTCGCTAGAATATTAATAAGTTTAATGTGAATAGATGTCTGCTGAATGAATGGTTACAATGTCTATTCAAGTCGTTTAAAAGATCTTAGAAATTTGAATTTGTCACCACAGTGTTGTGCGTGTGTGGGGAAAAATTCAAACGTCATAGCTTTCAGAAGATTGCCAAAGTTTTAGCGATGCTTGCAGAAGAACGCTATTTGAGAAGGGGAGGAAAGAAAGGAAACAGTGTTGACAAATGTTTAACAATATTTCAAAAATATGTCTGTTTTTTTTTTTAAAGTTATATTTAAAAAATGCATGAAAGTATAAATATAAAAACCTAATATAAACATAAAAACAATTATTTCTACAAATGTTGCTTATCTTCATACAAAATGATGATCAACATGACAGAGCGATTGGAATTCAGCCCATGTGAATGGAATACATATGAAACATGTGTAACATGATGGGTAACGTAATAATTTTTTAAATTTTTCGTCAGTCGAGTAAGAGCAATTAATGTAGCAGTTTAGTATAAAGCAAATGGAAATCTCCTGTCATCTTTTGTTCATTCTGCCGGGCTGAGACATTAGCAATTTCCATCTGAAATTATGTTCATGCGTTTTAAGAGATTATGGATTCTTGATATTTTTCCAGAATGTGTACCATAAGTTGTTCATAGAGGCACTGTGGAGTAAAAGATAGCGGCTCGGATAGAGGAATTGGAGAGCCGAGTTCGAATTCCAGTCAAATCCATAACATTCACTTACGTGCTAATACCCTTGGGAAAGATATGAATCCTCTTCTTCTCCCCGCAGCTATGGGTAAATAGCAGAACAGACCGGGCTCTATGGCAACTATCGCAGAAAGAAAATGGCAATCTACTGCGGGAAAAAATCTTCCTCGTCAGTCATGCATCGAAAGATGCCTAAGTGTGTATCATGCATGGCACATAAGGGACTGAAGCTGTCGCCATATTTGCATCCTTTTGTGATAAAATTTTTCGCAAGTTAAATTGACGTAGCATTGTCGTGTTAGATATCATTACAGTGGCCACTAAACCTTGCAAAATATTGAAAGAGTTATGTCAATCACTTCGTTCATTATTTGATTTATTAGTATTCCTACTAAAAATTACCATTCTTCTCTTTCTTTCTTTTTATGCACCATGTCCTTTCAGGACGTAGACGATCATGGCTCTCCTCCTCCCTCTATCCCTTGCAGCTCTCAATAAGTTCCTTTCCTCTTCTTCCTCCCCCAGACCACGTTCTGTCATCCGCTTACTTAAGCCCGCCAGGTAAGTCACGCGTTGTTTTCCCTTGCCTCTCTTTCCCTCTATTCAAACACTAAGCATCAGATTGCCAAGAACCTCCTTTCTCATTATGTGTCCCAGAAACTTCAGCTGCCTCTTCCTGATGTTAAAGTAAAAGCCACCTCCTTGTTTGCATCGTCTCTAAGACCTCATCGTTGCTCACACGCTCGGTCCATGATATCCTTAGAATCCTTCTGTAGAAGCACATCTCCGTCGCCTTGAGTCTCTTTTTCATCTTTGAGGAAATCATCCAACATTCGCTGCCGTAAAGAAGGGCAGGTGTGATCAGTATTTTGTTTCTTTGTTACCAAGGAAATTCTCCTGTCTCATAATACACTGACCAGCTTTTGGAATTTGTCCTTGGCCATCCCAATACGTCTACGGATCTCACTTTCGCAATTACCGTCCTCTGTCAAGACGCTTCCCAGGTATTTAAACTTCCGCGTCTGTTTGATTCTATTATGATTACTGGCAGCATTATTTTTAACTGATAAGCGCTCTAGTTAATGACTGATGGAAGAAGGATCTTTTAGAATTCAAAGAGAGAAGCTGTTGGAATTAAATATTTTTTTACATAAAGAAAAACAGAAAACAAAATGAAATAAAGTAAGATTTATTCTTTTTCTTAAATTAAAATTATCGTAAAAGCAGATGACAAAGATATTATTGCGATAATAAAATAATATCATTACTAATTTTATGTTGAAGATGAATTTTACAACGATTACATCGTTTGTAAATGTTTTAAAATATTATAAATTTAATAATATTTGTCTTAATTATTTTAAAATAATATTATATTGATCGTAAATCAAAGAGTACAATTATTTAAATTTCTTATTAATTTTTTACTCGTCCATTTTTAATTAAATAATTTATTGTTTAATCCTTTGGTGTTAGAGAAAAATGACTTAATCTTCAGGCACTGGTTGAACGGGGGGTAAACAGTTGTAACTATTTTTATATCTACCGTGAAACAGTAGACATCAATTATTTGCGGATTTTACTCAGGTGCTCAGGCAGAAGAGTTAAAATTCTTCAAGAACGCAAGGCTCAAACGGTTAAGACAAAGAACAGTAAGTAGCCGTGAGCTATGATCACTTATGAAGGGTCATAGTACATATATCGTGTATAGTGTTAGGCTAGGACTTGTGAGTTGAACAATTTTAACTTTCTTTTATTGTTTAAAATAATTTTAGATGAGGAAATTATAAATGTAAGTTGTTTATAATTATATAATTATAGAGTTTATTATTTATACATTATGTTATAATTATAGAATTTATTATTTATATATTATATGCTATAATTATAGAATTTATTATTTATACATTATATAGTATAATTATAGGATTTATTATTTATACATAAATCGCTATAATTGTGGAATTTATTATTTATACATTATATGCTATAATTATAATTTTTGCATAATTTTCTACACACAGCGGATACTACAGGTCTCTCAACTTCAGAGTACAGTCGCCTTTCTCGACGAAATTACCCGTATGTATAAACGGTATATAAAATGTTCAAAAATACAATCGTTTTTTGACGAATCTTCTGAAGCAAAACCAGGATCTTTCTTTTAATTCCTTTAAACGAAAACTGACGTTATTCCATGGAAATTAAACGATAATACTGCTATAATGAACAATACTGCTCTAACGAAAAACTTCTATGGAGAAAAGTATTTGGCAAATGTTGGAAGCGATTGCTTCAACCAAATAAGTAATTAAATATATCCGACTCTTATGGTAGTAAACACATAAGGGTTTTTATTTCGTCTTTTAAAAAAAGTGAAAACATTATAAGAGTACTCTCGGGGCTGGTGCTGACGAACCATCGTTCCAATCTTGTTTGCGGCGGCCGAAAGTGAGGACTTCAGCATGGCTCTCGGTAGCCTCATCCACTTTTATAAACATTTACTTTTTTTTCCTACATTAGTTAAATTGCCAATCATCATATATATTTGTATATATGTTTATATATTTACGACGTCGTTTAAAAAATTCTAAGCCTCACCCAGAAAGAAGAGCCATAGCTGAATATTTTACTAGAGCTAGAAAAACTAATTCAGATTTCAGTCTTAATATCTGTGCAGGTAAGGCCCACCATAAAAAGCTGAGAGACGTGCGACAAGTCTAAAAATGGACAAAATAAAGCCCCAAGTAGTCATAAAGTATCTGCAAAAAATGTATAACACCCAATGAAATCCATGAGGATATTTTACAGACATTTGCTTGGTACCCCACTTCCGATGAATCTGTGAAGAAGTGTGCTGAGGAATTCAAACGAGGGAGGGTCATCACAGAAGATGACTTCGATCTGGTTGTCCAAAAGCCACAACCACTGATGAACAAGGCGTCGTACAATCCAGGTGATAGCTAAATGCATAGGTATTAATTATGGTTCGATCCGTATTATTTTAACAGAGATCTTGGGGAGAAGAAAGCTGTGTGAAAGACGGGTCCCAAGAATGCTGAAACCAGAGTAGAAGCTCAAAAGATTACTAAACCAAGATGAAACCCTTTCGAACTTGAATGAAAGATTCAAACCAAACAATGGAAACACTCTAGTTCTCCGCCCGCGAAGAAGTTCAAGCAGGCAACGTCTGTTAACTATGGGATGGCTTCTGTTTTGGGGGAATTCTGAAGGAGTAATCATGATAGACTACCAGAAAAATGGGAAAAAAAAAACTATTAGTGGACAGTACTATGAATTAAAAATAAGACAACTCAAGGAAGCAATCAAGTCTCAACGCAGTGGTGTGTTCTTGCTCCAGGAAAACGCGCCCGTTCACAGTTCTCAGGGTGGATAGCTGAATCAACCAACTGGGGCATTGAATTGATACCGCTTCCCTCTTACTCTCAAGACTTAGCTCCACCTGCGTGGTTACCATTTTTTAAACAATTATGAGATCATATGTGCTATGGAGGAGGTTTTCAAGAACCAAGACTACCTTCTTCCGCCATGGGATTGCTATGCTTATGCTTTCTCGGGCCAAATTCCAAGTGGGGTTATATTAAAAAAAACAGTTTGTTTTCCCCCAACTCCTTCTGGGTGAGGCTTAGAAAGCTTTGATCGACTCTCGTATATGTATATGTTTATATATTCTTGTCTTTGTTAAAATTACAGGATGCATGTTATGATTTAATATTATATAACGTCGCCTCTCTCTGTGTCTTCTACAAATACTTCCATGGTAATTGCTCCGATGAGCTGCTATCGCTGGTTTCCAGGCTCCATGAATTAAAGCGTCCTACGAGGCTGGCATCCCGTTCCCACCCTTTCACTGTTGAAACTGTTAAATGTAGACTTCTCTTCTACTCCAGTATCTTCATATCTCGCACCCCACGCCTGTGGAACTCCCTTCCTTATTCCTGTTTCACTGACAACTATAATCTCCAACTATTCAAATGTAACGTCGATCGACATCTTCAGTTGCCTTGATCTATCCACTATCCTTCTCCACATCCTTTCCTCTATCACTCCTATCTGCTCTCGCTCCAAATCCTCTGTAACCCCTCGCGTGCTAGTGGCTTCCAGCCTTGCCTGGGGTGAAAATCTTAAAAAAAAAATCTAAAACAAAAAGATTTTTATTTAATTATTTGTTTGTAGTGCTAAAATAAAATATAAAAATATACTATTATTTTAAATATTTCTAATTTCCTCAAATCTCCAATTTCCTCAAATCTCTAACTTCCTCAAGCCACAAACTTCGAAGACGTTCCAACAACTTAATTCCCCAAATTATCATAACGCATTGTGTCATAGCAAGGACTTCATTCCTTAGATAGAAACTAGGCTGAGGTGGCAAAGTCTGCAAATTGGAAACTGCCAAAGCTAAATAAAAGTAAATGGTCGCAGGAAGAATAGAGGGATAACACGGAAGCGTACTTCAAAGATTTATTAAGCAAGTCTCTTAGTACTCTGTTGGTAATTCCAATAGTGTACTAAGAGACTTGTTTAATAAACAAATTGTTCTGACGATCTACATTCCCTAGTTTCACCAATTCTAACCTTTCCAAGTCGGAACCAACATACCACGTCCACAGTGACGAATCATCCTCATTTCCTCCATATTCCATTAGTAAGAACGAAGTTCTACTTTCTCTAGAACTTTCAATTTGGGGAACAATTTCCTAAGAGGATGTTTTCCCGATCACTACAAACATAAGTCTAAGGCAAACTGTTATCTTACCTACATAACCCCATAAACTGCATTTCTTACCTCCTCTTTTTACTCCCATATAATATTATTCAGTAATCCCTGTCTTTGAGAGGCTACTACAGAGTTGTGTAAAAAAAATAATACATGGATTGCCTCAGACATATACAAAATCTGGCATACAAAAACTCTAGCATCAATACCTAATATGGACAGAAACAGCTTCAACGGTAACAAACGGGACATTCAGAAAAAATACTCAAGATGATGGATAAAAAATAGCAGATCTCAAGAGTTAAGTACGGATGTTAATAGTAATGGGAACATTAGTCGTTTCCTAATAAGGAAACATTTAGTATTTATTGGCTGAGCAGCTTGTACTACTGTCGATTAAAATTTATAAAACATTCTTAAAATTATTTTTCCGGTAAATAGGATTCTTAAATATTTTTTAAAGGATGAGATTTTTGGAGACAATAATAATTTACTAATTAACCCATAGCTGAGGGAATGAAGTGGATTGATACCATTCCCAAATGTATTTGCGTGTAACTGAATATAACGATCCAATGGAAATTGTAACTCGGCTCTCTGATTTCGAATTCCGAGTCGTTATCCATTGCACCACCCCCAGATTCAAAGTTACAACCTTTTACACCCTTTCCAGTATTTATGGAGGTTTACTTCCTAACGTTTTGTTTCGAGTTGTGTAGAATGTCAGCATCAGGATTATATTTTTTTCTCTTCCTGTTGTTTGTGATATCTATTTTAATTTTTGCTGATGTTGAAAGTCCTCAAGTGATGCCGTTATTGTTATTTGGTGGAGTTCTTTGTGATTATGTAGAACCAGGCTTAGCTATCAAATGAAAGACAATACAATAGCGAATGCGAACGCTTCGCATAATGACAGAGGAAAAAACGTAAAAGCAATGTAAGTAAATAGCACGAGTAAAGGTAAATATAATGAAAATCCACAAAAGAGAAAATATATCAAAGATTAAACGTGACAAATAGTAAACAAGCTTTGGAAGCGAACAACCAAAAAGTAATGAAGAACACAAAAAAAGGTAGACTCTTTCTCTAACGGAAATAAATGAATTTATTTATACTGCTTATTCTATAGTTACTGGCGCCCTAGGTATCAGAACCGAAAAGGGATCAAAGAAACCAAAACAACCACCATGGAAAAGAGTGAATATATTAGTGAAGTAGTAAAAAAAAACAGAGGAAAAATGTAAAAATCTTATATATAAAGTACAGTGTGTGTGTGTGTGTGTGTGTGTGTGTGTGTGTGTGTGTGTGTGTGTGTGTGTGTGTGTGTCCAAGCAACTCCTCTGCTTCCACCAGTCCTATTTCACTTATTCATACCTCATTCAAAAGCAGGGAACGATTTTCGGTAAACTCAGATTGAGGGTTGTCAGATTATGGAAGACTCTTGGTTAGGCCTTCATCACAATAGCTAGGGACGAGTGAATGCGATAGGCACCAATAAACTACAGAAGAACTCAAAATTGATCACTGCATTTAACTATTGAATTAATGTTTACCTTTTACAAGTTCAACGATAATTCTTCTGCTATCACTTAATTTAAAGACGATTTGATATACGTAGATCCTTATTTTCTCTACAAACAATTACTTTTATTTCATGGGTGTAGGACAGGGGACAATTTATAAGATAAAATTGATATAGCGTAAAGAAAGGGAAATAGAAATTAGAATTAGCTATACATTCAATACTCAAAGAGCTGGAGAAACATAATAGCTACTTAAGTATAAGCTATAATATGGAATCTATATGAATAAATGCGAAATTGGAGCTCAATTATCTAAAGAATTCAGGGGTTAAAAAGCACCATCTCTACAGTAATGTATACGCAGAGAGCTCAATGTCTGTATTATATATTATCTACTTTTAGGTAATATCACTCTTCAGGTTTAACTAATTTGCATATTTATTTAAAAAATCTATATTTCATTAATTAACTGTCATTCGTTGTTGTTCTTTTCTTTAAGGACGGTTTTGACTTTCATATCAAAAATAGTTCTGTTTTAAAATATTGCTTTATAAAGTCCAGAAAAGTGTTTTAAATTTGCATTTTACTTGGTCTTCATCAAGTTGGCATCTATTTGTAAAACTTTCCTTAATTATAACAAGCCAATTTATGAATGAAATGTTCATTTAAAATTTTTGTTTCAAATATATTTCAAATAGTAAATATATCTTACTTTGCAAAGCGATAGCGAGCGAAGCCTGCTGGTACTATATATAAAAAAACAAACATTATAATGAAAAGAGAAACATCCAAATTAATATAATATAATAGAAAACAATGATGAACAGACTAGGCACACAGAAAATGAACATTTCAAATAAAAGTATAAAGCCACAAACAATTAACTGAAAATAAAGAATTCGCTTATTTTAAATTTTGTTTGTTAAACAGTTATAGTGCGAAAATTGATCCGTGAAGGAAATGCAGGGACAGATATTCCTTCTTAATGAGAGAAGTACGATTTTAATGGTGAATACCAGAAAAGCAAGAAAGGTAACCAGCTAACATAAGGTAATTTCTACAAAAATATATCAGCAAATAACAAAAGAAACTTTGAAAAAGAACGTTCAGTTAAAAGCACACCGTATCATAAGATTTGAAAAGCGGATAAAATTCTTCAGACGCAAAGAAGGCTTCAAAGAAGATCTGAAAAAAACTTCACCGTGAAATTGAAAAAAAAAAAAAAGTAAGTGTAAACGATGTCCCAGCGGATGAAGAACTAAAAACATGGAGTGACATTTGCAACGAAGAAAAGAAGAAAAAGAAATGGAACGCAAAAGCAGACTCGATAGAAAGGTTAATATCAATGTAGAAAGATATCGATATACAAACTTGAGAGGATATTTCCATAAAACTGAAACGAATAGATAAGTGGAAATCAACTGGCATAGTCAAAGTGACAAGCTATTGGTTCCATCAGATATCCCCTATACATAAATAATGGCAAACGTTCTCACATAAATCTTGACAGTACCTGAAAAATACCTGTCGAATTAAAAGAAAAACAACAAAAATTTTAATACTTAAAACTCTAATACAGTGTAACCCGGATATAAGAGAGTTTTCGGGACCGGAGAATAAGTCTCTTATATCCGAGTTTATCTTATATCCGGGTTTGGTCTATTTTGTTTTATTAACACAGGCTCTAATTTGGGACCAGAGAAAATCTATCTTATATCCGGGTTTCTCTTATATCCGGGTCTCTTATATCCGGGTTACACTGTATATAACTTCTTGCCATTTAGAAAATTTTAAAATTACTACTTAGAAAAATATTATTTCGATTTAAAAGAAAACAAAACATCTTGCTTTTAGAATACCAATAGTATAAACGAGGTCCATATTCTAAAGATTGATTTGTTTTTTTACAGTTTATCAACCTTTTGTAGGTTATTTAAAGCCAGAAAATACTTTTTAGACCATGAGACGGAGAAAAATGAAGATTTACTAATTAACCCATAGTTGAGGGAATTAAATGGATTCATACCATTCCCAAAGGTATTTGCGCCTAAGTGAATATAAACCCAACTGCAATAGGAACTCGACTCTCCGATTTCTAATTCCATGCCGTTATCCATTACATCACACCGATTCACGGTTGCAGCACCTGGTATTTCCCCACGGTCACCCATCTAGGTACTGACCAAGCTCGACATGGGTTACCTTTTTTGTTTGTTTTCTTGTTTTGTTGTTTATGAGTCATTTAATTTTCTTGGGATCATTAGTAATTTCTTTTACAAAAATGGTGCTAACTCTTTTTTATATAAATATCTCTTGCTGGGAATATTTTTCCTTACTGTTGTATCCTTAAAGATTTTACAAACAGACAGAGGTGGTACTCGAGGGAAGGAACAGTAACACGGGCGTAGATGAAAGAGAGGTTTATTGTAAAAGAGAATACACCACTGAAAGACAGGGAATCTAGTAACAGGTTAGTAATTCCCGAAGCCAGCCCCAGGTATATCCTGTGCTCACTATATATATTCACTGATGTAGTTAGTCCACATAGGCGATAGGGAGTGTGGGACATTCAATTACAACACTATATAATAATGTATTTCTGGTAATTTTTTTTTTTTGCCAAAAGCGCATTGCTGGTAATTGTTTTACTATGACAATGTATTGCTAACAACTTCACTATACAGATGTATTTCTACTTACATAATCTTTTAATCCCAGTTTGGGGGTTCCCTATTTGCCCATATCTGCTATCACCCCGGATCAATGTGGACCTAGAAACAACAGCAATTGAGGTGGTTCCACGCTGCCCATAAGCTCTCGATCATAGGCCTTACTACCGGATTTAGTTTACCGTTATACCCAAGACCGGTTGAAGTACTATGCATAGAGACTTACAGATCTAATAGCATAAACCTTATAATGGCATGGATCGATCATAAGACCATGGAACTTTTAGTCTTCAAAATATACCAAATAATTTTTTTCAAGCACACTATGTAGATGATTCATAGTAACAACACACTAATGTCCATAGCTGCTATGACCCCCGGATGAGAGTAGACCTGGAAATAACAGGAATTAAGAGACGGTTCGACGCTCACCTAAAACCTCCCGATCACATGACTGCTGCTGAATATAGTTTATCGTCATACCCAGGACGGGTAGAAATACTAAGCATAAAGAGTTGCAGATCTAAAAGCAGAAACATTATAATAGCATATGTCTATATTTCTGACACGAGATATGTACACTATTTACATCATTCGGACTATTGTCCTCATCCTTGTCGCCATATTTATTACAACATTTCGGTCGTTGTACGCTCCGGCCTTCTTCAGGTGGTTGGAATGTCGAACTGAACCCTCGAAACTCCAAGTTCTCCACCGCCTTAACCAGGTATTGAACTCACACTCTTTGGGTCCTGTTACTGGATATAACTAACGCCTTTATCCACAGTGCCATGTTGTCCTCAAAAAGAGTGTGAGTTCAATACCTGGTCAAGTTGGTGGAGAACTTGGAGAGGGAATTAAGCAGGAGATAACTGATAATTGGCATCTATTAGACATGGCACGTGGAACTAGAACAGTCTACCCCAGTGAGCGAAATAAAGGGTTCACTTCGACATTCGAACCACCTGAAGAAGGCTGGATCGTATAAACGTTGTAATAAATATGGCGACAAAGATGAGGAAAATAGTCCGAATGATGTAAATATTATAATAGGATGGATCGACCCTGGAAATTTTAGTCTTCATGATATAATAATTTTTTTTCATGCACAGTATGTAAATGAGTCATACTAAACACACACTAATGCCCATAAAAAGCTTATTGAAATATAAATGAAGGAACATTAAGTGCGGGCTTTTCCAAGGCGACTCACTTTGTTCCTTTTACTTTTTAGTTTTGTTACTTATTCCACTGAACATAATAACTGCGTTAAATTAAGGGCAGTGGAAATAAATATCATGAAAAAACGGGGAAAAAAAAGGGAAATTGCAAAGGGAATAAAAGAAATCTCATAAGTCGCCAAAATATCAAAGATCAAAACCGAAAGACATACAAAATCAGCCTTAGAAACAGCAAACAAAGCAATCACAAAACAAAAAACTTATGCAGAATGTTTCCCTAACGGCAATAAATGAACTTATGTTGCTGCATCTGTAGTCACTGACCCCCTGAGCATAGAAACCTGAAAGAAGTATGCGGTTGAAAAGACAAATTGAAAACTCAATTCACGAAATAGGAAGCGAGATTTCAACACTTTCAGTAAAAGAAAAAGAAAGGGACCCGTGTGTAGGCAAAGAGACGTTCTCTCACTGTAAAATGCAACAGCAAGCATAAAAATGATATAGAAAGAGTCATTTAAAAGCTTAAGAAACAGTTGCAGGCAAAATCACAAAGCATGAAACGGTACGAAGAGACAAAAGATCTTTCACCACAATAAGTCTACAAATAAAAGACAGAAAATATCTAACAGGAACTAAGAAAGAAGAAAATTGAAATCTACGAAACATCTAAAAAAAATATTTCTAGGTTAACATCAGGTAAAAGTAGAAACACCATAATGGAAGTGCTGAGTGAATAAAACAAACTGAGAAGGAAAATGGACAGACAGATGAAGAAGAATGGCTAGATATTGTTTTAAAAATACATTAACAATAATTCATAAGACGAGACAATGGATGACGCAGTGAATGATACAATAGCAAATTTCTAGTTAAAATGCTTACCAGAACCACATAAATACGTGACTATTAAAGAAGAAACCAACCACTTCAAAGCTATATGTGACATGTCACATTACAATATATTTAGTTTTAAAATCCAATACTAGTACCTCCAAAGACTACTCATAAACCTTTTTCATAAACTCATAAACGTACAACTGAATATATATATATATATATATATATATATATATATATATATACATATATATATATACATATATATATATATATATATATATATATATATATATATATATATACATATATATATATATATATATATTGATAATTACCAGGGATAATTCCAAGGTGGATATTAATCTAATTAGAGCTGAATGTAAGAACAGAGCAATATAATAAGTACAGACGATCCTTAAAAATACATTCGTCTCGAATGTATTTTTAATGATCGTCTGTACTTATTATAATACATATATATGTAAACACACACGCATACACTATATATATATATATACGCGGGCCATTCAATAAATAAGGTGAATTTTTCGGTGAATTTTTCGGTATACAGAAAGAAGGTTACGCTTTTTAGTTGTTTTTTTTTGTTTTACTTCTTTTTCACATGGATTTAATTTCTTTTGCAGATTTAAAAAAAAAACTTTGAGAGTTGTGGCGATTAACAAAGATGGCCGACCAAGAAGTGACAGTGCTGGGAGACTACGTTGAAAAAAAAATATTAGATGTCCTTATACCGAAAAATTCACCTTATTTATTGAATGCCCCTTATATATATATATATATATATATATATATATATATATATATATATATATATATTTACGGATTGCTAGCCCAAATAGGATAACTGAATAACACATGAAAAGAAAAAAATAAAGAAAAAACTGTAAAACTTCAAAATTAAAAAATGTATATTAATACGGCCGTAGATTAATGATAGAAAGTAGATCTATCCGTAAAGAGCAAGTGTTGTTTGATATTATTATTATTACTGAGTGAGGTAAAAGACCAAAAAACGGAATGTCGTTTGTTATTGAAATGACACTTACGGGGTAGGTATATACAGTCTTCACAAACATTTGGATGACGCATGTTATGCTTAGAAAGAAGCTTTCTTGTCTTAGAATCCAGTGGTTGGAATGTCGAACTGAACCCTTTATTTCGCTCACTGGGGAAGACTGTTCTAGTTCCTCGTGCCATGTTTAATGGACGTCAGTTATCTCCTGTTAATTCTTCTCTCCAAGTTCTCCAATGCCTTAACCGGGTATTGAACTCACACGCTTTGGGTCCTGTCACTGGATCTAACCAACGTCTTTATCCACTGTACCATGTGTCGGGTAAGGCATTGGAGAACTTGGAGAGGGAAATTGACAGGAGATAACTGGTAACTAACATCCACTAAACATGGCACGTGGAACTAGAACAGTCTACTGCAGTGAGCGAAATAAAGGGTTCAGTTCGACATTCTAACCACCTCAAGAAGGCCGGAGCATACAACGGCCGAAACGTTATAATAAATATGGCGATACAGATGAGGACAATAGTCCGAATAATGTAAATAGTGTACATAATACCTCATCTCAGAAATATACAGATATACTATTTTCTTTTTCATTTTTTATGAATTCCTTCACTTGCATTTACATCAAGGTATTTATAAGCTTCTTTTTGCTCTAAATCCTTGATTGTAATTCTAGGATCCAAGATAATAGAAGAGGTTTCTTGTACTGATCCTCGTAAAATTGTGGATTTAGCACATTTATTCAAAACGAATTCTATTCCAATTTCATCACTAAAACATTTGACAGTTTTCAGGAGACCTTCCATCTCACTATCATTCCTAGCATACAACTTTAACTCATCCATATAGATGGCCTATTTTATTTTGAGTTATCTTATAGCCCTATTCTGTCCTGTTAAGATCACCTGATTAATGCCATTAGGGATATACAAAATAGCAAGAGAGACAAAGAGTAACTTTGAAATATTCCTCTGTTGATGTTTATTTGACCAGACTTATAGACTTCATTTATATGAATGAGTTGAAGTGTTGTTTTCTATGTCGATATGCTTTGTTTGAAGAAATTAATGACAGCAGGAAATGGGTACCCTATCGAATGCCTTACGGTAATCTAGCCAGGCAGTACTGAGATTTTTCTTTGTAGTAAAGCAATTTTCCAAGATCATCTTATTAATTATTAAATTGTTTTTTACACCCATAAGATCCAAGTTGGCACTCTTTTTGCTCAAGAGGTAGCATGTCATATCTTTCTAAGAAAAAATATATCGGTTCTGCTAGAGTAAATGTCAACAGTTTGTAAGTAGTAGGGAAATATGTAATTGGTATTTAGACTTTTTGGGACATTTGTGTCATCATTCTTGGGATAAAGAAAGTTATTCCTTTGGTTACCCATGCTGGAATTTTAGTAGGATCATTGACAATTTCTTGACGTTCTTTGGCTAGCTTTTTCTGTGCTGGATTTAGATAATAGAGCCAGAATTTAGGAATTTTAGCTATTCCTAGCTCTTTCCAATTGTCTGCTTTTTTCACTGTACATTCAACATCGTCTTCTGTGATTCCCGCCCATGTTTGTTCTGGTTTATTTTTCATCCCTTCTACATCTTTCGTAATCAAATCTGCTTCTTTGTTATGTTTTTTAGGGCAAGCCCATATTTTTCCCAGAACTGCATAACCTCTTCCATGAATGAGAGTGCGGAGATGTCACGTCAACTCTTTGTTTGCCTATTTCTCTGTTAAATTTCTTCGCAGGTGTTTGAAAGATTTTGTTCTGTCTGTAGAATCTTGATCTTATTTTATATCGTCGGATTCTTTGAGCTTTCATTTGTATTGTTTGCTTTACGTTTTTCTTTAGATGATAAGACTTCATTTTCATTCCTAATTTTGTATTTTCCTTTTAAATTTCTCTCTTTTGTAGTCCTTACATTTTTTTTTCTCTTGCCACTTCATCGATTACTGATAATTCACTTCTAAGTTGTTCAATTTCTTTCTCTATTTTTTTCTCTACGACTGCCTTTTTTACTTTGATGTTTAATGTTTTATTTTCTGCTCTTGCTGATGCATATAATTCTTCGTTGAGACTTATATGTGGGTCTACTTCGTTCAGAATTAATTTGAGTGCGGTATTGTAGAGTTTAATAGTTTTGAAATTCAGCTTTATTGGTTGTAATTTTGGGAGATTTTCTCGGTCCTCCTTTTCAATATTTTGTCTCTGAGTGATATGTTTCATGCCTTCTTAATTAGCTTCTTGTATACTATTCTAGTTTTCCGTAAAAAAAAATCGATTCAATTTGGACTCGTTTTATTGCAGGCTTCTGAGCGACTAAGTTCACGCCTTTCCAAATCTTCTAAACCTTCAACATTTTCTTCACACTGATTAGTGTGTATCTCAGTTACTTCATTCTGTTCTGGGGTTTGCGTGATGTTATTACTTTTTATGTTCATTTCTGGTTCCCTTTCATCTTCTGTTCATTCACCAATTCTGGTTGCAATTCTTTTTTTTTTTTAATTTCAGTATATGTCAATCGGTTATTTCTCATGATATACCTTCTTACATTGGCCAGTTTATTTTCGACAGCGTTCTTCCTAATTGCTTGCCCAACCTTTTCTCGCCAAATGTCATATATTTGGCGAGTGATGCTTTTCTGAGGTTTATGCTTGATAAAATACAGTCATAACGAGTTTGTACTCCTCTCGAGAGCATTTTACCTTTTCTTTCTTTAAATGAATAGTTGTGGATCTAGTTGGAGAATTCGCAGGACCATCATTGACATTATCCCTGTTGTGAGGACATTCATTATTCGACCTCAGGTAGGTTCCACTCAGAGGGACGGGCTCCCTGTTTATCCACTGGAAGAGTCATACTGAACTTTTTGTTTGACTTTTCGTTCTCATATTCTTCCCATGAGTGACGAACGGATCCAAAAGTGCACCCAAATTTGCCCGACACATTGGGTAACGATCTTTTACAGACAGGATTCCGAAGCTTGTAGGGGATCGTTTGCGACCTCATAACGCAGCAGGCATTCACTCCTCAGCACGATTAACACTTTGAGTTGTGGGTTGTTGTTCGAAGTTTTCCTGGGTGGCTTGCCAAGAGACAGAGACGCGATTGGAATTAAAAAAGAAAGACGTTGGAAAATGAATGAAGTCACGAGTTTGTACACCTCATGAGAGCATTTTACGTTTTCTTTCTTTAAATGAATGGTTGTGGATCTAGTTGGAGAATTCGCAGGACCATCATGGGAATCTTCCCGGTTGTGAGAACCTGAAGATTCATTATTTGTGTAGGAGTTTGTTTCTATGGCAGATTTTTAAACCACAAGTAGGTTCTTTCCTGAGGAACGGGCTACTGTTTATCCACTTAAACTTGGATTTCCTCACAGCTCGAGCAGTGAAAGACGTGCCGAGTACATGATCACACTTGGCTTTGTGTATACTATTTTGTTTTCCATAAAATAATTCGGTTCAATGTATTTGGGACTCGTTATATTCCAGGTTTGAGAGATTCCGCCTTTCCAACTCTTCTATGTTTTTAGCATTATCTTCAGAGTGGTTGGAGTGTATCTCCGTTTTTTCATTATGATCTATGGTTTGTATGAAGTTAGTAATTTTGAGGTCCCTTTCTGGTTCCCTTCCATTTTCTGGAGATTCACCAATTCTGGTTGCAATTCTTTTTATTTCTTTAATTTCAGAATCTATTAATTGCTTATTTCTCATGAAATACCTTCTTACATTGGCTAGTTTATTTTCGACAGCGTTCTTTCTAATTGTTTTTTCCAAACTTTTCTCGCCAAATGCCATATATTTGGCGAGTGATGCTTTTCCGGGGTTTATTCTACATAGAATACAGTCATAACAAGCTTGTTTTCCTCTCGAGACCGTTTTACTTTTTCTTTCTTTAAATGAATGATTGCGGGTCTAGTTGGTGTATTCGCAGAGACATAATTGGGATTAACTCGGTTGTGTGGACATGAAGATTCCTTATTTGTGTAGAATTTATTTTCCTATAGCAGACTTCTCGACCTCAGGTAGATCCCTCCTGAGGGACGGGCACCTGTTTATCCACTGGAAGAGGCATACTGGACTACTGAAGTTCACCCAAAGTCGTCCGGCATATTGGGTAACGGTCTTTTACAGACAGGGTTCCGAAGAATGTAGGGGAAAGTTCGCGACCTGATAACGGAGCAGTCATTCACACATCGGCAGGAATAAGAACTTGAGTTGCGGGTTGTGGTTCGAAGTTTTCTTTCTCGTAATAACAAAATAACATTGACTATACTAAGATTTAACTTAGTATAAGATGCAGTGGCCACTACCAGATGAAAGGTCAGGTGGACATACATTGGGTTATCATGAGAAAAAAAGGAAAGATGAGTAATCAGTTCATACGATCCATACATATGCATATACACATAAACAAATACATGCATATATATATATATATATATATATATATATATATATATATATATATATATATATATATATATATATATATAGACAAAAATACACTGTTTAAATAAAAATCGCAATTCAGTTACGGGAACTTCCGCTGGAAGTGTGAAAGGATTTTTACAATAATAATAATAATAATAATAATAATAATTATTATTATTATTATTATTATTATTATTATTATTATTATTATTATTATTGGATGTCTAGCTTTACTGATGAGTTGTGATACAGCGAAACAGATTGTCTGTGGATGACAATATATAAGCCTCCGGAAAATTTGATTTCGGTCGAGCACTCTTGGAAGAAAGCGCGAATTTATAAACAATAACTACTGTTGCTAATACTGCGGTCATTGTACGTAAAAATTAGCCTTCCTCTCAACCAGGCCCAGTCGGGTTTCAATCTCGATTAGAGGCAATCAGATATTCAACCACACTTATGAGATGTGGATACAGCAAAACAGTCTGTCGGTGACAATATACAAAAAAACATTATATATAAATGATTATAAATAAATTTTAAATGTATGATATAAAAATTATTATTATAAATATAATAATTAAAATTAAAAAATAATGATTATTATTATTATTATTATTATTATTATTATTATTATTATTATTATTATTATTATAAATATTGAACATTCAGCTGCAAAGCTTGATAAACCCTCATCATAATTTGAGACATGATGGAAATATTTAACTTCCTATATTTGTAATTTAGCGTCATATATTGGTATACATTTCTCTTCCTCAATAACAATAATAATAATAATAATAATAATAATAATAATATCGGGCATTTGGCTGTGATGCATGTTCCTGGTGTACACTTACTATTATGATCATATTCGGCTTCGTATTTTCATAAACTAGCGACACTTTATTGTCATGCTACTCTCTCAGACAGTAATAAAATCGACTGTTTGGCTGCGATGCGTGTGCCTCGTATAAACTTACCTTTACGTGAGACGTGATGGTCATATTGGGATTCGTATATCTGTAAACTAGCGTCACTTTAACTTTAGCTCTTCCAGTCAATAATAATGATGATAATAACAGCTACAATAATAATAATAATAATAATAATAATAATAATAAAAATAATAATAATAATAATAATAATAATAATAATAATATTAATAATAATAATAATAATAATAATAATAATATCGAACATTTTATACACTTATAAGAATAAGCGACATGAGACATATATTGATCTTATATTTGCAACCTAGCGTCACTTTATTACCATAGCCTTCCTTCAGTCAATAATAATAATAATATTTCACAGTGATTCATGTTCTCGATGTATTCCCATTGAGAGTCATGATATGTATATTTGAACCACAGTGTCATTTTGTCGGCATGCCCCCCTCTCTATCTCTCTCTCTTTCTATCTCTATATATTTCTCTCTCTATCTATCTCCCTGTCTCTCTCTCTCACACACACACACACACTCCCTCTCTAACTCTTTCACTGACTCAATAATAATATTAGTAGAATCGGAGAAATACTTTTTATCGTAGACGTGAAATAAGATTATGAATAAAAGCTTGAAAGAAAAAATAATAAAAAAAGATGGTAACGCTAAAGTGAGAAAAAGACTGTAATAGCAAATTCCATTTGGATTCGATATATTAAATCATTCAAATACGAAAATACACAAGCAAAAAATATTTTCCTTCAAGAAAGTTACGTTAAAAAATCGAGAGTATAATGCAGGTTGTAGTTTTGAGGATTGTGAGGTATACGGAAAAGACTGACGCTCAGCGCGCAATGTTGCTCCATGAAGGATTATATAAACGAACGTGAGAATGTGAAAATATGAGAAGTGCAAGAGAGAACCCCTAAGTTTGAAATACACTTCTTGTCGACCACACTGGCAACGGGCAGAGAGCAACCCAGACAAGGCTATGCCAAAGGACATAACCTCGTCTGGGGAAGCAGATTGCTACCTGACCCCGTCTATAAGGGATCTACAAGGAATTTCTACACGAGCTTACGGGCTGGGAAACTTTCAAGTTAAACCGGGCTCGTACCCCATTACGTATATGGGGAGCTCGGATAAATAGCGAGAAGTGCAAGGGAAAATATTATGTGAACTGCTATAGGAAACATTTCCAAGACTTCAATTTTTTTGGCGTTATGCAGGTGTTTAAGTAATTTAGCAGAAAATAATGCGTTTGCCAAAAATGTGTATGTTCCAGAATAAATCGTCAGAAAGAGTGCGTTTGCCATATTTGTGTATGTTACAGAAAAAAACGTCAAAAAATTATGCATTTGCCAGAATTCTCTATGTTGCAGAATACATCGTCAGAAATAGTTCGTTTCCGACAATTTTGTAGGTTAGAAAACAAAACCTCAGAAATAGTCCGTTTGCCACAATTCTGAATATTGCAGAATAAATCGGCACAAAATAGGGCGTTTGGCACAATTCTGCATGTTACAGTCAGAAAATAGTGAATTTGCAACAATTCTGTATGCTACAGAATAAAACATCAGGAATAGTGCCTTTGCCACAAATCTGTATGTTACAGAATAAATCGTCAGAAAGAATGCGTTTGGCATATTTGTGCATGTTACAGAAGAAAACATCTAAAAATTATGCATTTGCCACAATTCCGTATATTGCAGAATAAATCGTCAGAAATAGTTCGTTTCCCACAATTTTGTAGGTTAGAAAACAAAACCTCAGAAATAGTGCGTTTGCCACAATTCTGAATATTGCAGAATAAATCGTCAGAAAATAGTGCGAAGGCCACAATACTGTATGTTACAGAATAATTCGTCAGAAATAGTGCGTTAGCTACAATTCACTATGCTACAGAACAAAACGTCAGAAATAGTGCGTTTACCACAATACTGTATGTTACAGAATAACTCTTCAGAAAATAGTGCGTTTGCTACAATTCTGTATGTTACAGAATATATTGTCAGAAATAGTGCGTTTGCCACAATAGTGTATGCTACAGAATAAATCGTCAGAAAATAGTACGTTTGCCACAATTCTCAATGTTCCAGAATAAATCGTCTTAAATAGTGCGTTTGCCACATTTCTGTATTTTACGGAACAAAACGTCAGAATTAGTGCGTTTGCCACAATTTAGTATGGTAAAGAATAAATCTTCAAAAATAGCGCGTTTGCCAGCATTCTGCATGTTACTGAAAATTATGCATTTGCCAGAATTCAGTATGTTGCAGAATAAATCGTCAGAAATAATGCATTTGCCACAAGTCTGTATGTTACAGAGTAAAACGTAAGAAATAGTGCGTTTGCCTGAATTCAGTTTGTTGCAGAATAAATCGTCAGAAAATAGTGTGTTTGCCATTATTCTTTATTTTACAGAATAAATCATCAGTAAGAGTGCGTTTGCCACAATTCTGTATGTTACAGAATAAATCGTCAGAAAGAGTTCGTTGTCCACAATTCTGTATATTTCAGATTAAATCGTCAGAAAATAGTGCATTTGCCACAATTCTGTATGATATAGAACAGAACGTCAGAAAATAGTGAATTGGACACAATTCTGGATGTTACAGAATAAATCGTGAGAAACAGTGCGTTTGCCAGAATTCTCTATATTACAGAATTAAACATCAGAAATAGTGCGTATGCCACAACTCTGTATGTTACGGGAATAAATGATCACTAACAGTGCGTTTGCCTCAATTCTGTATATTGCAGAATAACTCGTCAGAATATAGTGAATTGGACAATTCTGTATATTACAGAATAAATCGTGAGAAATAGTGCGTTTGCCAAAATATTGTATATGACAGAATGAATCGTCAGAAATGGTGCGTTTGGCACGATGCTGTATGTTACAGAATAAAACGTCAGAAAGTAGTGAATTTGCTACAATTCAATATGTTGCAGAATAAATAGTCAGAAATAATGCATTTGCCACAATTCTGTTCGTTAGAAATAATGCGTTTCCACATTTCTGTTGTTACAGAATAAAACGTCAGAAATAATGCGTTTGCCACATTTCTGCATTTTACAGAATAAATCCTCTGAAAATAGCACGTTTGCCATAATTCTGTATGTTTTAGAATAAATCGTTAGAAATATTGCGTTCGCCACAATTCTGTATGTTGCAGAATCAATCGTCTGAAAATAGGGCGTTTGCCACAATTCTGTATGTAGCAGAATAAATTGTCAGAAATTAGTTCATTTGCCACAATTCTCTATGTTACAAAATAAATCCTGAGAAAATAATACGTTTGCCATTATTCTGTATGTTACAGCACAAATCGTCAGAAATAGCGCGATTGACACAATTATGTATGTTGCAGATTTAATTGTCAGAATATAGTGCGATGGCGACTTTTCTGTATGTTACAGAATAAATCGTCTGAAAATAGTGCGTTTCCCACAATTCTGTATGTTATAGTATAAATCGTCTGCAAATTGCGCGTTTCCCACATTTCTGTATGTTACAGAATAAAACGTCAAAAGTAGTGCGTTTGACACATTTCTGTACTTTATAGAATAAATCGTCAGAAACAGTGCGTTTGCCACAATTGTGTATTTTGCAGAATAAAATGTCAGAAATATTTCGTTTGCCACTATTCTATATGTTACAGAATAAATTGTCTGCAAATAGTGCGTTTACCACAATTCTGTATGTTTCAGAATAAATCGTATGAAAATTGTGCGTTTTCAACATTTCTCTATGTTACAGAATAAATCGTCAGAAATAGTGCGTTGGTCACGTTTCTGTATGTCACTCAATAAATCGTCTGAAAATCGTGCGTTTCCCATAATTATGTATGTTGCAGGATAAATCGTCAGAAAATAGTTCGCTTGCCAGAATTCTGTATGTTCAGAATAAAACGTCAGAAATAATACGTTTGCCACATTTCTGTATGTTACAGAATAAATCTTCAGAATTATTGCCTTTGCCAAAATTCTGTATGTTGCAGAATAAATCGTCAGAAATATTGCGTTTCTTACAATTCGGTATGATACTGAATAAAACGTCAGAAATAATGCGTTTGCCACAATTCTCTATGTTGCAGAATAAATCGTCAAAATAGTGTATTTACTACAATTCGCTATGTTATAGAATGAATCGTCTAAAAATAGTGCGTTTGCCACATTTCTGCATGTTACATAATAAAATGTCAGAAATCGTGCGTTTGCCACAATTCGGTCTTTCCAGAATAAAACGTCAGAAATAGTGCGTTTGCCATAATTCAGTAGGTTACAGAATAAATCATCAGAAAATAGTTCGTTTGCCACAATTCTGTATGTTACATAATAAATCATCCGAAATAGTGCGTTTGCCAGAATTCTGTATGTTACAGAATAAATCATCAGAAATAGTGCGTTTGCCACAATTCAGTATGTTACAGAATAAACCGTCAGAAAATAGTCCTTTATTTTACCACATTAGCCATTGCGAGAGCGTTTTTCGATGCTCACCAGCGAAGTGTAAATTATTTTGAGCTATCGATTTTAATCAAATAAAACAATGTTTGATTTTCGAGAGGTTTTACAATAAGAAATTTGTTTCAATTTATTGGCCTTCTGAGGCGGCATTTGATACGTTCACAAAAGCTTTTACAGTGATTAAAATCAAGTGGAATATAAAACATATTTGAAAATATGAAGATTGATTCATTCATTCATCTTCTACGTCTTATCTATCCTTTGCTGGTTATTTAAATCCAGAAGCGAACACTGATGTCGTAGTCTTTATTAATTATTCTTGTATTTTCTTTTTATTATATTTTCTTTTTTGTTATATTATTATGCATTTATAATTCTTATTATACATAATTTAATAAACTTTTTATACATATGTGTTTAATTTTAAGATAAGTCGTGGTATACATCGATTGTTTTATTTGAAGTGTATTTAGCAATTTTATCTCAAGGTAGCGATGGTCAACCCTGTCAAATGCCTTGGACTGACCTAAATTGATCAGCGCGGCCTCATTGTCGTCTTGTACACACTCTATGATCGTGCGAATCAGATGCAGGTTGCTCTGAATTGTTCGGCCCCTCACAGAACAAGTCTGCTCAGGACCCAACAGAGACTCGGCAACTAATTGCAAACGCTCTTGAAGGATCTTGGCCAAAATCTTTATCTCTGTGTTTAGCAGAGTAATGGGCCTGTAATAATCTAGATTCCCCCAACATACTTGCCCTTTTTCAACAGCGTGATCACACCCCTGGACAACCGGTAGGGGAGGGACCCCTGCCGGAACCAGTTGTAGAACACCACAGTCAAAATCGGGACAAAGATGTGCGACAGCCTCAAGTACAATTCATAGGGCAAACCATCCAGACAGGGCGACTTGCCAACCTTCTATACCGCGTAGACTTCGCCCTCCGTTATCTCACTCTCGCAGCTAGCTGCTTCGATAGGCGAAAGCCGATGAAAGTCGG
This sequence comes from Acanthosepion esculentum, assembly GCA_964036315.1. NCBI lineage: Eukaryota > Metazoa > Mollusca > Cephalopoda > Sepiida > Sepiidae > Acanthosepion > Acanthosepion esculentum. The sequence continues at coordinate 24,826,248 of OZ038482.1, forward strand.
CCAAATAGCTGCGAAACTCGTCCTCCTTGGTAAACCGGTTCTCAAAATGCGCCGAAACGCCTCGCACATGTCGACAGTGGCCCAAAGAGTACGCCCCTCTGGGCTTTCGACTTCAGAAATGTACCGATCGGAACCTCCACGGACCTCATCCTTGCGCAACTCTGCGCCCATGTTCACCGTTTCGGAAGACATCTTGCTTAACCTATCTCTAATTACATGGCCCATGTAGCGCTTGCTCTTCGAACGATCCACGGCCTCCCTAGCTATTATTAGGGGATCCCCCAGCCACCGCCCGGGAAAGACTAGCCTTAAGCGTCTTCAGATTCTCAGCTCTATCTAAGGCGAGCCGTTTGCTGAAATCCATGGTGAAAGACTTACACTTAAGTTTCTCCCACCACTTATTCCCGATAACCGCCCCCACTAGCCCCCAGCTGCATTAAGCTTGTTATCTGCTCCCTGAAGTCCCGCCTGTCCAGTTAAGACAGATTGAACTTCCAGTAGCCAACCATTCTAGGCCTATGATCTAACGCCACCCGGACACAAACGAGTTTGTGGTCCGAATAGCCTACCCAGTGGAACGTGGGACAATCTTTTAAATATGTGGAAGAGAAAAATAACAATTAACCTATTCACATACGAGCCGGAAATCTGAGGGATGAAGGACCCCGACGGATTGTCCTAGGCTCCCTGTGCCCAACTCTGCCATCATCCAACCATCTAGGGCAATACCGCCAACGTCCGTGGCGATAGTTAGTTTTAGAGCCCTATACAACGATGGGTTGAGTCGTACTGGGACCCTCCCTGAACAAAAGTTATGTAGTTTGATCAAGTCTGGAGAACCCAACTCGACCATCCTTATACCTGGGCAGACCTCTCTGGCCTTGAACAAATAGATCCATACTTTAAGGTATTTTCCCGTGTCCCTAATGAGGGCAGTAACCTCTGGGGTCCTAGGAAAATTATTAGGGTCCTCCACTGATTTGTTATCAACGGAGGAAATCTTAAACAGAGGACCCAAGAGAGATCTCTTGCGGGTGGAAAGGTTTTTCTGAAGTTCTCCCCTGTCTACCCTGCATATATCTTCTATTTTCCGAAACAGTTTTTTTTTCCGAAACAGTTTTTTTTTCTTCTTTTTCTCCCTGTCCAGATGTGGCGGGGTAGAAGTGGACGGGGAGTAGGCGTGGAAAGTGATGGTCGGAGAGGTGACGAATCCGAAGCTGTGGGAGTAGGTGTGCGTGGAGATGTGAGATTAGTGGAAGGGAGTGGAATACGATTGAGAGAAGGAGGCTCCTTGATACTGGAGTAATGTCTTTATCATTTTCTGGCGAAGCAGAGACGGATAAAGCCCAGGGTTTACCCATGTCCCTCCCCACCCTACTTCGTCCATTGTGTTTCTTCACTTGTACTTTCTCTTCCTCTTCATCTTCCTCTTCCCTGTTCCTTTTTAAGGAAGAGGACCGTGTTGGAGGCACTTCCTCCACTTCCATTGCATTGTCTATTTGCTGTGTGTTTTGTGTACTTTGTTTTTTAGCTGAAGGACTCTTTTGTTTTTGTTGCTTTTGTTGTTTTTGTTACTGCTGCTGCTTATGTCTTTCCTTCGGGTGTTCCTCCAGCTGCACCTTGGGTTGCTCTACTGGTTTCACCTTCGGTGGCTGCTGCGGCTTAGGTGGAACTTACTTCAGGGTGGGGAACTTACTTCAGGGAGGGGAACGAGGCGCCTGCTTTCTACTTACGTCCCTTAGCCACCACCTCCTTCCAACACTCGCCAGGGGCCTTGCTGGGTTCTACCTCTGTCGCTGTTGATGTCGTTGCTATAAATGCTTCTGTTGGTTGTGGTGCCTTTTTCTTTCCGAGATGCCACACGCCCGACAATAGGGTTTACGTCCCTAACAGCAACCAACATCCGCCTTTCCCTGCACATTATTATGTTGGGTATTTTATTGAAATTCTTACGGGTCAAGTTTATTTCAATTGACACATCCCCCGTTGCTATTCCAGCTTTACGGATTACGCCGGCGACCCTCTCCACCTTTCCATACTGGGCGAGCCCCCAGTTTATCTTACGAAATATCTATGGGCACCCCATGCACTGTTACATTAGTTCTACGGGTGCCCATATACTCTGTTTGGAGTCGGAGTGTCTCCGAGTTCAAAACACTCCCGGCCAACATTTTGGCCTCCTCCTCCGTTGGTATCAGTAAATCCCATACGGCCCTCGATCTTCTAGCCAGAATTTTTGGAACAATGTTCAAACTCTTAAGGGCTTCTTCGATGGTTTCCCTGCTGACAACAATTAAATTCCGACTTTTTATGTCGGCCGTCAGCAGGAAAATAGTCTTTAAATTTACGGCGTCAAAAGCCGCTTGTATAGTGAGGAGCTCATTTTCTTTTGTATACTCCTCATACTTCTTTAGCAGCTCCGTGTAATATGCTGCGTCCTTTTTGGGCCGCGTTTCTGCCCAGGCCGATTTTTGGGGTGATACAATATCCAGACATCACCGATAATTGTGTTAGCGGTGTTTGTGTTAACTCCGCCATAATAGCGCCATGCACTATTATGACGGAAAAACAGTCTCCTTTTCTTTCTTTTTAGACTTCTTTTTTTTTCTTTTTCTTTTTTAATTGTTTTCACCAAAAACAAAAATTAAATATTTAAACGAAAGAAATCAACCAAAGAAAAAGTGGACTATAGTTCGGGGTAAAAATAAACAAGAACAAACAATACGAAATTAATAACCTTGGCTTGCAAAAAACGAAAGAAAAGAAAAATGAATAAAATAAAAGGGGACGGGTGTTAACTCTAAAAAGAATGCAGTAAAAATTGAAATTTGCAAATACACAAAGGTAAAACAAACTAAAGATTAAAAAAGGGGTAAAAAAATAAGTAAAATAGAAATAAATGACTTAGCGTTTGACTTGTTAGACGAACTTTCGCTAGACCAAAATCACACAAACAGCTCGCAGCCGGAATAAAATTTGCTACTAGCTCTAGGACGTGCTTTATATATGTTCCCCCAGAGAACGGCAACTAATCAAGATTTTACTTGGGCTATTCGATGTTATAGATCGGATATGCTTGGTTCTACTGATCTTCCTAATGCGAGCAAGACTGGGTGTTTTTTGGAAGAAGAGAAGAAAGCACACCAATAAATATTTCGTCATTTTAGTAACGAGAATGAAATTCACAGTATCCCAGCTCAAATGTTGCAGCAGTCAATGAGGAATCTCAACAGCAGATTTCAAGAATTCATTCCTACAGGAGGACGCCATCTACAGGACGTAATTTAAAAAAAAATGAAAATTCCATCATTGTTTCTTAAATAGCATGTTTTAAGGTTTCAATTACTATGAATTAAATATCTTTCTTCCATCACTTTTGGTTTTATTGGATTTTTAAAAAGTTCCCGATTTTTGGGTCACCCTGTATATATATATATATATATATATATATATATATATATATATATATATATATACATTATTAAAATAAAAACGATTTATTATATTGGCTCGTCTTACGACTTACTTTTATTATTTATCTTTCAAATATTTTACCAAAAATAATAATAAAATATTCTTATATATTTGATGATAACTTTATACTTTTATTCCTTTCTTATTTATTTTTATTATTATCATTTTAAGAACACACACACACACACACACACACATATATATATATATATATATATATATATATATATATATATATATATAATACATGTAGTAAATTTGATATCAAACCTATTACTACGACATCCAGCGTTAAGTTTATATGTGTTTATGCGTGCATTTATACACTTCGAGTAGATGAAATACTTCAGCCAGGGAGGATAGTTCATCTAAGAGAAGGAAAATTCTGATTTTAAACCTCCGCTGTCTTGTGGTCATACCCAATCATGGAAAAGGTTTCGGAAGTAAACCCTAGTGACAAATACGGAGCTAGAATCTCTAAGACAATGCGAGGGAATTGAAATTCCAAGTTGGTGACTGGTGAAGGATAATTCAATTCATGATTTCATGAAAGAAGTATTTAGCCCTGGGTGGCAGTCTTTGCAGAGATGTTATCTTGACACCTCCCACCAGATGTGGGTTTTGCGTCCGACATTTTGTATCAGCTATCGAAAGAACTATCATGATGTCCACTAACTGAACCAGGGTCCCAGCTCCTGCTTACACAGTTCCCAATTCAAAATTTTCTTTATCATGAAACGTATGACAAATCTCCTCTCAACTCTTTCGAGCGAGGTAATTGCGATAGGAGATAAAGGAATAACAAAGAAATTCTCTACATCAAAGTCCATGAAATGTAAAAGTCCTATTGTTTACAGAACTTTCAATTCATTAATTTTGTCAAAGACCAGCAAAGAACAAGAGCTTCTATTTTGCATAAAGCAAAATAAAATTGACATCTTGAGCATCCAGAGACACAGGTACCATTAGCCTGACACTAATCCGAATTCTAACAACCTTCGTCAATACTAATTGATCACCGTCTCAGTGACCAAAACTCCCAAGGTTCCACAGTCGGCTGAATTGGTATACTTCTCGCTCCTAAAGCATCAGGAAACTTGCTATCTGTTGAAAGAATATCTGATCGCATAATTGTTGCTGAATTCAACAGTACCACCCTCAAACTAGGTTTATTGCGTGTTACTGCCCAAATATCACAAGTGTCGAAAAAGAAGTAGCCGACTTTTCCTCCGAACTGAAGAGAGTAAGTGTTATGGTCCAGGTTAGAACCAAGGAAGAACAACACGAACACAAGAGTAGAAATAACGAATATATATTACACGGAATACTAATACAAGATGTGGAAGGTGTTAGTATGACTGTCAGTCTGGTTTGGAGTGAACTACTATCGGCTTGACTCGACTCAATTCTTCTCTCTCTCTCTCTCTCTCTCTCTCTCTCTCTCTCTCTCTCTCTCTCTTGAGAGGCGTACTATACTTAGGAAGAGTTCATTCTGTAGTTATAGGTAAGGACCCATAACAGTAAAAGAAAGTGTCCGCTCCCACAACTCTTACGTTATATCAAACGATTTCAATGGAAAAATATGGAAGAATGATGATCTATTAACATATTATCACACCAACCGAAACGGGAAAAACTGGCAGACTTTGCTCAAGAGTTCAAAACTCTAAAATAGAAGCACGAGATTCATGAAGCATCCAAACCGCCTGTGGACATTCTAACATCCATCCGGACCTCGTTCGCAAATTGATTACATCCTCGTGAGAAACATGCGGAAGGACAATGTTCGTAATACCCAGGCATAATCGTCGTTCTTTTCTGTCGGTTCTGATCATTGAGTGGTCATACATGTCGCTCTAAGGTCATCCAAACCGCCAGTACCAGGCACCATGAAGCAAGTTGATCGGGCCAAGGTATCCCCAAGAAGAAGTTTGAAACACTCCATTGATGTAGATATTAAGAATTGTTATGAAATGCTCTCTGATCAACCTGATGACACTAGAAACACAATACAAGATCCTTATATCATTTACAGAAAAAATCGCACTCTTAAAACTGCCACAAAGAAAGAAAAGGTACATCACACCCACATCAGTGCCGATGTCCGTGTAACTATTCTGCGTTATTATCCATTACACCACCCACATATCCAAGTTTAAAGCACCTAGTATTCCCAAGTAGGGACACATATAGGTAACGATCAGGCTCGACGTTGCTTAACTATGGTAATCTTGCGAGTAGCGGTGTTTCAACGTGATGTGGACTGTGTGGCGTGATTTGAAAAAGATCACGTTGCTTCTTATATTTCTGTAAGAAGAGTCTAACTTGAGTATTTTTTTAATTGTTATTTTAAATATTCTCTCTTCTTGCGATGACTTTTTGATAATATCGCACTAGGGAGACGATCCCGGCGCGGTGTGCTGTTGGGAAGTGTCTGAAAAACATACCAAGGTGTAACAGAAGTATTGTGAGTGTAATGCGTATCGAAAGCTGTCGGTGGTTTCTCCTTGTCCGGAGTCACAAGTAATCTTATCCTAGGTTTTTCAGCGTACTTGTCTTGTACAGCTACTAATAACGCCAGGCAACGCACTCTACCCCAGAAATTGTAACTAAGTTCTACATAGCATAATTGCAATATAAACCAAAGTTTTATTCTTTGAGATTTAAAATACTACAAAATTTGCTTGAACTGGCGTTTGCAACAGCGGTTAGGTAGCCTTCCTTCCATACGGACAAACTTAGAAACAAGTATACAGTGCTTAGAAATTATATAAGTCTTATTGTACAAAATTAACAGTTGATTAATAGATGATTATATATACGTCAGGTTTATATTGGATTCAAATATAGATATGGGTTTAGTTTAGAATTGAGTCAAATATATTTATATAGTCCCAGTTTATACTTTAATGAAACGCTTGGTATAGGCACGTTTTATTCTTGAGTCTGCAATCAACCACTCGGTAGGGCAGCCACTTTGTAGAGGTCTAAACTTTCGCCAAGGAATACAGACGAAGTATACTAGCTTCCACGGACAGAGCATTATTATTATTATTATTATTATTATTATTATTATTATTATTATTATTATTATTATTTAAAAGTAACTAGGAAGTAGCAATTTGAAAGTGAATCAAAAAACGTCTAGAAAAAACGCGCTATAAAACTCACTATGGTTTATCAATAATGTTGAATGTGTTAAAAGTATTCAGCTTTTTAGCAAGAAAATTCTCAAGCTGACGTTAAAAATTGCCTCAAAATGTTTTTGACTTATTTAAGATGATATGATCTATTATGACATGTCTCTAATTTGTATTTAGATACAAAGTTTTTATTTCCAATTTTCTAGTTGAATTGTTCACCTATATTGTATATGATCCATTATTGTACTTAATTACGTTACAATAATACTTTGATCTATTATGACATGTCTCTAATTTGTATTTAGTTACAAAGTTTTTATTTTCAATATTCTAGTTGAATTGTTCATCTATATTGCATATAATCCATTATTGTACTTAATTAGGTTACAATAATACTTTGACCTATTATGACATGTCCCTGATTTGTATTTAGATACAAAGTATTTATTTTCAATTTTCTAGTTGAATTGTTCACCTATATTGCATATGATCCATTATTGTACATGGTCACAATAAAATTTGTATTTTATATGAATACCAGCTTATGAAAATTGAGATATAGTAGAGTGGTAGCCCCATATCACAGATTAGGGGATATCATAGATTCGGGTGTGGACGAGATCCTTACAATGGCCTTGCTCATGCTCCTTTGTATTTTTGTTTACTTGCCCAATTTATGTTCTATTTGGATGCAAACTTTTTATTCCCAGTAAATTATTCTAAAAAACTTTTCGTAAATAAATATATTGTACATTGTATTTCTTTTCAATTTTTCTAGTTGAATTGTTCATCTATATCGCATAGGATCCATTTTTGTACATAATTAGGTTACAATAGAATTTGTATCTTATATGAATATTACCTCATTGATGTAGTAGAATGGGGATCCTGTATCATAGATTAAATGGGGGTCCACAACCAGGTGATTAGTTTTGCCGATCTCTGCAAAATGCTTTGGTGGGGAAAAAACTGTCTCTATTGAAAACCAAATTCAAGAGTTCCACAAAAAAACTTTTCGCATGAATAGCATTGGAATTTTACTCGGAAGGTACCGAAAAGTTACCTAAGTAGCAACAAATCATAGGAAATAATGAAATAAAAATTGAGGAAAAAGTTGATGAACACAAACGGAAATTATTTATAGTTCATCATAATTCTTTCTATAGATTTTGTCGGTTTGAAAGAATTCTTTAGTAAGTGCTTTAACTGTATTATAAGACACAGATGAAAAACATTATTGATCTCAACATCAGGCAAATACAAAAGTTTAAGTATCTTGGACATATTAGAAGAGATGATAGAAAATGTGAAAGAGAAAAGCTTAGGCACATTGAAATACGAAATTAGTAAAGGAAAGAGAGAAGAAAAGAATATTCACCATATTTTAAGCATAGCGGATGATCAAGAGTAACAATCCAAGATGCGAGCTAAGAATAAAAGCAAATACAGAAATTTAACCATATTGGAAATGTTGCCACAAAGGGCTGAAAAAGTGACACAGAAATCCGAAGTCGCTTTCGATATGGCTCACTGTAACCGTAAGTTCTTTGCTGACAGTTTCTTCTATCGCACTTTTCGTTTTTCGAACTCTCTTCCTGGTTCGTGCTTCCAGTCAAATTTGCATTTCAATTTTTGGAGATGAATTTCAATCGTTATTTTCTGGCTTCTTATGTCCTGTTTTTGTATTGTACTCACGTCTTAATAGCGTTTTTCTTTCTCATAGTCTCTCGCATTCAGTAACTACTTGCGTCTTAGTGGCTTTATTGCCTTAGGGCATTCCATCAGTTAAACACGGTATTAAGTAACAAAAAAAAGCGCTGACATTTTATATAATAATTCCCCCCCCATTATTGCAATGAATGCTGTAAAATCCCCAAAATGATGCTCAGAATACCATTTTCAAAACATTTGAATCGAAGAAGCTTTACAGAAAACAGAAACAAAACCGATACATACATTTATAAAGAAACAGTTGAAATTTCTGGGTGACATAATGAGGAAAGAAGGCTTAGGGAATTTGGCACTCACATGGCATATTGAACACACGACCCACAGAGAAAAACATCGAGTAACAAACCTAAAACGCTTATGTTAATGGACTGAACAGAGAATAAAAGGGATAGTAACAAGATAAAATTTGCTGAGAGAGAAAGAGAGAGAGAGAGAGCGAGATGCATGAGATAGGATGCGGAGATCCATGATCGCTCACATCCTAAAGGAACTGCGCAAATAAAAAAGATCAAATCTAGTTGGTCTGAAAAGAAGTCAGAGCTACATAACTTGACTCTGTACACAAATAGTTAAAAATATAATACACATTCATCAAGTTTCTGTCTTCATAATTCATGCTTTTTTATTGTTCGCGATTCTTAATAATGTTTTTCATTTTTTTTATATTAATTTTCACTCATTAATGCTTAGCGTCTTCGTGGCTTTGTGACTTGGTTGAGGCAAAATGATTAAAAAAATAGTTGGATTTCATAGGGTTAGGACTATACCACGTGGACCCATACTACATATAAAATTAGATACAAACAACTAAAAATATGATTAAAAAAATTTGGCTAGTTTCAATGACTATTATAGAAGATTCTGTGTTCCCAGCCGAAATTGTCACGATCCAACATTCAATTTCCAAAAGCCCTATTGGTAAATAATTATTTACATTATTAATGTCTTTGAACTTACAAACTGGAAAATGCTTAAATAGGAATATAAATTCGCATATCTGCCCTGTTTATTATAATATGAGCGAAAGCATTTTAGGCGTTTTCACAGATTTTATTCTGAGTATTTTGAAGCATAAATATGTATTCTTATTTCTTTGCAGAGCGTGGGTGTTATTTACGCTTCTGCTTTACAAATGTTATTTTAGTAGGAAATCACGTTATTCTGTATTACTAGATGCATACAGATATCTTCAACGCCATCTTTTGTACAAACTTCGGAAACTCTAGGAAGTTTTTTTTGTTGTTGTTTAATCTGTCAAATGCAGCATGTCATTTACAAATTTTTAAAGTAAGGTATGTTTCTACACATAGATTTTAGTAACACAATATTTTTCGTTTTTTAACTGACGATCTTTGCCTACCATCTTTACGAAGAATAATATAATTTCAGATTAAGAGAATTACTTACCATGTAAAATGAATACATCCATCAAAAGAAAAACAAAATTTTAATTCTGTCTGTATTGAAGGTTAATTACTCGCCTACAATTACTACTATGTTCTGCAACTCAAAAGCTTAAAACCACATCTTCGTTGTGAATGGTGGTATTTTATCTCCACCCACTGACACACCTTCTTGTGACTTCAGTAGATGAAACTTCAAGTAAGATAACTCATCTTACCAATATGTATGCACGTGAATGTTATTATTTGTAGAAATACAGAAAGAAAAGCATGTGTTAATCCTTTGTCTACCTTTGAGTTTAAACGTTCTTCTGCAATATCTACTGTGTTCTGTAACACTTAACCGAGAACGGCCTTCACATCGTCAATGATGGTGACTTTGAGGCCAGTCAACTATACGCCCTCTTCAGTCAGTTATGTGACAAGGCGGTAAGTTGCAACTTCTTTCTATGGTAGACCAGTTGCCATCCAAGGCTATAGAACTTAGTCTATCCTGCTATTTACACATAGCTAGAGGAAGAAGAAGAGGATTCATACCTTTCCCAAGGGTATTAGCACGTAAGTGCTTACGTTCGCATAACAACCTCATTAGGTAACCCTCTATCTTAAGTTGCTATCGGGCCCCTATTGGCTGAACAATTACTAAAAAATGATTGCATTCCTTTGGTCGACCAGTTCCGTTCTTTAAAGATAAGACCCGCCATACCATGTAGCCCGGGATTACTCATCCCCATTTCCATTTGTATTAGTAAGAGAGAAGTTCCATTTAGACAGCATTTACCCAAGAGCCGCTACTTTATGCAACAGACTCGCGAGCTCCTGCTTCCCCGATCACTGCAATCTTAATCTCTTCAAGTCTCGGGTCAAGTGTTATCTATCCTACATATCCTCCTGTGATTGCTTTTCTTGTCCCCCCCCTCTTCAGTCAGTTATGTGCCATGCGCGATACACGCTTAGGCTATTATATATCTTTCGATACATGACTGATGATGCATATTTTTTTCGCACTAGGTTGCTATTTCTTTCTATAGTAGACCAGTTGCCATCCAAGGCTATAGAGCTCAGTCTGTCCTGCTATTTACCCATAGCTAGAGGAAGAAGAAGAGGATTCATACCTTTCCCAAGGGTATTAGCAGGTAAGTGCTTACGTTCGCATAACAACCTCATTAGGTAACCCTCTATCTAAAGTGGCTATCGGGCTCCTATTGGCTGAACAATTAATAAAAAATAATTGCTTTCCTTCGGTCGATCAGTTCTTTACAGATAAGACCCAGCATACCATGTACCCCGAGATTAATCATCCTCATGACTGACGAGGCATAACTCTTCCCGCAGTAGGTTACCATGTCTTTCTGCTGTAGACCAGTCGTCATCCAAGGCTATAGAACCCGGTCTGTCCTGCAATTTACCCATAGCTGGGTGGAGAATTAAAGGATGAATACCTTTCCTAAGGGTATTATCACGTAAGTGAATGTAATGTATTCGACTGGAATTCGAACTCGGCTCTCTGATTCCTCAATCCGAGCCGCTATCCATTACTCCACTGTGCCTCCTTACGACTTCAATAATCGATGTTTCAAGTGCGATCACTCAACAGAAAAAACGTTAGGAACTGGACAACTATCAGTTTGTTAGCTAAATGGTATCTTTCACTGAAATGTCCTTCGTTATGTTTGGCAGGATTCAAGAGAAGTTATTTATTATTGTAATATGTAAAATGTACATGTAAAAATATATTATGCAAAACAGTGTTTTTAGGATATAATGAATAATAACCAATGTTGGTAATTGTTATGTTCGGGCTATTGCCCAAATTTTCGAAGTCGGTATCGCGAAGTTTGGACCATCTTTAGATGCCATTTTTATAAGGGATCGTTTTATTAAAATAAATTAAAATGCCAAATAAAAATTATTTAAACGTTAACAATTTTTGTTTATTTACGTTTGGACTAATGACTTTATCAATGTTGATGTTATCAAAACGATTCGATTGTAGAGCTCTTCGGTTTTCTTCAGCCGGCTGCAGCTGATCACAGTAACATTTAAGGAATTTAAAACCGAACAATTTAATCAACCTAGGTAGATTGTTCTCTTTTTTCTAGCCATGTTTAGGGATAACCACATCTTACTCTCATTTTAGTACTGATCATTTATTACTCGATTTATTTCTACTGATTTTGAAACTGTACTAAGGTGACCCAAGTGAATCAATGTAAAATTACTCTGCCTCTAAATTCACGAACAAACGCATGATTCCACATAGGAATTTCTGTATCCCTCGCTTGAAAATTCGTCATCATACCCATGTGACATTAATGTTTGTCATGTGGATGCTTTAAATATTTGATCAAGAAGTAAAGATAGATTATTGAAGATCAATTCATCAGAGGAAATAATATACTCAATGAACCAAATCATTTTTTTTCTCTTTTTGGTTATAAAAGTATTTCAGCTCGTTTCTTTTATGCTTTGGTCGAAAACAAAGCATCAGTAATGAGTGTGGCGCGAAGCGAGTACTTTCCGCCTTGGATTTAGAGGATGATAACCATGTCTTCTCATTAAGCCAAGCCACTCTTCAGATCGGTAGCTAAAAAACGATTAATGTCGTTCAGTGATGAACCGATTCGTGCGTCACTTGCAAACCGCTGTAAATTGTCAAAATACAAAGATTTGCATTGTGAGTAATGACATCAGTATTGTACTCATCAAAATGTATAAGTAATAAAATATATATGTATAAATATAATGTATAAATTTATATATATCAGAAAAATTTTAGGCAAATGAATAAGAAACTTGAGGAAATCCAGTGTTACGCACTTTATCCTCTAAAAATGACTTCATTTTAATCAAGTAATGTTTTATAACAAAAACATTACATCAATCCGATGACATATCTCTAAAAATGTGTGTGTTTGTGTCTACTTAAAGAATTGAAGAATTTATTTTTTATCTTCAAAATTTTAAATGCAATCTATTTCGTTAAATGTTACTGTTGTTTCAATTTTTTTAGGTTCAGGAGTTTTCATGAATATGCATCAGATTAACGGAAAAGTCATGTAAGTTCATGGACATGAGGTGACACAATTCAAGATCAAATAAAGGAAAAAGGTTAGGTGGGATTTTACATATATATATATATATATATATAGTCAAACCTAATGATCCAGACAAACCTACCAAGATTTCAGTTAGGCAGATCGTCAGGCTCATTAGGTTTGACTGGGTTTGCTCTACGTTTGTATTGAGCTCTTTAGTTAGTTGTTTACTCGTATCGGGGATTTTTCTTTGGGCCTTGAACCTGTATCTGTGCGATTATTTTCGACAGACTTTCATGTTCCTGGCTCTTTCTTTTTTAAAACCTTTTTTTCCCTTCGTGATTGATTTGGCTATTGTTAAATCAAGAATTCGAAGCTTTTTCGACACGAGTATAGTTACCTATATTTTCATATATATATATATATATATATATATATATGCAAATTGGATATATATATAAATGTTATATATTTTGAATAACATGACGTTATGGATTCTACCGTTTTCTTTTAATTTTTAGTATTTTTGTGGTCGTGTATCTAGACTTGGGTAAATACTAATTCATTCAGGAAAGGTGGTATTGGCAACAATCTGGGACATAGTTTTATATTTTTATAAAATTCGATAGCGGCACTTTCGAGAATTTTCCTTATTTTCTTTTTTAATAAGTGTTTCATCTTAATATTTTGGTTGAATTTATTTCTATGTATGACTAATGCATTTGATAAATTGTTGTTTATAACATCCTTTATGTGTTCATAGATACTTATTTTCTCATTTCTGCAAGTTTCCCCAATATATTGTGAGGAAAGGTTCTGTCAGCTTTTTTTATATATATATACCTGCTACTGGTTTTCGGTCGTATTTTTTGCATACCTTTCTTGAAGGATTTTAAAAGAGTTTTCTATGTATATTTACTCTTTGCGTAAATATTAGGGGATGCAGATTCTTAACGCTCTTAAATAGAAACCTATAATAATTATCGACGTTATCTTGTTACAGTGGCGTGAGTAAAACTTGACCAGGTCATTCTTGTTAGAAGTTTCTCTGTAAATATCAAACTGAAGTTCGTTGTTGTTTCTGTGTAACATATCTAGGAAGGGTAGGGTTTCGTGGGAATCATGTTTAAAGGTGAATATTGCTGGAGGTTGAATGTTATTTAGTTTTGTTGAAAAGATTGGGTAGTATTGTGTCTTGTGGATATATTAGTAGACAATCAACTATGTATCTGAAATAAGAAGAATTTTGTGCTAAAATAATTTTGAAATGACCACTTTCCAGAAACTCTAGAAAGTCACCATTTTGAAAAGCCAATAGCATTTTCCACTTGCATATACATCATTGTTAGAAAAACAAAAATTCTTACATTTGACATGACAGACTCCCTCATAGGACGAAATGTGTAGGTTAAGATAAATTTTCATTTTACCATTATTCATATGGTCTTATTCTCCGTTTGAACTATATAGGGAAATGGAATTTTCCAAACAGTGCTATTAACGCATCTTCATTCATGGATTGAGCGGTCTTGGCTACTAATTTAAAAAGTATATAGTACGTTAAAAGATTCCCTTTCTCTGTCGTGTACCGATAGCTTAGGGGTAGAGTGCCTGAAGTAATCGGATATCTAGGCACACTGATGAGCTGTGATACAGCAAAACAGACTTCTGTGTGAATGACTATATATATATATATATATATATATATATATATATAGGATGTAAAATATGGAAAAGACAAAACAAAATCCGAATATGCAAGTTTACTGTTTTAATGTTGTTTTACTGTCGACGTCAGACGTTTCGGTCTAGTAGACCATCTTCAGGACATGGTTATTAGAAACATACTTAGGGTTAGACGATATTTAAGTCAACATGAAGAGATGATAGACACAAGACTAGTCAGAAACAGAACAACTGAAATTCTAAAGTCAGCATTCCATTTTCGGGGGGATGAGGGGATTCCGTCACGTTGACGTCGCGCGGCCGATGCTGCTAAAACGCGCTCCCAAGAAAGAGACGTTATCTTAAGTGAAAAAGAGGAATTCTATTTGAATCTAGAGCTTATCAGTACGTTTGTCAAGCATTAATCTTGCCAGGAAATGGGAGATGTTAAAAAAGACGTGTCTAGTATCGAGGACTGCGCTTAAATTCAAAACTGTAGGTACTATATCTTAGATCTAATCAGAACTATTACCATGAAATTGTTTTTTTGATGAAGACACAGGGAGGCAACCTTACGGAGATGGAAAATGGCTGAAGTCGAGATTGAAATTTCAACTTAACACCAAGAATGTAATTAGAGTTTTTTTTTTTTTTTAAGCGTATCACCCCAAGCAAGGCTGGAGGCCACTATCACGCAAGGGGTTATACAAGGGTTGGAGGAAGAGCAGATAGGAGTGGTAAAGGAGAGGATGTGGAGAAAGAGAAAGACAGTGGATCGATCAAGGCAAGGGGGTTACGGAAGATCTGGAGCGAGAGCAGATAGGAATGAAAGGTGAAAGGATGTGGAGAAGGGAAGTGGATAGATCAAGGCAACTGGAGATGTCGATTGACGTTACAATTAAACCGTTGGAGATTGTATTTGTCAGGGAAACAGTAATATGGATAAAGGATCATTATAAAATAAATAGACATGCCTTTATTAAATAATATACATGCTTAAATGAAGATATGCTGGATGTACATACATACATACATACATATATACATACATATATATACACATATATATATATATATATATATATATATATATATATATATATATATATATATATATATATATATATATATATATATATATATATATGTATATATTTATATAAATATATATATACCCAAGTATAGGATTTGTATATACGGAATAAATTCCAAAAACCAACAATTATTATTCTTAAAAGAGTGCTCAATACAGAGTAGAGCAGATATAATTATTTATTTTAACATATTTATGTTATAATATTTAAATAAATAATTATATATATATATATATATATATATATATATATATATATATATATACGTAACTATACTCGTCTCAAAAAACCTTCGAATTCTTGATTTACTAATAGTTAAATCAATCTCGAAGTGAAAAAAGGTTTTAAAAAAGAAAGAGCCAGGAACATGAAAGTCTCTCGAAAATAATCGACCGTTACAATCTGCCTAAGTGAAACCTTGGTATGTTTGTTTGCCTCATTAGGTTTGGCTATATATATATATATATATATATATATATATATATATATATATATATATATATATATATATATATATATATATATATATATATATATATGTATATATATATATATATATGTATATGTATATATATATATATATATATATATGTATTTGTATATATATATATGTATATGTATATATATATATATTAGTTTAGTTTTTTTTTACCTTTTTTATCAATTTTATATTTTAAAATAATATTTTAAAATTATATGAATAAATAATTATGGTTAATAATAATTTTAAATAATATCTTAAATAATCTTAAATAATGATTATTATTATGAATGATTGAAACAGAACTTCTAAATTATGCATATAATTCATCTAAAGTGCTGCTTTAAAAACTTTCGATTATACAAAATATATCTAATACGTATTAAAGAACAATTTCAAATAATTCAAACAACGTATTGGAACTAAAAAGTTAACATATTTCCGATGTATTGACGGCAATATATAAATATATCCTCGTGAAACAACATTAATGTAGATAAACTAAACAAAGTCAAAAGTACGATAGAATTTAGTTATAAAACAGAAACAAAAAATAATTTAACTTACGTGTTAGGCCGTGCTGATAGCGACTTAGAATTAAGTGTCTATCGTAAATTTAATAACATAAATGATCTTGTATATTACTATACTCACCATAACAACAAAATGATCTGATTCCATTTAAGAGCATTAGCCCTCGTTATGTATGAGGTTAATAAAAATACATTCAAAATGCCTTTAGAATCTTCCAAAACCGTCATTATTCCATCCCTAATGCGAAACAGGAAGGTCAACATTTTTAAAAAAAATAGACGAAACAAGTACCATACCTGCCAACGCGCAACCACAATAAGAGAAATAACTTAACGTAACATAAAATTTGTTACAAATTACTTTTAAGACAATAACAGATTTAATTAATAAAAACAAAATAATAACAACCTAAATTCTGAATCCAAAATTTACTCTATCACCTGTAATGATTGCCACAAAGAATACATAGAAGAAACCGTGAGGAATTTAAGTAAATTTTATATGTACACAAAAGTGATCTTTTACAAAGCAACGCACTTAAAACAATAGTCGATCATCTGAATGCTCTTAATTTAAGAAGAAATTAAATTAATAATTTCAATTTAAAACAGCTACAAAAATAATTAACTGACATAACAATTTAATGAGGCGAAAAATTATAGAGAGTGTGTTCATTTTTAAACCATACGAAGTAAACTTGAATCTAGTATCTTACAAGATTTCATCTTTCTCGGGAAATATTCTGTTATCACAATACGTAAAAACGAAAGCGATAAAACCAAAAAGCGAAGCTTAGGAAAACTGATTGAGATCGGCTAGACACGTCTAAAAAAAAGACATGTGTCAAAAAAAAAATTTTTTTTTAATTAATTAATTCAAATTTCATTGTTTCCTCACGGTACATAATTATAATCGAAGCTCGCAATTTTAAACCTCCCCCTCCTCTACATATAATTCTAAATTCTATCAAGAAAAAGATATCGAAACGCGTAACACAGAATGTCTCCATTTCCTCATCAATTTTAAAAAAAATCATTTCATCCCAAGCAAGGCAGGAATGCCACTAGTACACAGAGGGTTACAGGGAATGAAAATGAGAGAAAAATCTGGATATAGGGGTAACTGAAGAAAGGATAATAGATGAACGGGATCCAACAAGACAGATGGCGATTGGCGTTGCATTTTAATTTTTGAAGATTGTAGTTCTCATGGAAGCAATTAAATGGAAGGGAGTTCCACAAGCGGGGAGTTACATTTAGCTATTTCAACAGTAAAAGTGGGGAGACCTAAATGCTAGTCTAGTATTACGCTTAAATTCATGTAGCCGGCGCATCAGGGAAAAAAGATCGTCAGAGCAGTTGCCATGAAAATATTTGTAGAAAGCACAGAGGGAAGCCAAACACACACACATTTTGTAAACAGTGACTATTACTGCTACAAATGCAAGACTCTTCGATAAAACGAATCGAGTTCTCTCAGTCACTGGTGTGTTTATCTAAAAATAAATACGCTTAAATTCACCTTCATCCCTGCCGTTCGCCAACGGCTTATGGGTAGATTATCAATTCAGCCGTGTTTCAATCCTAGCTACAACCAACCAGACATCTAGCCACACAACGAAAATGTCTCTCAGTGTGTGACAATATATATATATATATATATATATATATATATATATATATATATATATATAATTTAATTAAAATTAAAAACAGACAACCTTAAGGGTCCATTGATTATATTTTATTTCCCCCAGGAACGTCTTTTTCCTAGTTCCTCAGATCATATTTCCACACCCCCAACACACAAACACACACAAACATACACACACACACACACACACACACACACACACACACACACACACACATATATATATATATATATATATATATGTGTGTGTGTGTGTATATTAGATAGATAGACAGAATGACTGACAGACATAGATATAGATATATATTGCTTGTCCGAAGCACTGAACTTTCTGCAAGCACAGACTCTACCAAGATCGTTTCGTTTGACAGTAATTAATCTGATGAAACCAAGATTTTGGGTATTTTTATCAAACATTTTTTTTTTCAATATATGAAAATTGTTTTCAGCTATCTTTTAATTTAGCAATTTTTGTCGGGGTGTTGTAATATCTCTTTTTTTCCAAAGATTGATTACTATAATTATATATATATATACATACATGCATATATATATATATATATATATATATATATATATATATATATATATATATATTAAAAAGAAGAGAAAAAACCGTAAACGTTTTTGGTTGTAATGTGGATTTTTTTTTAAATGTTATACTTAATTTTCCATAATTTTACTACACGGGTTTCCGGTTTCACCCACCATCATTAGGCAAACGGTGGAGAATACCACACACACATATATACGTATGTACATACTACCATACTCCCTTTGCTGGGGTTTGCGAGCGTTCCCGTGAGTCGTTCCCTTGGTTTTGTCAATATGTGTATATATATACTCGTGTTCCACAGATACCCACATGTGAGCGTGTGTACATTCATGTGAGTGGTTTGATCGCTGTATGTGGCCATTATGTACGCATGTTATGCCTTTTTGCGTGTAGGGTTATGATCTATTTATTTCTGGTTTAAAATTGTTTATGAATTTTTTTTTTTTAGTTTTTAAAAAAAAATCCACATTACAACCAAAACCGTTTACGGTTTCTCTCTTCTTTTTAATATACACACTTTTTCTCTCGTTGGAACTACTATAACCTCTTTCTTTCATATATATATATATATATATATATATATATATATATATATATATACGTTCAATCTCCTATCATGGACGATAAATAAGGGTCAGCTTTGAATGGTGCCTTTCATTTCACACTTATGCATATTAACAAGGGATATTGTGGAGAAAAATCAGGTAAGGGAAATACATATTTCATTTGATCTTTCTTAAGGGCGATAATAGACCAGCTTTGCTGTTGGCTACAAACCCACACTAAGAGATAACATTTGTTAAAGCAGGATTTTGATGGCGTCTCTGCTTCAGATTTTCACGAAGCTGATCACGCTGCTTCAGTTTACTGTCTTCAAAACCCTTTAACTTAATGAAACATGTCTTACGCCTTTCGGTTTGATCCTTGGGCTTCCCAGGTTTTCAGATCAAAGTTGAGACGTTTCAATCTGTCTTTGGAGCGTACGAGTGAACGTCCAACTGAACGCTTGAAGTTTGGTAGTTGTCTATAAAGCACCTTTTTTGGAAGCATATGCTCATCTACTCTGACACAGGATCAATCCACCTATGTTGAATATTTGCTAGAATTGTTATATATATATATATATATATATATATATATATATATATATATATATATATATATATATATAAAAGTGGACATGGAAGTCAGCACTTAGAGGCGACAGTCTGTTTCATGCTAGGGCAATTGACTTCCGGTAAAAGTAACCGCCAAAATAGACTACCCATAATGCACCACTGACCCTTATATAAATAGCCGAGAAAAATAACAGCACTAGTCGCCTGACGATTGCACTAGCATGAAACAGACTGTCGCCTCTAAGTGCTGACTTCCATGTCCACTTTTATATTTACACACGCTCTATCTCTGATATTGAGCACTTTATCCCATAAATATAGCACACTTTAAGACTATATTTCTGCATATATATATATATATAGAAAGAAAGAGAGATCGTATGTGGGGATAGTGTAAGGGAAATCGGCAAAACAAGTTAAATACAAAAGCAGTCTAGGATCTCTCCTCATGGATGACAAACAGTCAAAGAGTATGAAGTTCCAAATTCAAAAATGTACCTAAGGCAACGCGAAACATCCCCACTATCTGGTAACGGTAATTTCCACTTAGATTTACGTTAGAAATATTCGAACACAGTTGCATTCCATATCACGTGACATCCGCGTCTCGCGACGGACGCTACTTGTAAACAAACTTCTGAAAACAGTTATTTCTGATGAAAGATCCGTGTCGATCTGAAATATCAAATATATATATAAGATATAAATAAATACTTTCACAAAAAAAACATTCAATTTTTGTTAATTTGCAACTTTTCAGTTGTTTTTTCTATATATACATATTAAGAATGTATACGTGGCTTCTCATTATGCTATATATATATATATATATATATATATATATATATATATATGTAAATATACATACATAGAATGGTCAGAATATACTCAACACTTGAAAATTGTAAGGCTGCATTAAACTCCAAGTTGTGCTACCGACGTTAGATATTATGTATATTCAGTAATATATACTTATAGCTCTGTTTTATAAACTTGAGCACTGTTTTTATAAAATATGAGGAAGAAATATATTTATACATACGTGCAGGTATGTGCGTTTATGTATATTTTTATCCTTCCCATACCTATATATATATACAAATGTACATACACACTAACACATTCACACACACACACACACACACACACACACACACACACACACACACACACACATATATATATATATATATATTTCTGTATATGAATTCATGACATTTGACTGATTTCTAAATTCTTGTAGATTTTTAAACAAAATCGTTACGAGATTGAGTGAAACATTATAAATAATTTATTTTGCTTTGTTGCAATAAACCATCAGAAAGATATGTCTCCAGTAAAAAAAAGTTTCTGTTTTAAGTCCAGAAAATAATTTACATTATGTTCTAAACCAATGTATATGACGAAGTTTGGACACGATTTTCCGATATAAAATTATGCGACTTACACAGACTCGATTATTATAAATCGATCTTAAATTCATATATATATATATATATATATATATATATATATATATATGTACATACATATGGAGAGAGAGAAAGAAAGAGAAAGTGTGTGTGTGTGTGTGTGTGTGTGTGAATGTATGTGTGCGTGTGATTCCTGCATAAAATATGTAACAAAAGTTATTTTTTAAATATTAACATATCATTATTTCATTGCAACCATGATTTTAAAAGGCAGTGAGCAATCTTTTCTTTGATTTTCAGCTGTACGCGAAAAAAGACCTCACATTATTAAGTATGGATTTGGGCTAGAATTTTTTTTTTTTTTGTTACTGGAGCTAGCCATTTTCCCAATATTATCTGAATAAAAATATCCACACACCGTGCCCTTTTATTCTGTGACGGTAACAAACGAACACACGCGCAAACAGAAATCGATTTATTATAATGTATTTTTCGTTTTTCATTTTTCCTTGCTGCTTCAGCCTCTTTCGATTTGTATATTTCTTTCCTGTTTGTCAAGTCTCTTTCTGTATAACTGTTTTCGTTCTTGTCTTTCTCTCTTCAAGTTAGGCGAATGTTAAATGATAGACTCTAACGAGTAAAAAACATGACTTCCGACTTGAATGCGGTTTTCTTTTATACTGCTCCTGAATACGGATAGCAATTAACTGGATGCGCTTACAATCCACAAGTACACGGACTGAAAAGTGAACTGCACGTGAAACTTAATGGATACAAGACTGTGTCTTATGAAAGTGATTACAGAGACGAACGTTCTGGACAAACGATTTATCTCTGTTCATATAACTAACCCTTTAAATACACACACAAATACCCACACAGATATACATATACATACATATGGTCGACTCTCCCATCACATTCAACCTATGAGGCTAAAGCAGCTCAGTTCATTGGAATCGACAGCCAGAACATATGATTTAATTATAGGGGTGAAGGCTTTGTGCAGAACCAACCGCAGTTTTTGAAGGGCCGAATACAGAGGTCTGATGCACTACGTGCCACAAGTTCCTGAAACGACCCTCTGGAGGTTTGAATTCAGAGTTTTTCTTCTCCTAAGCCAGTTGCCATCAAAGACTATAGAACACAGTCTGTCCTGCTATTTGCCCATCGCTGGAGGAAGATGAAGATAATTAATACCTTTCCCAAATGTATTAACTCGTAAATGAATGTGATGGATTTGACTGGCATTACACACACACACACACACACACACACACACACACACACACACACACACATATATATATATATATATATATATATATATATATATATATGTATTATATAATGTGCGCGGTACTGATCAGTGATAGAACTAACATAAGTTGTATGGAAATGAGTTTGCGACACTGGGATTCACGCTTTTGCGATCATCAGACAAGCTGGTTTATTTTTTTAAATTGTATCTATTCATGCGTGTTTGGCAATATTTGGTGGCGGGACGGGGAATATACTTCAGTGTTTATTTGGGATGGTACTATCATACACATAGACACAACAATACATATTTACGCATTTTAGTTCACACCAACATAATAAGCAATTCTAGGCCAGTCGCAGATACATACCCGAGTGTTCGGGCGTACATACATACGCAGTTGTAATTCTATTTCTGTGTCGGGTCCTTAGCTTTATATGTGCGGCGATGAATGAAATGTGCTCCTGAACTGGCTCCTGTTCTCTATAAACCCTACAAGAAATGCCTTACTGCTTCTTACTTTCCTGCTTTTTGGGAATGATCTTCTGTAGTTCCAGTCTTTAAGAACCCAAGCGAACTGCCTGATCTTTCTAACTATCGATTTATTAGCCGTCAACCACTCTTTGGTAATGTAATATACGTTCTAATGACATCTTAATTGGTTAAGCATCTCACGTCGCAGGTTCTATTTTCCGATAAGCAATATGGCTTCCGCTTCTCTAGAGTAAAATTCAAGTTTTAGATAATAATGTTGAAGCTCGGGATGTTACTTTGGATATTTCCAAAATATTTGGCAAGACTTGGCACATTAGTCTTCTTCACAAATACGGTATTTCTGAATTAATATTCTGTCTGATTCAATATTTTTATCTGATTCAACCTTATCGGATATTAAAGTCTCTTTCTTCTCGATCATTTTTTTTCCATTGATACGTTGTTTCTAGTTTTCATCAACGACCTTCGTGATTGCCATATTGTATAAACCAGCTGAGAAAGTTTTTATCAAAATCAATTCAAAGAAAACCGGTAATTTGCTTTT
>OZ038482.1:24854849-24974849 GCA_964036315.1 Acanthosepion esculentum
ATTTAAGTAGAATTAAAAAGAAGATCTAAATCTGAACTGGTTGCTTGTAAAATATATTTCCTATATTCAATATTATAAAAATAAGAATATTTCTTAAAATATTGAAATGTATAAAAAATATTCATTTTCCTAATTTTCCTTCTCCTCTTTAAATAGTACCAATTAAAAGTATTTAAAAAATGTAGTGTTTGTCTGAACAGGTCTATCAGTTAATATCTCCCTATATATCATTCACACAATATATATATATATATAGATAGATAGATAGATAGAGAGCGATATATATATATATACACACATTGTATATATTAATAAATATACATAGTACCACATTAAGTTTATATACTTAATAGCTCTGTTATTTTGCATTGAGAACAGTTTTATTTACACCAAAGTATATATATATATATATATATATATATATATATATATATAATGAAATGGACAAAGTCCGACAATTATTTTAAGATATTTTTATGTTCATACATTCTTTTTATTAGATACAAATATTTAAGTAAATGCTCTGTTTTATAATAAACAGTATTAAACAACATTAACCGGCCTGAATGTCCGAGAAATTTTCATAGAAAATGTTCGTCCTCCGACAGGAATCGAAACTGTATCCTATACGGAACCGTCATATAGCCTGACGTGTCTTAACCGTTTCGGCCACAGAGGAGCGTTCGGTTAGCAAGTTTAAAGACAGTAAAATTGACCTTGCTAACCGAACGCTCCTCGGAAATTCAGGCCGGTAAATGTTGTTTAATACTGTTTATTATAAAACAGAGCATTTACTTAAATATTTGTATCTATAGAAAGAATGTATAAACATAAAAATGTCTTAATATATATATATATATATATATATATATATATATATGCACACACACCCAAGTATAGGATTGGTGTATACGGAATAAATTCCAATAACCAACAAATGCTATTCTTAAAAGAGTGCTCAATACAGAGTAGAGCAAATATAATTAGTTATTCGAAAATTATAACCCCATCACTTGATAAGACACCAGAAGTGTTGAAACAAAATGGCTATTTTGTAGTGATTTTTTAACATATTTATGTTATAATTTTTGAATAAATAATTATATATATGTGTGTGTGTGTGTATGTGTGTATATATATATATATATATATATATATATATATATATATATATATATACATTTTTGAATTGGACATAGTCCGACAATTTATTAAAGACATTTTTTATATGTTTAACGTTCTTTTTATAGATAAAAGTATTTAAGCAAATGCTCTGTTTATAATAAACAGTATTAAATAACATTTACCGGCCTGAATGTCCGAGAAATTTTCATAGAAAATTTTTCGTTCTCCGACATTATATATATATATATATATATTATGAAATAGACTAAGTCCGACAATTCGAGAGGGATCATGGGAATTTTGTTGTTTAAAAAGATTCTTTTAACCTTGCTAAACAGATGCTTCCTTTGTAGCGAAATTGTATAGCATATCAGGCTATATGACGGTTATGTATCGGATACATCATCATATTTTCTTTGTAATTTCACGTATATCCAGGCTGGAAATGTCGTTAATACTTTTTATTATAAACAGAGCATTTACTTAAATATTTGTATCTATAAAAAGAATGTATAAACATAAAAAATGTCTCAAAATAATTGTCGGGCTTTGTCCATGTCATAATGTGTGACGTCTTTCTTTACATTTCTATACGCATCGAGCAGATATGAATGTACGAGAAAAAATCATGGAGAATTGAAGTTTAAAAACGATAAAATCGAACTACCCAACCGAATCGCTCCTCTGTGGCTCAGTCGGTAAATCACGTCAGGCTACATTGACAGTTCCGTATAGAATACAGATTCGATCCCTCTCGGAGAACGCATATTTTCTGTGAGGATTTCTCGGTAAATGTTGTTAATACTGTTTATTATAAACAGAGTATTTACTCAAATATCTGTATCCATAAATATAACGTATAAACAACAAATATACTATATATCTTATGAAATAGACTAAGTCCGACAATTAATTTACTATATTTATTATTCAGGCCGGTAAATGTTGTTAATATTGTTTATTATAAACATAGCATTTACTTAAATATTTTTTATATATAAAAATAGCGTATTGACAAAATATATATGTATATATTTTTGCATGTGAACATTTACACGTATATTTATTATATTTATATATTGGCATTGAGAATTGAGAACTGTTTTATTTACATCAAAGTATATATATATATATATATATATATATATATATATATATATATATATATAAGTAATGAAAATCTTGGTAATCCGTATGGACAATCCCAAGGAGGATGAAATCCGGAGTGCTCAATGTTAAATCAGAGTAATAATTTAATTTAAAGAAAACCAGACAACTTTAAGGTCCCATCGTTATAATTTATTTCCCCAGAGAGTTTTTTTTTTCAGGGATCATCAGACCTTACTTCTAAGGATGAAAAAATAAATTTAAACTTACTCTTTTGAAGGGTAGTATTAAGCTGATATAAGGTGATATAGAGAGTGGGGAGAGATAGTGTGACAGGCATGGTCGAAATTAGAAAGAAAAGGGAGAGAATGGAATGCTTTTAAATTTATTTTTCTTACAATACTTAATAGTGAGGAAGGTGAAAAGGATCAGACATTGAGCTATTTAATAGGTCACCTCACCGGAAACGATATCAAGGGAAAAAAGGGGAAGAAGTAAAGATGTAAGTATTAAGAGATGGGCATACATATCTTACACATATATTCATAGACACCACATACATATTTACGGAGAATGGTCGAAGGCGGAAAGCTGGCGCCTCCTAACCAGCTGATTCGGGAAGATGAAGCTCGACAGCCCAGGAAAACAGTCAATCTATGGGAAAGAAAACACTGATTTTAAGCCTCCGCTGCTTTGCTGTTATATCCAAACACGGCTTGGAAGTAGAACCAGATAGACTCAATAGAGTGAAGCCCCGAAGGCAATTGGCTTTCAACGCTGACAATTTTCCGGTAAATCATGCAGCCTAGCCGTCCCCATATATAATGCCCTAATACCTTTGAATCTTATTGGTACGGCCGAGAATGGAGTGGAGGTATATTGTCTGGACTTCATTTTAACCAGACAGAGCCCTATCTTTATCTCGCGAACAAAAAAGATGTGGCTTTAAATGTTTTCAAAAGGTTCTTTCTTTTTTCCTTTCTGTCTTCCTAAAAAAATCATCAGTGAAAGAAAAAAAAATGGTTTTATACTGATTATCGCGCCCAAGGGAGAGAACAGAGACAATAGTCATAATAAATTCATTTTGCAGGCATACTAGAAATTAAAACACAATCCTATAGGGCCGTATATCAATTAGACATTCTTTAATGATGTTTGCGTGAGTTTGCATTTCTTAGTTATTGTGACAAACAGCGTTTTAACAGCGATTCTTTCTTACAGATAACGTCTCCGAATATACAAATAAATTTCAGAAAAAAAGTTTCTGTAATAACTCATCCTTTGTTAAGATAGTTTCATTTTGTTCGCAAAGTTAATATGAATGACTGTCGTTCCCTTCCTGGTACCGCCATTCTCTTTTGGCTATGGTCATTGTCATTCCTAATCTCCCCAGTCTCTTCCCTCGCTTTTATCTATACTGGAACAAACGTAAAAATTTCCTCGGTCCTAAATTGATGTGCATCTGCCCTGCCATTATTAAGCGAGTATCTTGATTCTGCTTGTTGGCGGAATAGAGCGGCCGCTGTCATTTTTGTTGGTTGAAAGGGCTCACAGTTCTTTTGGTATTGTTTCTTTTATTTTGATTACTGATTTTTTTTTCTTTTATCTTGATTACTGGATTATGGTTCTGTTATATTCATTACTGTTTTATTTTATTTTATTTTGATTACTAGTTTTTCTTTCATTTATTTGGATTATTGCTTTTTGTTTCTTTTATTTTGATTACTGGTTTTTGTTTCTTTTATTTTGATTACTGTATTTTTTTTCTTTGAATTTGATGACAGGTTTTCCTTTCTGTTATTTTGATTACTTGTTTTGGATTTTGTTATTTTGATTACCGTTTTTTTCTTTTATTTGATTATTGGTTTTTGTTTCTTTTATTTTTATTACTGTTTTTTTTTTCTTTTATTTTGATGACTGGTTTTTGTTTCTGGTATTTTGATTACTGGTTTTGGATTATGTTATTTTGATTACTGTTTTTTTTCTTTTATTTGATTACTAGTTTTTGTTTCTTTTATTTTGATTTCTGGTCTTTGTTTCTTTTATTTTGATACTGGTTTTTCTTTATTTTATTTTGATTACTGGTTATTGTTTCTTTTATTTTGATCACTGGTTTTTCTTTCTGTTATTTTCTTAACTGGTTATTGTTTCTATTATTTTGATTACTGATTTTTGTTTCTTTTATTTTGATTACAGGTTTGTGTTTGTTTTATATTTGTTTCTGTTTTTTTTCTGATTTTATGATTACTGGTTTTCGTTTCAGTTATTTTGATTGATGGTTTTGGATTATGTTATTTTGATTACTGTTTTTTTTCTTTTTTTTGGATTACTCGTTTTTGTTTGTTCTATTTTGATTACTAATTTTTTTTCTTTTATTTTGATTACTGGTTTTTCTTTCTTTTATTTTGATAACTGGTTTTTATTTCTGTTATTTTGATTTCTGGTGTTTGTTTCTTTTATTTTGATTACTGGTTTTTGTTTCTTTTATTTTGATGACTCGTTTTCGTTTCTTTTGTTTTGATTACTGGATTTTCTTTCTTTTATTTTGATTCCTGATTTTTGTTTCTTTTATTTTGAGTACTTATTTTTGTTTCTGTTATTTCGATTACTGGAATTTGTTTCTTTTATCTTGGTTACTGGATTTTATTTCTCTTATTTTGATTACTGGCTTTCGTTTCTTGTATCTTGATTACTGGTTTTTCCTTCCTCTATTTTGATTAATGGTTTTTTATTCTTTTATTTTGATTACTGGCTTACCTTTCTTTTGTTTGATTACTGGTTTTGTTTCTGTTATTTTGATTTCTGTTTATTTTCTGTTATTTTGATGACTGGTTTTTGTTTCTTTTATCTTGATTACATGTTTTTTTCTTTTATTTTAATGACTGGTTTTGGTTTCTTTCATTTTGATTACTGGTGTTCGTTTCTGTTATTTTGATTTCTGCATTTTCTTTTTTTGTTTACTAGTTTCTGTCTCTATTATTTTGATTATTTGTTATGATTCTTTTATTTTAATTTCTGGTTTTTGTTTCTTTTATTTTTCTTACTGGTTTTTGTTTCTTTTATTTTGATTACTGCTTTTTGTTTCTTTGTTCTGATTACTGTTTTTTCTTTTATTTTGATTACTGATTTTTGTTTTTTTATTTTGATTACTCGTCTTTGTTTCTTTTATTTTGATTTCTGCTTTTTGTTTCTTTTATTTTGATTACTGCTTTTTGTTTTTTCGTTATGATTACTGTTTTTTATTTTATTTTGATTACTGGTTTTTGTTTCTGTTATTTTGATTCCTGCTTTTTCTTTTATTTTGATTACTGGTTTTAGATTCTTTTATTTTGATTACTGATTTTTGTTTCTTTTATTTTGAGTACTGGTTTTTGTTTCTGTTATTTCGATTACTGGAATTTGTTTCTTTTATCTTGGTTACTGATTTTTCCTTCTTTTTTTGATTACTGGATTTTTTTCTGTTATTTGGATTACTAGTTTTTGTTTCTTTTATTTTGATCACTGCTTTTGTTTCTTTTATTTTGATTACTCGATCTTATTTCTTTTATTTTGATTAATGGCTTTCGTTTCTTGTATCTTGATTACTGGTTTTTCATTCCTTTATTTTGATTACTGGCTTTTGATTCTTTTATTTTGATTACTGGTTTATCTTTCTTTTATTTGATTACTGGTTTTGTTTCTGTTATTTTAATTTCTGTTTTTGTTTCTGTTATTTTGATTACTGGTTTTTGTTTCTTTTATATTGATTACAGGTTTTGTTTCTGTTATTTTGATTTCTGCATTTTCTTTTTTTGTTTACTGGTTTTTGTCTGTTATTTTGATTATTTGTTATGAATCTTTTATTTTGATTTCTGGTTTTTGTTTTATTTATTTTTCTTACTGGTTTTTCTTTCTTTTATTTTGATTACTGGTTTTTGTTTCTGTTATTTTGATTTCTGCTTTTTGTTTC
Organism: Acanthosepion esculentum; assembly: GCA_964036315.1. NCBI lineage: Eukaryota > Metazoa > Mollusca > Cephalopoda > Sepiida > Sepiidae > Acanthosepion > Acanthosepion esculentum. The sequence continues at coordinate 24,861,031 of OZ038482.1, forward strand.
TTTTATTTTGATTACTGTTATTTCTTTTATTTTGATTATTGGTTTTTATTTCTTTTTTTTATTACTGTTTTTTTCTGTTATTTTGTTTACTGGTTTTTGTTTCTTTTATTTTGATTACTGCTTTTTTGTTTCTTTGTTTTGATTACTGGTTTTTCATTTATTTTGATTACTGGTTTTTATTTTATTTTGACACTGGTTTTAGATTCTTTTATTTTGTTTACTGATTTTTCTTTCTTTTATTTTGATTACTGGTTTTTCTTTCATTTTTTTATTTGTGGTTGTTGTTTCTTTTATTTTGATTACTGTTTTTTCTTTATTTTATTTTCATTACTGGTTTTCATTCTGTTATTTCGATTCTTGTTTTTTTGTGATATTTTGATTACTGGTTTTTGTGCTGTTATTTAGATTTCTGTTTTTGTTACTTTTATTTTGATTACTGTTTTTTGTTTCTTTTATTTTGATTAGTGGATTTTGTTTCTTTTATTTTCATGACAGTTTTTTCTTTTATTTGATTCATATTTTTTAACTTATTTTGATTACTGATTTTCCTTTCTTTTATTTTGATTACTCGTTTTTGTTTCTTTTATTTTGATTACTGGTTTTTGTTTTATTTTGATTACTGGTTTTTGTTTCTGTTATTTCGATTACTGTTTTTTGTTTCGGATATTTTGATTACTAGTTTTTCTTTTATTTTGATAACTGGTTTTTGTTTCTTTTATTTTGATTATTGGTTTTTGTTTCTGTTATTTTTATTTCTAGTTTTTGTTTCTGACATTTTTGTTTACTGGTTTTTGTTTCTTTTATTTTGATTAGTTGTTTTTCTTTTATTTTGATTACGGTTTTTTATTTTATTTTGATTACAGATTTTTCTTGTTTTTATTTTGATTACTGGTTTTACTGTTACTTCGATTACTGTCTGTTTCCGTTATTTTGATTACAGTTTTTTTCTGTTATTTGGATTATTTTTATTACTGGTTTTTCTTTCATTTATTTTGATTACTGATTTTTGTTTCTTTTATTTTGATTAATGGTTGTTCTTTCTTTTATTTTGATTACTGGTTTTGTTTCTGTTATTTTGATTTCTGGTTTGTGTCTCTTTTATTTTAATTACTGGTTTTTCTTTCTTTTAATTTTATTACTGGTTTTTCTTTCATTTATTTTCATTATTGATTTTTGTTTCTTTTATTTTGATCACTGGTTGTTCTTTCTTTTATTTTGATTACTGGTTTTTGTTTCTGTTATTTTGATTTCTGGTTTTTGTTTCTGTCATTCTGATTACTGGTTTTTGTTTCTTTTATTTTGATTTCTGGTTTTTGTTTCTTTTATTTTGATTACTGGTTTTTCTTTTATTTTGATTACTGTTTTGTCTTTGTTTTTTTTTATTACTCGTTTTTATTTCTGTTATTTCGATTACTGTTTTTTTTCTGATATTTTGATTACTGGTTTTTCTTTCTTTTATTTTGATTACTGGTTTTTCTAGCTTTTATTTTGATTACTTTTTTTTCCGTTATTTCGATTACTATTTTTTTCTGTTAATTTGATTACTGTTTTTTTTCTGTTATTTGAATTACTGGTTAGTGTTTCTTTTATTTTGATTAATGGTTCTTGTTTATTTTATTTTGATTACTGGTTTTTCTTTCTTTTATTTTGATTACTGTTTTTTGTTTCTGTTATTTTGATTACTGGTTTTTCTTTCTTTTATTTTCATTACTGTTTTTGTTTCTGTTATTTTAATTACTGGTTTTTGTTTCTTTTATTTTGATTACTGGTTTTTCTGTCTTTTATATTGATTACTGGTTTCAAACTTTCCGCTTCATTCCATGTGTATATTATTATATATTTTTTACATAAATTAAAACAAGTTGGTGTGGAAATAATTGAAGATATGAAGAAATTTGTAAAATTTTGGATTTGTTATCTGATCATTGCGAAGATGTCGTATTGTTGTTTATGTTGGATTGTATGGAGCTCAATTTAGTTATTCGTCTATGTTTTGATCTATGAAGATTTATACTCGTTTACATCTTCATCATATCTCATCATCTGGATTCCATATTCTAAACTATTGCACACCACCTTGTTTACTTCACCCGCAATGGTCACTAAACCTTCGGTAATTCAGGTAATTCTTAAAGAATTTTGGTTTTGAGTCGGATTAGCCCGGTTTAGGATAGACTGTTTTGATCAACCTTTCCCACTTTCCCTTCGACGTTGTGCCACAAATTAATGTCTCCACACAATTTAAATAAATATTAATAAAATTTACAGAATTTTTGTTTTTGTTTTGGTGATTCTTTTAATAATTGCAAAACGTATTCGACGGACTTTTGGTAATTTATTACGTTTGCCATCTCCTGGTACTGAAGCTGGATACAAAGGAACGGTCGACTTAATCTCTCTTCATATGTCTGTAAATGAAGTTATTTTTATTCATTCAATTTCTTAAATTGAGGCAATAAATCAATCTTATTGTTCCGAATAATGTGATGCCCTTGAGATTAAAACAAAGATTTACAGTCTTATTTTCGTTTATGTGGATTTATTTCAGCAATCAATCAGTTACTAATGCCGGGGATATTACAACAAGGTAGAAATCGCAACATGATTAATGAGTTTAGTTTACGTCCTATCAGTACTTTTTTGCGTGAGCTAAAGCCGAAACATATAAAGCCACTAAGACGCAAGGCTTTATTGAGGGAGATGGAATATAAGAATAAGAAACGAAAAAACGATTTTTAAGTAAAACAATTAAAAAGTAAGAATTAAGAAAGCAGAAGATAACGACATTGTATTCAAATTTTGGGAGGTCAAAGTTGACTGGAAATCGAGAAGCCAGAAGCGAGTTCCACAAACGAGAAATCCGATAGAAGAATATAAATATTTTCATGGCAATTGTTCTTACGACTCTTCCTCTTTGGTCCCTAAACCCTAAGAATTTAAGAATACTACTAATTTGGCAGCAAGTTCTCATCATCTTCCAGTTGAAAGGGCTAGATGTATCCGTACGTACATTGTATTCAAATTTTGGGAGGTCATAGTTGACTGGAAATCAAGAAGCCAGAAGCGAGTTCCACAAACGAGAAATCCGATAGAAGAATATAAATATTTTCATGGCAATTGTTCTTACGACTCTTCCTCTTTGGTCCCTAAACCCTAAGAATTTAAGAATACTACTAAACTGGCAGCAAGTTCTCATCATCTTCCAGTTGAAATGGCTAGATGTATCCGTACGTACATTGTATTCAAATTTTGGGAGGTCATAGTTGACTGGAAATCAAGAAGCCAGAAGCGAGTTCCACAAACGAGAAATCCGATAGAAGAATATAAATATTTTCATGGCAATTGTTCTTACGACTCTTCCTCTTTGGTCCCTCAACCCTAAGAATTTAAGAATACTACTAAACTGGCAGCAAGTTCTCATCATCTTCCAGTTGAAATGGCTAGATGTATCCGTACGTACATTGTATTCAAATTTTGGGAGGTCATAGTTGACTGGAAATCAAGAAGCCAGAAGCGAGTTCCACAAACGAGAAATCCGATAGAAGAATATAAATATTTTCATGGCAATTGTTCTTACGACTCTTCCTCTTTGGTCCCTAAACCCTAAGAATTTAAGAATACTACTAAACTGGCAGCAAGTTCTCATCATCTTCCACTTGAAAGGACTAGATGTATCCGTACGTACATTGTATTCAAATTTTGGGAGGTCATAGTTGACTGGAAATCAAGAAGCCAGAAGCGAGTTCCACAAACGAAAAATCCGATAGAAGAATATAAATATTTTCATGGCAATTGTTCTTACGACTCTTCCTCTTTGGTCCCTAAACCCTAAGAATTTAAGAATACTACTAAACTGGCAGCAAGTTCTCATCATCTTCCAGTTGAAAGGGCTAGATGTATCCGTACGTACATTGTATTCAAATTTTGGGAGGTCATAGTTGACTGGAAATCAAGAGGCCAGAAGCGAGTTCCACAAACGAGAAATCCGATAGAAGAATATAAATATTTTCATGGCAATTGTTCTTACGACTCTTCCTCTTTGGTCCCTAAACCCTAAGAATTTAAGAATACTACTAAACTGGCAGCAAGTTCTCATCATCTTCCAGTTGAAAGGGCTAGATGTATCCGTACGTACATTGTATTCAAATTTTGGTAGGTCATAGTTGACTGGAAATCAAGAAGCCAGAAGCGAGTTCCACAAACGAGAAATCCGATAGAAGAATATAAATATTTTCATGGCAATTGTTCTTACGACTCTTCCTCTTTGGTCCCTAAACCCTAAGAATTTAAGAATACTACTAAACTGGCAGCAAGTTCTCATCATCTTCCAGTTGAAATGGCTAGATGTATCCGTACGTACATTGTATTCAAATTTTGGGAGGTCATAGTTGACTGGAAATCAAGAAGCCAGAAGCGAGTTCCACAAACGAGAAATCCGATAGAAGAATATAAATATTTTCATGGCAATTGTTCTTACGACTCTTCCTCTTTGGTCCCTAAACCCTAAGAATTTAAGAATACTACTAAACTGGCAGCAAGTTCTCATCATCTTCCAGTTGAAAGGGCTAGATGTATCCGTACGTACATTGTATTCAAATTTTGGGAGGTCATAGTTGACTGGAAATCAAGAGGCCAGAAGCGAGTTCCACAAACGAGAAATCCGATAGAAGAATATAAATATTTTCATGGCAATTGTTCTTACGACTCTTCCTCTTTGGTCCCTAAACCCTAAGAATTTAAGAATACTACTAAACTGGCAGCAAGTTCTCATCATCTTCCAGTTGAAAGGGCTAGATGTATCCGTACGTACATTGTATTCAAATTTTGGGAGGTCATAGTTGACTGGAAATCAAGAAGCCAGAAGCGAGTTCCACAAACGAGAAATCCGATAGAAGAATATAAATATTTTCATGGCAATTGTTCTTACGACTCTTCCTCTTTGGTCCCTAAACCCTAAGAATTTAAGAATACTACTAAACTGGCAGCAAGTTCTCATCATCTTCCAGTTGAAAGGGCTAGATGTATCCGTGCGTACATTGTATTCAAATTTTGGGAGGTCATAGTTGACTGGAAATCAAGAAGCCAGAAGCGAGTTCCACAAACGAGAAATCCGATAGAAGAATATAAATATTTTCATGGCAATTGTTCTTACGACTCTTCCTCTTTGGTCCCTAAACCCTAAGAATTTAAGAATACTACTAAACTGGCAGCAAGTTCTCATCATCTTCCAGTTGAAAGGGCTAGATGTATCCGTGCGTACATTGTATTCAAATTTTGGGAGGTCATAGTTGACTGGAAATCAAGAAGCCAGAAGCGAGTTCCACAAACGAGAAATCCGATAGAAGAATATAAATATTTTCATGGCAATTGTTCTTACGACTCTTCCTCTTTGGTCCCTAAACCCTAAGAATTTAAGAATACTACTAAACTGGCAGCAAGTTCTCATCATCTTACAGTTGAAATGGCTAGATGTATCCGTACGATTTATGTGAACAATTTCTTCTATCGTACTACTCGCTTGTGGAACTCTATTCCGGTTTAGCGCTTTCCAGCCAACTTTGATCTTCAAAAATATAAATGCAATGTCCACTGTTGTCTTCTGTCTTCTTATTTCCTGTTCTTTTATTGTTTCCTCTAGCTTTCTTTTTCTCAGATTCTCTCACACTCAGTAACACCCTTTGTATCTTAGTGACTAAATTATCCTACTTGGGTGAAATGATTAAAAATCTGTGTTGATGTTGGGGTCGGACATGTCTGAATGCATTCGAACAGCGAGATATTTCCGACCGACTATCTCATAACGGTCCGTTTTCCGAATCCTGATTGCCCTCCCTGAGGAGATAATGTTTATGAGAGTGGAAATGTTTGCGTTAAGATAAGGTTGGAAGCCTGGCCACTAATAAGATATCGATAGCTGAACCAGGAAACCATCTCTTTCAATCTTTTTTTCTCTTTAGAGACCATCTTAGATGTCTCGATATAATTCACGGTCTCTGCACTTCGTCGCTGCAAGATGAATTCCAGTTTCTCTTTGATTTCGAAACAATCACAAGCAAATTGCTAATCGTCGTACATGTTTCGCATTCAATAATAAAAAAGTAAACGATTTTCATTTGGGAGCGACCACCTGTTTACGCTAGGAAGCTATATAAACATAGATAGATAGATAGATAGATAGATAGATAGATAGATAGATAGATAGATATGAACAGACCTGGATAGATAGATAGATAGATAGATAGATAGATAGATAGATAGATAGATAGGTAGATAGATAGATATGAACATACTAGGGTAGATAGATAGATAGATAGATAGAGAGATAGATAGATATGAACATACTAGGATAGATAGATAGATAGATAGATAGATAGATAGATAGATAGATAGATAGATAGATAGATAGATAGATAGATAGATATGTCCCTGACACATCATACTAACTTCTACATTTATAAGAGCCAGCTAATGCCGTAAATAATGGAGTATTGTTGTTATATTTGGGCTGGAGCTGTCGAGTCTTCGATTTCCAGTCTTGATAAAGTTCAAAAGCGTTTCCGAGTTCTTGTTGCTGACGAATTCTCTCTCTCTCTCCCTCTCCCTCTCCCTCTCCCTCTCCCTCTGTCTCTCTCTCTCTCTCTCTCTCTCTCTCTCTCTCTCTCTCTCTCTCGCAGAATGTGGCTAGCCTGTCGCTGATCTATCGTCACTTTCACAGAAAGTGCTCGGGAGGACTACATTCCTTGGTTCCGCAAGCTCTAACCCACTATGCCATTTATATTGTAGCAATCATTCCCTTCGTATTCCATCGGTGAGAAATAAATTCCACCCGAACATCATCTCCCTGCGAATCTGCTGTGTGAAGTTTTTCCCCCGATAACTACAATCTTAACCTGGTTAAGTCTAAGATTAACCGTTATCCTTATAAACTACTCCTTAACGTACAGGGTAAACCTTGCTGTAAATAAAGACATGTCCGTTAACATGGTGCAACTGCAAGAGTTCGGCTGTGGTTTGATCTAGAAATAAAGCGGAGCTGCCAAGACACGCTACGCAATAAGGTATTACCTATGCGGCTTTTAACACAGATATATCGCGAGGGAACAGCTCAGGTGCCCAGTTACGCAGCGATCGTATACGTTCACCCGGTCATGAGAATGAACATGAGGGTGGGGATGATTATGAATATATTTGAGGCAATATTTTGTGGCAGAATTGTTTAATAAACTTTTTGTATTAAACGTTTCAGGAAGCTCGCCTTGGCCACATTTTTTATTAAGAATCGCAACGAAGTTCACAAAGTGCAAAAGCGCAAAAGATGCTGACGTAACGGAAGAGAAATTGAGACGAATTTTAGAAAGAAAATATTCGGTTATTTATTTTATAATGACCATTATTTTGTTTTAAGATAAGTAAATAAATCATATTTATATGAACATATGTTTGAAATAATATTTGCAGTGCATCCCACCAAAGTTTAAGTATTCAGAAAATTGCATTCATAAGAAAATGTGTAAATAACACCTAACCTTTATTACAACTTATTAAATTTAAATTTTACCGTATGAAATATTAAGTATTAATATAAATATTTTTTTAAATTTAAGAAATATATGTAAATATCTCCTCTACATAGGAATTTTAATTAATTTAATAAAATGTGTCTCTTTTAAATTTGGATTAACTCTAGAATACTAACATTGGGTACATAGTACTGTTAGATTTATTTTTATTAGTACATACACACAGAATTAAAATAAGTAAATCAGAAAGAGACTTGAACTTTCTGGGACACAGTATGAGGAAAAAAGGCTTGGAGACTTAAGACTCACAGCAGATATTCACAGAAAAAGGAACAGGAGGAATTAGTGAGTAATTTACTTAACCCTAGAACATTAACCATGGGTATATAGTACCCAGTGTAAATTTTCCTATTTTTAATTACAATTTTCAGTATCTCATTTTCTTACCTAAATAATGTTTTTCAGTTCCTATTAATCTTTAATCAAAGTACAAAGTTTGTATTGCCGGCATGTAAAATATTTCAAATAAAGATTTATATTTCATATTTCTTTTGATATTTTCAAAATCGGGTATGATATACCCATAGTTAGCAGTGGTGTAATTTTAATTGATGGTTAGTGTTCTAGAGTTAAAATTTTGCCATTAACAGTATTTATTCATAATTGAATTCGGATTTGTGGATTTTAGCAATATCGGAATTATTTTCACTTAAATTAGGATTTAATGGACATTCAGCCGTAACACAATTCGACCCAATTAAGTATGAATTTACCGGCATTAACGGAATTCTTGCCTGTTAAATTAAAATTTAATGGACTTTTGGTATTCACCTAATTCTTCCTTATTATATTCGGATTTGATGGACGCTTTTCATTAAAAAAAGTTTTTCCCTATTAAATTCGAATTTGGTATTAATGAAAAACTTCCTAATTAAATTCGGGTTTAAAGGACTTCTGGCATTAAAGGAATTCTTGCCTGTTAAATTAAGATTTAATGGACTTTTGGTATTCACCTAATTCTTCCTTATTATATTCGGATTTGATGGACGCTTTTCATTAAAAAAAGTCTTTCCCTATCAAATTCGAATTTGATATTATTGAAAAACTTCCTAATTAAATTCGGGTTTAACGGACTTCTGGCATTAAAGGAATTCTTGCCTGTTAAATTAAGATTTAATGGACTTTTGGTATTCACCTAATTCTTCCTTATTATATTCGGATTTGATGGACGCTTTTCATTAAAAAAAGTCTTTCCCTATTAAATTCGAATTTGATATTATTGAAAAACTTGCTAATTAAATTCGGGTTTAACGGACTTCTGGCATTAAAGGAATTCTTGCCTATTAAACATGTAAATTGTATGTAAATGTTTCCCAACTGTTACTCATATCAGAAAGGTTAAAAGCTCGAATACCAATTTTCAATGTGAACAAGAATCTACATATTCGAAAAAATCTTCCTGACGGCAACGTCATTCCTTTGCCAGAGGAAGCCAAGCTTATTACAATATCTTTTAGGCTTGCAATATTATTTTGCAATCAAACCAGGATTTGTCTGTATCATCTGTTAAACAAACCACATCCGCTGAATTTCTGGTAAGACGAATAAAAAAAACGTTTATAGGAGAAAAGCACAAATATATTTTGATATTGCTTTTTTTTATATATAAATTCAGCTGTATATTTGAATTCTAAAATATCGCATAGAATTTGTTTGGTTCATGAAAGAAACCAAAACAAAATTATTGAAACGTGTTTTTTACATGTTGTTTATCTAGCATTTAAAATACGATCTTTATACTATTTCAGGTTTGTGTTGGGCTGTTGCAGCTGTAATTGACTCTTCGTTTAAAATAATACACGATCCGCTGAAAACAGTCACGTTATTTTCAATAATCCTTTATTTCTTTGTATAAATTTGCAAAACTTAACAGCCTATTAATTTTTACGCTTTTTCGCCTCATTTTTTGGCGGGGGTGGAAGTAATTTTATTCTATAAAATCTCCCTTTTCAGTAATATGAATAACAATATCTACAAGAATGGTCAAGTGTAGGCTATATTGCCCAAAGAGGCATCAAAGCAGTGCATGCAGTAGATGAAAAAATATACGAAACACGAACAAAATGTTAAACGGTTATCGCTTTTTGTTCTTCACAGTTCAAATGAGGAAAAATATCAATCTTGGCCGGACATTTGGCCAAAGGGACATTTGGCCAACCAACATTTCACCGAAAAAGTACAAGTAAAAATAGTAACAAGCAACACTTTTAAGTATTTTAATTAGCAGTATTATAAGGTAGAATAGGACTAATAATTACCACTGAATTTCAAGTGATTAAATTACTAAATTTAATTTAAATTAAAATATTTTTTATTTCAATATTTATTTATTGAAATTAGTATTTTTAACAAACATTTGAGTGTATTTGAGTAAAAAGCAGCATTTAATTCGTATTTAACAGTAAGATAAAAGCTAGTTCGTCCCTTTAAGATAATGATCATTAAAAGTGAAATTGAAAGATCTTTCATATCGTAAAAGCTTAAGATTTTTGCTGCAGTAAAATGTGCTTTTTCTCAAAATACTTATCATCTTACAGTAATATTTGAAGTAAAATGTATTATATACAGAAGAGATTTTTAAATAAAGGCTCTAAAGATAACGAGAAATTTCAAATTAATACAGTAAAGAAATATAAATATATGTAGCACATTACGATGAATAGTGTGACATATATGTAAGTACGCCACTACATTTTCGGATAAATTTCCATTCGGTTAAATGTCCGTCGGTCAAATTTCCGTTCAGCGAAATGTCCCTCGGCCAAATGTCCAAGTACCAATGTCAATATGTGCAAAAAGCCTAAGAAAGTGAAACTACCAGAGATTTAGCAATATATATATAACAGAAACTTTACGTAAAATACTCAGCAATCTTAAAGAGGGAAGGTTGTCTAGACTTAATATATATAGACTTCCTTGATCGAGATCTGAAGTGTGAGGGACGATAACCGTTTAAATTTGGGTTGTTTTTTTGTTTTTTATACTTTTCAGTTCACCAATTTACCGTGAATGCTATTTTTTCTTATCCTAGTTCTTTCGGCTGCTTTGTTTTAATATATTTAGAGTTACGAAAGACAGGAAGTTGCGGAGAGCCAGATCAACAACTTCCTGAAGACACACGGTATATAGAAGAAGAAGATATATATTATATGAACCTTTACTTTTAAAATGCCCGATTTTAAAAACATTAAAATTTTCGAAAACTTGTACCACGGTGACTGCAAAAAAGAAACGATGATTAGAATTGTAATAAAATCTAGACATAGGTTGAAAGTGAATTTAAACACTTTTTTTCTTAAGAATCATTCCAATACACGCCCTAATAAATAATTTGTGTAAATAAACAATCTAATAAATAAATAATATTTTTGTTGGCAAAGAAAAGGTATAAATTGATTTTATACATTTAGGTTTTATTCCAAATTTAATCATGGCTTTTAAAAAAAAATAAACATTACGGAGGAGTGCAGGTACAGGGGTTGGACAAAATAATTGGAAACAGGTGCAAATTTCACTCCTATATTTAAAAGACCTATTATATAAAGAAATTTAACTAAAACTTCGTAATTGCAGGTTATATCTATTGAAAATACGATTATTTATCTAATTTATTGTCTTTGTCGTATTTATTTTTAGAATTTAGTAAAATTTAAGCTAAATGCTTGACTTCTCCAAGTTTGAAAAAGGGCAAATTGTTGGAGCTCGCATAGCAGGATCTTCTATCACTAAGGTGGCTGAATTGTTTGGTTTTTCAAGAGCTACCATATCAAGAACTATGACGCAATTCGGGAAACAGGGAAAAACCTCTAGCAACTGTAGCAATTTGGGAGAGACTTGCAAACTTACTGACAGGGACCGACGTGAATTTAAACTCAATGTGGCAAAAGAATCATCGGACTACTTAGGCTAAGGTTACTGCTGAGTTGAATAATCATCTGAATAATCCAGTTTCTGCTAAAAGTGTTGGTCATGAGCTCCATAAGGCTGGATATCATGGAAGAGCTGCCATAAGAAAACCGCTTCTCTTCACTTGCAATATTCAGAAGAGGTTGAAGTGGTGCAGAGATCACAATGCCTGGTCTGCAGACCAATGGAAGCAAGTCATATTCTCAGACGAGTCCAGTTTTTCTCTTTTCCCAACTTCAGGGCAAGTTTATGTGTGGAGGCAGCCCAATCCTGATTGCCTTCTTCCAGTAGTGAAGCATGGAGGTGGATCAGGGATAGTTTGGGCCGCCATACAATAGAAATGTCTCGGTCCAATAGTTGCCCTGCATAGAAGAATCAACAGCAAAGATTACCTGAACATTTTAAAAGATCATGTTCATCCAATGGCCCACATTTTATTCTCTGATGTTGACTGCATCTTCCAAGACGATACTGCTCCAATACATACCGCTTGAGTGGTTAAGAATTGGTATGAAGAGCATGAAAGTGAGCTAGAACATATGGAGTGGCCTCCCCAATCTCCAGATAACAATATTATTGAAAATGTGTGATGCATTTTGGAGCGACAAGTTAGGAGCCGCTATCCTCCACCGTCGTGTCTTAAAGAGCTGGAGCAGGTGTGAATGGAAGAATGGCTGAAAATTCCTCTGGATAAAGTCAGGAAGCTGTATGACTCCATTCCTAGATGTATTAAGGCTGTATGTGAGGCTGAAAGAGGACCAACTCCATATCAAATAAATTTTCTTTGAATTTAACAAGTGTTTCAATTATTTTGTCCAACCCCTGTAGTTAAAATAATAGCGGTGTCAAGGGAAATACCTGTCTTTTGCTTGCACGAAGGTCCGAATTTAGGAATGCGCTTAAATTCATAAAGCCTATGTACCATAGGGACGTTATTCATCCGAACAGTTACCGTGAAATTATTTATAGAAAAGGCACAGGGAGACAACTTTAGGGCGGTGGGAAAAATGACTGAATCCAAGACGCCAGATCCGGACAAATAATACTGCTTATTCTACTTTGCATTTTATCCAGGAGCTCTAGATAAAATAGCTGGAGCATCCGACCATATGTGACAGCAATAATCTAAGCATGGACAAATGGCAGACTTATAGATATATAAGATAGATTCCGAAGAGAAAAATGACTAGCACGGCACAGTGAATCAACCATTTAGCAACTGGCCTAACAATAGATTCAATATAGTCTTTCAACTTCATGTCAGCCGAGAACGTTAGCCCGAGAAGGTGCAATGAGTCACTTTCACGGAGGTTAGCATCAGCCATGCTGATGGAAGGCAGAGAAGGGTCACTCGTATGACTGAATTGAAAGCTGTTTAGTTTTTTAGGCATTAAAATTAACAATGTGTACTTTGCACCAGTTAACAACAGATTAAAGGTCGTTTTGGATATCAACTGTCATGTCTACATTATCAAACAGATCAGATCGAGACAGGAGTAAATGTTTGTGTCATCTGCGTAGATATCAAGTTGATTGTTGATTCCGCCGAGAAGGTCATTATTGAAAATGTAAAATAAAAACAGAGTAGGGTCAAAGATTGAGCCCTGCAGGAAGTCCGTATTTGTACGAAAGGTTCTAGACGAGTGGCCGTTCAGGATAACATTCATTTCATAATTTGATAGGAAAGATTTGATTTGATTCCTTCAGCATGCCTTGTATGCTAAGCAGTTAAATGTATTACGATATATAAGATAGTTACACAAACGAAATAGTGGAATGCATAAGTGAGCTAATATCTATAGAAATCAGGGAGAAGTTGTAATTATTAAATAAAGATGCTAGACATATTTTTCAAGTAATATCTATTTAGAACGGACGAGGTCATGTCACTGTACACATTCTGTTTTTTATATTATATAATTGAATCTAATTGTTGTACTATATTGGCAGTTAGATCATTTTAGAATGTCAATCGTTAGTTGTAACCGTAAGATCTATGCTAACAGTGTCTTCTCTTGCGATTCTTCCTTGTGGGGTCCTCTTCTAGCTTCTTGATTCCAGTCAAATTTAACCTTCAAAAATAAAAATACGATGTTAATTGTTAACTTCTGTTTTATTAATTCCTGATCTCTTATTATTCTCTCTACTTAATAATGTTTTAATTTTATCATATTCTCTTACCGACGCATTAATCTTACCTATATCTGAGAGGGTTTATTGCCTTGAGAAGGGAGAAATGATTTTTAAAAATGAAACCGTGATATCTACATGTGAAAGGAAGTCGAGTGGTTTTCCGTATCTTTATCTATTTATCTATCTATCTATCAAAGTATATTCCTATCTATCATTTTCTACCTATCTTGATATTTATATTTGATTTGTCCATTAATATCCAACTATCACATTATATTCATATCTACTTATACACACACACATACACACAAACAGACATACAATTTTACATATATATATATATATATATATATATATATATATATATATATATATAAGGTAAGCAAATATGTGGATGTAGATCCGATGGTCTGATGAAAATGTGGAAAAGACAAAGCAAAATCGGAATATGTGAGTTTACTGTTTTTTATTTTGTTTCAGTTTTTCTGTTTCTGACTAGTCCTGTAGCTATCGTATCTTCATTTTAACTTAAATTTAATATAAATATGTCTCCAATAACCATGTCCTGAAGATGGTCTGTTAGACCGAAACGTCTGACGTTGACAGCAAAACAAATAACAAAATAAAAAACAGTAAACTCACATATTCGCATTTTGCTTTGTCTTTTCCACATTTTCATCATATATATATATATATATATACATATATATATATATATATATATATATATATATATATATATACATATATATATTCATCTATCTCGTTCTGTTTCTATTTATTTATCTCGATCTATCCATCTCTCTCTCTCTCCATCCCCCTCTCTCTCTCTCTCTATATATATATATATATATATATATATATATATATATAAGATTGCTGTCTAAATACACAAATATATATATATATAAATATATATACATATATATATATGTGTGTGTGTGTGTGTGTGTGTGTGTGTGTGTGTGTGTTTAGGTAACAATCCTTCTTTCATGCACATTTCATTGAAAACGACAGACAAGTTGCTACTATTTAGTTTTTTTATACAATTTCTCATGCGATATAATATTTTTTTTTGTTTTTGGATGAGAAATTATATAAAATCTGTGCGAATGCTCTTTGTAACCGAGCGCTTTCGGCTATACATTAACCCATTTTCAAGGATTATATTTTAACTGTTAAAATAAGAAATTGTTTGTTGGATGTATGCTTTATAAAATGTTTTCATTTTTCAAAACACGGTCAAGATATTATGCCCATGTTCAAAGTTAATATTATTAAGTGTTGTTTTTTTGTTTTTTATCAATAAATACTTCCATTATTTTTAGCGTTTTTTACATGTAGATGATGCTATTATATTTGTGTTGTCAACAAGTATGTTACGAATAGTGTCCGGCAAGCCTCCGTGAATATTTAAATGAGATCTAATTGAGTTATTGTCAGATAGGTGTAGAGTTAGTCTGCGTGTGAAACATGTTGTAGTGTGGCCTATATAATTATTTACGAATCTTGATTTATCAGGAATACAATCCCTTAATGTGCATTTAAATTCGTAAATAATATTTGCCTTATTTAATTTTGTCCAAGGAGGTGAATTATTATTTTTAATATTAAGGTTAGAGGTTTTAAATATTTTGTAATAAATAATCAATCTAATTTTTTTTGCTATTGTCAACTAGTATTATGCATTTTTTTATGTTATTAATCCTACTTTCATCTTGTTTATAATTTTCGTTCATCTGATTTTTATAAAAAAATATTAATGTTATTGTTGATGTTTCCATTTTCGCCGTTGCTATTAAATGTGGAAATCCAACAATTTGATTAGGAAATCCGTTATTAATCAGCGTTTGCTTTACATTGTTTAATTCTTTTAAAAAAAAGCATGCCAGAGGATGAGTTCTCGTGAGGAAATATTTAATAACACCTATTTTATATCTAAGGGGGCATTCACTAGAGAAATTAAGATGAAAAGAGTCTTTACTAGTTGGTTAAAAAAAAATTACAGTCTAGTAGGGTCAGGTGGACACCGTCTGTGAGAAATAGAACACCATGGCGTAATTCTCTCCACCAGAACTTTGGAAAGGGCATGTTGCACTGCTTGGCTTTTGAGTCGGAACTATCTTTTCATATCTATCTATCTATCTATCTATCTATCTATCTATCTATCTATCTGTTGAAACTTGACTAATGCATGGAATAATAATGCAACACAAAATGTACTTAGAACAAAATGTATTGAAACAAGAAAGTGTACACAATATTTACATATAGTATTTTGTATATTCCTGGGAAGACCGTTCCTGGAGAATGTGTTGACTGAGTCGCAGTCGGGCAGAGTCTCTGGTTGAATCTCCTGATTCCTTCCCCTCTCTTCCCGGTACCAACCATATTCATATGGTCGGTACTCCACTATGCAAATTAGGTGGATCCTACCACAACACTATCTAATTCGCTTAATGCTATTTATCAGTGTTTCAAGTTTTGAAGTCGTCCTTTTCGTGGACTGGATGCCAACCAAACATGGAGAACACAGTCTATCCTGCTATTTGCCTCTTGGGGGTTAAGAGAGATGAATAGATGGATTCATGTCTTAACGAGGTCCTCGTGAATACAACGGACTAGGTTCAAATTTGAACTGAGCCCATCGACTCCGCATAATGCAATGGTAACCATGACGAGTCATAGCTTAGGAATTTCTGCGAACCCAAAAATTGTATTTTTTTTAAGTTACGTTTGACGATTCACTCAAAAAGATAAAATGAGAAAACTTTCGGAGACACGTCGTAACATTCAAGTCTATACAGTGGCGTATATTCCGATCTAGTTGCATCCATAGATTCTTGCAATTGTGTTCGTAAAGACATACACGGAGCATGACTGAGTAATGGATGTCAGATTTTGAAATTTTCTTCTCATTCGGGACATTTTGCAATATATATATATATATATATACATACATATATCTATATATATATATCTATATATATATATATATATATATATATATATATATATATATATATATATATATATATAATATATATATATACACACACATATATATATATATATATATATATATATATATATATATATGCTCCTGAAGAATTTATTTCGGTTGAGCTCTCTGGGGAGGTTGTGTGGGTTTGTAAAGAGTGACTATTACGGCTAATAATGCAAAACTCTTCGGTAAATCGAATCGAGTTCTCTCAGTCACTATGTGTTTATCTAAAAATAAATACGCTTAAATTCACCTTCTTCTCTGCCGTGAGCCAACGACTTCAGGATAAAATTTCCGACTGACGCGAATTCAGTCGGTTTTCGATTCTAGCCAGAGGCAACCGGACGTCTAGCCACACTGATGAGCTGTGATACAGCGATACAGTCTGTCTGTGTATGACAATATATATATATATATATATATATATATATATATATATATATATTCTTGGATGTAAAGATATAGTCTTTCATAAAAGCAGGCGGAATATCTCTTGTGAAGATAAAATTGATTAAATGATGGAGAAATAGAGCGGGTGGCTTAACGAAAATTTACTGCTACAAACGCAGACATAGAGAGTGTCATGAAGAAAATTAATCAGGCTGACAAGTATGAAACAAAATGACCACAGTGAATATAAGCAGGCAAATGTATTGCATGATAACATAGGGAAAAGGAAACGTGTCATTAATACAGATGCAAACAGTCTCGGCATACAATAAGAATTGAATGAGATATGAAGAGACTCGGATAGATAGATAGATAGATAGATAGATAGATAGATAGATAGATAGATAGATAGATAGATAGATAAAGCGAGAGGTATTTTGAGAGAATTAGATAGATAGATAGATAGATAGATAGATAGATAGATAGATAGATAGATAAAGAGAGAGGTATTTAGAGAGAATTAGATAGATAGATAGATAGATAGATAGATAGATAGATAGATAGATAGATAGATAGATAGATAGATAAAGAGAGAGGTGTTTAAAGAGAATTAGATAGATAGATAGATAGATAGATAGATAGATAGATAGATAGATAGATAGATAGATATGAATAACCTTGGATAGATAGATATTAATAGCCATAGATAATAGATAGATAGATAGATAGATAGATATGAATAGCCTTGGATAGATAGATATTAATAGCCTTAAACAGACAGACAGATAGATAGATAGATAGATAGATAGATAGATAGATAGATTTGAATAGACAGAGATTGATTGATAGATATAAATAGAATTAAATAGATACAAAGAGAAATTCAATAGACAGATATTAATAGAAATTTAATAGATAGATAAATAGATAAATATAAAAAGAATTAGATAAATATAAGTAGATATTTAATAAATAAATATAAAGAGAATTAAATAGATAGTTATTAAGAGAATTAGATAGATACATACATACATACATACATGCATACATGCATGCATGCCTGCATTAACAGACAGATCCATAGATAGATTTAATCTAGGCAGAAAATCTTAATTCAAATATCTTTTGTCAAAGACATCAGCCAAGTTACGCCCATTATATGTTCGTAACTTTCTTTTTTTGCGGCGGTAGAGTTTCCGTATCTTTGCGATGAACGTGTAGAGGAAGTGTCCATCGTCAGTGCTAAGGTATCTGGGAAGCAATTACGACAAATAAGGAAACAAAAGTCTATATGTCGTACATGAAAGTCAGGTCGGCGAGTAAATATCTAAATCATTTTTTTAACTCGAAAACAAAATAAATGAATAAAACTAATATGAAAATATTCGAAAACACAAGAATGGCGAATGAAGAATCGATAGCTTCGTAAAATGCAACATCTACGTTTTACTCCAGAGAGACTATCTGGCATCTAATCACTTAATATCAATTTATAAAAAAACAATTCTGTATACTCTCTGCTACTGTGAATCGTGTAAGCTTTTTACGTTCATTACAACATGATAATCGTTCTTATTTACAAGAATTGAATAAAGAATTTCAGACAAGATTTAATGACCGTGGATTCAAGACTACATCAGTAACAAGGCTTTTGCGTGCAATGCAGAGGCAAATATTGATTTACAGGGGAGATTCATTGATTTATGAACTGGCTAAGAATTAAAGACGATGTGTGAAAAATGAGAATTGTAAGAAATATGGATACAATAGTGTATGGACTTTATAAATTGGCTAAGATTTACAGACGATGTTTGAAACTGAGAATTGTAAGACATATGAATACAATGGTGTATGGACTTTATAAATTGGCTAAGAATTAAAGTCGATGTTTGAAACTGAGAATTGTAAGAAATATGGATACAATGGTGTATGGAGTTTATAAATTGGCTACGAATTAAAGTCGATGTTTGAAACTGAGATATATGTGAAATATTAAATACCCTTCATTCTGCAATGAATCCAAGCTATTGTTCTTCTGTTTCCATCCTACTATCAGTTAAAAAAATCTTTAACGCAGTGAATCCTATTCAAACTAGAATACATTATGGCATCCGTAAAGTATTCTGTCAAATTTGGAATGAAATATTGCAAAACATATCGCTCGTTATCAGCTAAAGCGATCACAATAATAAGAGAGGTGCACTTTTTAATTATTTTTATATTCTTCTTCTTCTTCTCTGTGTCGTGTTCCTTCCTGACTCTCAAATATATCCTGTCCCCTGTAGCTCTTAATAACTGTTATTTTCTGCCATATCACCCGTAGCATTCGCAGGCATCCGTTCACTCAAGCTCGCCAAGTAGGTTGCTTTCCTCTGTCTTTTCTTTCTTCAAACAGTTCTGTGAGTATCAAATTCTCCAATCCCTCCTTCCTCATTGTGTGTCCCATAAATCTCAACTCTCTCTTCCTAGTGTTATGTATGTGTCCTTTATGTTGCCATGGTATCCTCAGCATGCTTCTGTAGAAACAGGTTTATGTTGCTTCGTGACTCTTTTCCGCCTGTGAGGAGAGTGTACAGCATTCACTGCCGATATAGATATATGAATTAATAGGATAATGTCGTTAGAAACAAAGAAAATACTGCTGGTAAGCAATATCAATTCTCGAATAAGATAGTTAATGCTGGACAGTCTCATCACAGATGATATGAAAACTTGAGTCAACAGATATGTGCTTTCTGCGGGACGATGTTGAGAATGCTATGGGTGAAGCATGTAAACATTTAAGGAAAACAAATATGACACATCTTGAGTAGAATAGAAAAACCACAATGTTTGTATTTCGTGTGAGGAGATTTATCCTAGATTTAAAGACGAACATTCCAAGGACGGCATTAATATATGCGTTCTCCAAATCAGTCAGTTACGCTTAAGCGATCATGTATATTTCGATACATGACTAAGATGCAGATTTTTTTCCCGTAGTAGGTTGCCATTTCTTTCTGCGGTAGACCTGTTGCCATCCAAGGCGATAGAGCGCGATCTGTCCGTGCTATTTACCCATAGCTGTGGGTAGAAGAAGCGGATCTAAGGGTATTAGCACTTAAGTAAATGTAATGGATTCGAATTTAATTCTAACTCAGCTCAATCCAAGCTGTTATCCATTATTCCACTGTGCCTCTTAGTAATTGTAATTGTGAGATTATCTCATTTTTTTTTACTTGGTCGAGCTACTTCGCACGTTAATGAGTCTGCCACGCCATCCATCACGGTCCTGCGTCAAAGTCGGAAGGTTATTACGGAGGCATTCTCTATCATATAGCTGGTCAATTGTAGGTGGTTGCTTGGCAACCGACTCGTCTTACTAGATGACTAGGTGTCCAGAACAGTAGACCACTCTCGATCTCTTGTTTTGCTTATCAGCAACCCCCTACAAACCCATATTATGCGTTCGAGTAAGATTGCAGAAATATCAAGGATGGGTCTATAAAGCTGTGATTTATTTTCATGTTGTCTCCAGATGTTAGATATACTTCTCAGAATCCGAGTGTAGGTTACATCAAGCTTAGGCACCATACATTAACATTGTCTCTATAGTGGCTCGAAAGAAGCTTCGCTTGAGGTTGTCTGGTAGATATGATTTCCCGACTACATCCATTTATACAAGGCGAGCCAGGCTTTTGCTATAAGAATTTTCGCATCCTTTTCTGCAGATTTTATTGAATCACCCTGATCTGAGTAACCTTTTGTATACAGCTGAGGGGTTTAGATCTTTCTGATATGGTTTGACGCCCTGTGTCATAAAGCTGTATCACTCTAGATATGATGAGTCGGAAAACGCAACTCTTAGGTCAATGTTTTGCACAAGTTATAAACTCGAGTTCTGTTTATAATAGCCAAGCCAGGTTCAGATTCGCATGTGAACGTAATAAATGGCGTCTGAAATATTAGAAGAGATTATCCAATGTAGGCTAAGCTTGGAACCCATTAAGATAATGCGGCACCAAGTGCGAATCAAACTCACAACTATTGCGTGACTCACTTACCAGCGATGACACTGGCTAATGTTCCCTGGAGAAATTTATATGCCTCCTATTTTGTTTCAGTAATTATTAGAGATCTAATTCAAACGCCATCGTTTGTCGTGATACCACCGACAAATAATAAAAAAAGAGAAAATGTCACCAATAAAAGAAGAGTTCCGAAATGAAAAAAGCTTCCAAGGAGAGTTGACTCGATAAAAGAGATACCAATAAACAGGGTTTGCAGTAAAACTAAGCGGCAATAAACTGAAGTCACTGATAAATTCTGACACCTTTGATACCCATAAAAATGGTTGCTTACCAAGGAAATAAGCCCGCGTTCACGGAGCGCAGCTGAAGATCAACAGAATGATTGATAGAAAAAAAAGTGTTAAATTTAATTATCATTGGAAAATTGCTCTATAAACAATTTCGCTGCTGTGAACGTATTTGTACGTCATTACACATCATATAGAGCTTGCTACGCACGTATAAATACGTTCACAAAATGTACTTAAACGTCCTTACGAAACTTACACTGCCTGCTCTCCACGTATCAATACGTTTTCAAGATTTACTTAAACGTTTTTACGAGACTTACACTGCATGCTCTCCACGTATCAATACGTTTTCAAGATTTACTTAAACGTTTTTACGAAACATACACTGTCTGCTCTCCACGTATCAATACGTTTTCAAGATTTACTTAAACGTTTTTACGAAACTTACACTGTCTGCTCTCCACGTATCAATACGTTTTCAAGATTTACTTAAACGTTTTTACGAAACTTACACTGCTTGCTCTTGACATATGAATACATTCTCAAGATGTTATAGAGAGTGAGGGCAAGAGTAAAGAGGGGTGTTTGAGGAAAGGATAAAGAGGACGGGGATCAGGATCAAGGCATCAGAAGATGTCGATTGACATTACATTTGAATATTTGAAGCTCATTGCTATCAGAGAAGCAAAGGATTTCCATTGTCGTGAAGTGCGAGATAAGAAAATGTTGGAGTAGAAACGACGGCTACATGTAACCGTTTCGACAGTAAAAGGATGGCTTCGGGATGCCAACCTAGTAACACGCTTAAATTCATGCAGTTTGGGTATCAATGCAAGTAGCTCGTCAGAGCAGTTGCCATGAAAATATTTGTGGAAAAGACAGAGGGAAGCCACAACACGTCTGTGAGAAAGTGACTGTACACGAGATGTCAGATCAGGACCGGTCACATTGCATATCCGTCTCTGGATTTTTTCGACGACCCCCAGATGAACATCGGGGGCAGCAGACTATATATGGCAACAGTATTCAATGCATGGTTGAATGGTTGATATGTAAAATTGAAGGATGGATTCGGGCGAGAAAACCTTTCTGGCGCGGCACAGAGAATCAACTTTTCCTTGCGGTAGAAGAATCTATTGATTCAATGTAGTTGTTCCACCTCAGGCCAGTGGAAAGCATGAGACCAAGCAAGTGCAGAGAGACGCTCTCGTGTAGTTGTGCAGTGAGGGTTCTCTATGGTGGGTAAATGAGAACAATTTTGTTTTGGAGGAATTAAAGTTTACAAACCATTTTCTGCCCAAGTCCACCATAGATTAGAGGTCCTTTTCGAGACCAACGGCGAACTTAATATTGTCAGCAATTCCGAATTTGCTATTGAGACAGGAGTAAATAGTAGTGACGTCTGCGTAGGTGCCTACTTGGGAACTGGTAACATACCAAAAATCTGTTTAGAATCGAAAAATATAAACGCTATAAAAGTAAGACATTTAATGAGAGCATTTTAATTACTTTTATGAATAATATATATTGAAGACAGTATTGTCTTAAGAAAAATATCTTTTTCGATGAAAAATGAATTTGTACAAGATTTGTTTTCGATTTTTTTACAATTTTAAATTGAATAATTTATAAACTTTTTACATCTTTTAAAATTCATTTTCAATGTTATAACTCTTAAGAAATATTGTTATTAAGAAAATTTATATTTGCTAATCATATATTGTAAAACTTATTGCAACTGATACTCCCGGAATACGTTTGGAAAAAGAATTTCGATTTGATTTTTTTATGTCTATAAACTTGAAGATTTTGTAGTACGGATGTTCGTACTTGACATTATCATTAAAAAGTCACGTGTTTTCAGGGTTGTCCCCATTTACTTCTTCATCGTATTTAACTAATCAACACGTTAGGCGGTTAAAATCGATTAATCGTGGTTAAGAAATGTTGGTCTACCATATTTTATGCGATAAGTCATATTTGTTTCAGTCCAGACGGATTTAACTTTAAATTTGCTAATTTTCCTCAAAGAACGTTTCAGAAATATATTTTATATTTTTGCAAGATTTTTAAAAGCGGCAATTTATTTACACAGGAGTCAAAATGGCCCCTTTTATCGATTTTACTGGAAAAAATTGATTCCAATCAATATAATTTCAGTATGAAATACGCCACAGAGTATTTTGTTACTGGAAATAGTAAACTTTAATCCTTTAGGTTTCAATAAAGTTAGTAGAGGTATCTAGTTTTTTGGTATAATGCAGATCTCATTAAAGTTTACTTTCTAAAAATTTGAAATGATTTTAAAACAAATAAACTATTATATAAACTATTCACTGTGAAATACTTGCTTAAATATATTTGTATCTATGAGTTTGTTGTTCATTGTATGTCATTGTCTTTAAAAATGAACTGATCGACCAGTTCGTTTATCTTGGCAGTAATACAGCTTCTACAGAAAGTGATGTAAATATTGGCAAGGGATAGGCCGCCATAGTGAAGCTAGCAAATATTTGGAAATAAAATTTGCCTATCAGCATAAAAAGAGACTATTTCCAAGCCAGTTCCACATCAGTACAATTGTATGGAAGTGTGGAATGGACATTAATAAAAGCATCACAAAAGAAACTAGATGGCTATACACAAAACTGATTTGTGCTGGTCTAAAATTTAACCTAACCACAAAACACTCCCCCACATCCCATAAAAAATCAGCTTTACGGTCACCTAGCGTCTATTTCACAGATCATCCGAGAATGAAGGGCATAATTTTCAGACGTGGACTGTCAGATAAATATTGGTTAATTTGAACGCCATAATTTATTCATTGTCTTTAATTAGGCATACATACCTGTTTCTCAACTACGGCTAAAGAACCAAAGATGTCTTGCTATTTACCCCATAGCTGGAGGGGAATTATTGATTGATACCTTTGGCAAGAATATTTCTGCGAAGGTGAATGTAACGAACTCAACCAGAATTCGAACACCGTTTGCGGATGTCTATTTTTCGACCCAATACCATTATGCAACATGGTACTGGCAATAATAATAATTAACTATTTCCTTATATGGAAACATTCAGCATTCATTTACGGAGCAGCTAGTGTTACTATCGGTTGGAATTTAAACCTCATTTGCTCGAGGCCATTTTCATAATTGATCTGAGAACGCAGTAGCATACAGCTGACAGTTTAGTTATCTGTGAACGGTTTGGCTGCCATCAATGTCAACCTTATGAAAGTAAGCCTCGATCTGGCGAGGAGCTTAAAACATCAACGGTAAAACCAAATCTTTATCACGAAAAGTGTATTGTACTGTATTTGATTTGATATCAATGAGATGTTTATTATTTTATTGAATTATTATTCTTTGATTGCTAGTGAAATTGTTAGTGTAGAACAATACAGTCACCTTCTTGGAAGTTTGAGTGATTTTTATTGAAATTAAAATAATTTATAAGACAGAGAGGTTGGAATTCCATACAGCTAGATGAGACCGTTCTTTTGCGTGTGACTTTGTCGACCAAAAAATCATAATAAATGGCATTGTGAAAGGAATTATTTTCTGATGCAAAATATTCAGCAGACATGGCGCCACCGAATTGTTTCTTTTTTTTTCGATCAATGCAGAATTCTTCATCAAGTTTTTTTTTTTTTTTTCACTATTCTAAATTGACAACTTTCTGCATCGAAGAAAGAATCTTTTTATCAAGAGGGAATTCGAAAACTTCCAAAACCTTGGCGAATATCACAGAAAGTCAAGAAAAATATTTTAATGATGATTTATATATATCAAAGTTTTTATTAAGTATTAATACTGGAAATTTCTTCCCACAGTTAATATATATATGCTAAACGCAATCGTCAGGCCGCCTGTGTCTAGCTTTAAACAACCTGTTTCCTCTGTTGACTTCAATGTTCTCTTTTATATTTACATACGCCCTTTCTCTGATATTCAGCACTTTATCCCATAAATATAGGACACCTTAAAAGAATATTTCTTCATATATATATATATATATATATATATATATATATATATATATATATATATATATATTGATAGATATATAGATGTGTAACTGACTTTCCTGGCATAAAAACACTTAAGTTTTCAATCTCTCAGTCTTTCGTACAAGTGGTTGACATTCCTACTCGTTTCCCCTGCAACCGTGATGGTAAGGCTTCCCTTCTTTATCTCTGTTTTACCTCCATCTCCGATTCTGATCGTGCCATGCAGCTCTGCCCTCTTGGCAACTCTGATCAAGCCGTCGTGTCTGTTTTCATCTCCTCCAATTCCCCCCACCCCCAGTAAAGAATTCTATTATCAATGATCCAATTGGGACTCGTTCCGAGATTTTCATTCGTGATGTCCCCAGGAAAACTGTCTTTAACTTCCCTGTCTAAAAAGGTGCGTCTGAGATATCACCCTGGGTAAAAGCTGGAATCGAGGCTTTCATCCCTACAAGAAAATATAAAGTGAAATCGCACTCATACCCTTGGTTCTCAGCTGCTTGCGCAACAGCTATTTTCCACAGGAATCACTACTTCCGACTATACCGTAGATACATATATATATATATATATATATATATATATATATATATATATATATATATATATATATATATATATATATATATATATGGAGAGAGAGAATCAGAGAGAGACTGAGAGAGAGAGAATTAATCCAAGTAAAAGGTTTGTCATTTCTCTCATTAATCTTATCTTCAGCATCCCGACGAAATATGACGTACCCACCCCGAATTTCTCCGTCCAGTCGTCAGAGAGTATCTTATTGTGTTGAGGCATGAAACAGCAGACTGTTGCCACTCACTGTTGACGTCAGTGTCCACTTTTATATTTACATAGGCTGTACCACAGATAGTGAGAAATTCTCCCCAATAAATATAGCATAACTTAAAAATATGTTTACATATATATATATATATATATATATATATATATAGAGAGAGAGAGAGAGAGAGAGAGAGAGAGAGAGCGAGAGCGAGAGAGAGATAGAAAGACAAAGGGTATGGAGAGATGACTGTCAGTTTCACGTTATCCCTCCGAAGATTGAAGCCGTGTTGATGTCTGTATCCATAGTGTATGTAAATGCTCTGCGCTATTTCCGATATTTATTGTTCTTCCCCCATAAATATCGCACACAGATATATATATATATATATATATATATATATATATATATATATATATATATGCAATGAATCCGTTGGTATATAATCGAAGAGGATCCTTTTATCTTATAAAGCCTCTTTCGTTTAAGGCTAATACATTCCACCCTTCCCTACCCAGTTCCTCGTGCCTTTCGTCTGTCTGAAACATTGAATTGGATAAATTCTGTATTAGTTTTCCGACAGCAGTCACAGTTAAATTTCTTATTCCGACACAAACTCAATCTCAGTATCATACTTCACAACTCTAAAATTGTTCTCTATATACATATATATATATATATATATATATATATATATATATATATATATATATATATATATATATATATTACATTATATTGGGGAAATTTGTAGAAATTAAAAAAAACGTATCTATGATCACGAAAAGGGTTATATATATATATATATATATATATATATATATATATATATATATATATATATATATATACACATACATATATATATATATATATATATATATGCACATACATATATATATATATGCATATATATATATATATATATATATATATATATATATATATTTGTGTGTGTGTGATGTAAGAAAGTGGTTCGTGCTGATAATTTCTTAATCACATCGTCGTATATAAATTAGTTATTAGAATATATATTTTTTGGCTAGCATCGTTTACGTAAATTCATTTTCAATTATACACGATAAACATGATATATTTGATTAAGTTTCTAACTTCTTAAATATTTCAATACCGAGTCAAAATGGTATTCCATTAACACACGGGCAATGCATAGATGATTGGTGAGTTCTCATGCTTTAGAGTTGCTCTTATTTGGCGCCATAATGGATGTGTGTTTAGTACAAACGAAGTTGCATAAAAAATCATTTCCCCATAAGCTTTCTTGGATTTACTCAAAATGGTAAATTATAATATAAGTGGACGAACATGTCTATAAATATGGTGCTTTTCATAAAGATGTTCATTCTGTTATTAGAAGCAATCATTTTGTAGGTGCATTTTTTTTTAAATTTCTCCGTTGGATATCATATGAGAAAATAAATATAAAAAGAAAATTAGGAAAACTGTAAACGTTGGTTATCTGAGAGAATTAGATGTGACTGGCATAATTAGAGCCGTTTTCCAAACAAAAAACTGGAAATTGAATATTTTGCTTTACTATACCTAGAGTAAACGTCCCTTATATAAATCTATATATTGGCTAATTTATTATATATACACAGATGAGAGTAAGCACTATAGCCAGCGATATGTGTTAAGAATGATATCTCCTGTTAAACCTACATGTCAGGATCATATATATATATATATATATATATATATATATATATATATATATATATGAAGAAATATAGTCTTAAAGTGTGCTATATTTATGGGATAAAGTGCTCAATATCAGAGATAGAGCGTGTGTAAATATAAAAGTGAACATGGAAGTCAGCATTTAGAGGCGACAGTCTGTTTCATGCTAGTGCAAT
Source organism: Acanthosepion esculentum (assembly GCA_964036315.1). Taxonomy (NCBI): domain Eukaryota; kingdom Metazoa; phylum Mollusca; class Cephalopoda; order Sepiida; family Sepiidae; genus Acanthosepion; species Acanthosepion esculentum. The sequence continues at coordinate 24,889,020 of OZ038482.1, forward strand.
CGTCAGGCAACATTGATTGCACTAGCATGAAACAGACTCTGCAAAGATAAACAATACGATATGTGTCCAATGTTCCTTGAACAACTGACAAGACTCTAGGCAATGACTACGTTTGGAAATCCAGTCTAAAAGACAATCGCTAGATTCTTGCACAAGAATGAATAACAAGGTAAAGAACAAACGGATATTCTGCTTCAAAGTATAGTAAGGGAAACTGGAAAAAGCCAAAAAGAACTTTATTGACCTACGACCCAGCAAAAGGCAATGGCTTAAATTCCACATAAACCTCTATAATGAACTGAAGACCATGGCTAAAGTCAAAATACAAAATTGTGTAAGCTTGAAAGAATGCCAAATAATAAATGATTACTCGTGGAAACTTGATTAAAATATATCAAACGGTTAGTAGTCTGCCATTTAAAAAAAAATCAGTTCACATCAAGCAAGGCGATAATGCCACTAAGACGCCAGAAGTTACAGGAAGTGAAAGTGAAGATTTTAGACGGAACCGTAAAGAGAAAACAATCATATACCCTTTTTGCTGCATGACAGCAAAAAGGATTCCCAATCGATGGTAACCATCAAGGTTAGTTAATAATTTTGACCTTGGTGTGGCATCTGTGTTCGAATGATATGATACAGGTTTACCAAATAAATCAAGTATAGCTAAAAAATACTTTGTTAAAAAATCCTAGCTCTTGGAAATAATTAAAATAATCCTAGCACTGTGGAAATAATTTAATAAATAATAATTAAATTGCCATATAGGGCTAATAATTTTGTCCTCAACGGCATGAATCAAGAGAGAGGGGGATAGAGAAAAAGAAGTTACCTGTCGAAAAAAGGATCGTTCTAGTTTTTTTTTTTTACTAAGACGCTGTACGAGTTCAGCAGTGTAGATTCAATAGAAGACATCTCGATGACGTCATACAGTTTAACACGAAAAATATACACGATATTCGCTGTGATTGTAATCTTCCAGCTGCTGTGTTGTAAAGAAAGATATGCGAAGCTGTGAGTAAACCAGACAGCGAAGTCAAATCTTTAGTTACAAAACAAAATAACCTCTTCTGACTTTACGGTCTTGTAGTTAGAGGACATTCTAATAGCAAAGTCCGCTGATTGCTAATAACTAGCAACGTAAATTATTTGACACATTACACACTATCCTGAAATTAAACCTCTTTTTTTTAATCATTACACCCCAATATAGGCAATAAAGCCGCTAAGAAGCAAAATCTTACTTGGGGTGACAGAATTATGAGAAAAAGTAAAACACTATTAATGGGAGTAAACAATAATAAAAAAAAACAAGCATTAAGGAGACGGAGTATAACCACTGACATTGGATTTAAATCTTTGACTGAAAAACAAGAATCAGGAATACAGTTCAACAAGCGAGAAGTACGATAGAAGAAAATGTTAGCATAGAATTTACGGTTGCATCTCGCAATTTAAACTATAAAATGATAATATTGTATACTCTCCCTTCGTTCTGGGGAGCAGTCTTGGTTGATGGCGTCGATTGGCAATAAAGATGTCTTCTTTCTCGACCGAGTGTCCAAATGATTTGAAATCCTAAGAGGAAAGACATCAACAAAAGGGATTTTAAATCTTAGTAATTTATTCAACACGTCGCCAGAGGTGGTGCTATCTCACCACAGTCGGGAGCAGTTTCCAGACATGATTTTATCACGTCTACATTCTTTGACGTGAAAAACTAACTCCCTTAAATCTCTTTCAATCTCTAACATTCCCACGTTAGTTTTAGAAAATCAAAAACGACTTCCTCTGTTTTCCTGTATCTGACCTCAAAGGACAAAATGTGGAATTCAGAGCAGAAATACAATTTTCTAAAAAATAGTAGTCTGCTGGACTATTATTTAACTATGAGACCTAGCTGCCAATCTAGTACTGCGCTTAAATTCGTAAAGTCGAGGTGCCAAAGACGAACGCTCATCAGCGCAATTACCCTGAAAATATTTATAGAAACCCCATAGAGAAGGTACCTTACGGCGGGGAGAAAGTGAGTGGAGCCAAGATAATGTATTACTGCCAAATCTGGGCTGGTGTTGTTCAATCCTCTCTTTCCAGTTTTGAGTTCACGACGCTTAAATTCACGAAGTGTCTGTAAATGTCAGGATAATAAACACTTGTTTTTCTCTGTCTGTAAAGTAACTCTATTAATCTTCAGAAACTCGGCTTTACTTTGATTTATAGACCGACCATAAACTCGTTCTGTTCCTTTTAACACTGAGCCCTGCGTTCCTCGACAATTTTAACTCTTCTGCCTGGACACCTGAGTCAAAATTCGCAAATAATTGGCATGTAATGTTTCAAGGAAAGGCGGTGGTCAGGAATGAAAGGGTTAATATATATTGACAGACAACCGCCTCTTGCTCGCCGCTATAAATCTGTAATAAGATAGTTCGACTCTGTATAAATAATACGGAGATTAAAGTATACATTTCTTTTTCTTTTGCATAAGTATGTATTTTCGCCAATTCTTCTTTTCGGTTTGCAATGTTAAAAGAATTCTCTATCTTTTTAACCCTTTTAGCCTTGCCTTCCTGAACAGTTTTAGGCCTTCTGTCTGATCTCCTGAGTCAAAATACGCAAATAATTGGTATGTATTGCTTCAGGGTAGATATAAAAATAGTTAGAAGTGTTTACCAACCGTTCAACGGGTGGCTGGGCACCAAGTCATTTTTTCTACCACTGTTCAACCGGTGACTGGGCATTACGCCATTTTTCTTTAGCACCGGTTAAGCGGTGTCCAGGGCTCAAAGGGTTAAGAACAGTTCATGATAAAAATAATGTAACAATATTAATATTATTACTAATTACACATACTTTAATTTGTATTGGAAATACAAGGGAGAGTATACAATATCATCATTTTCAGTGAAACCTCTGAAGCACGTTGTTACTCTAGGACAAAACGTTAGAAGGTTGGAGGACGAAGGTCATCTTGAATAAGTTGGAAAAATATCCTGGAATAATTTATTTATATTTCAATTTTATTTCAATCTTTCATTAGCTTCCTATCCTTAACTATGTTTAATTGAGGATGAACGTGACATTTGTGTTTATAATCGATTTCATCACGATTCTTCTGTTAAGCTTGTAGAGCAACTATACATTGTTAATGCTCAAAGTAAAGTGCTGTAGTGTTATAAAAACATCGGAGAATTCCAGTAAGATATCTTTAATCATTTTTAAGATACAACGGTTCAAATTTTAATCTAATAATTGGGCAATTTTAGTGTTACACGATTTGCTCAATTTATGTATATATATATATATATATATATATATATATATATATATATATATGTGTGTGTGTGTGTGTGTGTGTGTGTGTGTATGTGTGTGTGTGTAAAAAAGTCTATAAGATGCTGCCCGGTCGTGAGTGTTTAACATGCATTTTACAGCAAGAGAATATTAATTTTTGACTATGGCGAAACTCTGAATTATTTGTCAACGCCGCCAAGTTATTGATAATTTTTAACATAATGCGAAAACTAAGACGCAAATTTTATAGCACGTAAAAGACGACAGTCAACAGTTTTAATTTTCCTTGTATTTCACAATGTTTACTTTGTTTGAAACGTAACGAAGTTAAGGTGTTTTAACTGATGCTATCGCCATTGCAGGTCGAGGAATCTAACACTTCGGTAAAAGCTTCAGATGTTTATTGTATTACTTACTGGAAAAAGTTGCAGCCGTTGAAAGAATTATCTAAAAGAGAAGGAGGGAGTTTTAAGATTACCGTTCCATAGTATATTCACAGAATTTCAAACAACCAATATATATATATATATATATATATATATATATATATATATATTGAGCGATGGGTCGCCATTTTTATATTTTTAATTTCGCGCATGCGCTCTGCTTGTTTTTGATTTTGTCAACTGCACTAAATCATTTAAAAATATTTTCATTTATAATGACTTTCCTACGAAATGCATTCTAAATACAATTAGTAGTGTAAGTTGGGCAGCGTCTGAGAGAAAAAGCGCACAGTTAAGCAATTCTCTCCGTCAGAAAGTTGCAATCGGTATGCTGCACTCCATGCCATTCGCGGTGGTAGCTCCAATACGAATATTTCAGAGTGTTTGGGGTTTCAATCTGAGATCAGTGACGAGGATTCGGAAAGATTTGGATGAGTCTAATGGTGATTACGAAGGTGTTTGGAGGTATCACTAGTGAAATCGACGTTATGCTTTTATTCATCTTCCCACTGGACCTCAAACCCAGCACGGAGGCCTATATCAAGTGCTTTGAGGATGTAATGCTGTCCCGGGTCAAGAGGGTGACTGTTGAAAGACGCTATATCTCTTGCAACAAGATTCTGTACCATGCCACACAAGAACTCAGACAATTTCTGCGACCACATCCCAATTTATATCTGGCCATCTAGCTCCCCAGATTTCAACCCCCTTGATTATTATGTGTGGAGCGCAATTGAGTGAGAGACGAACAAACTCCTTGTAACACCGAAGATGAATTGAAGGCAGGGATAATCGCAGTATTCACCAAATCAAGACCGTCCAGAAGAGATACAGGAGATTTCATAGTCGTCTCTAGGCCCAAGTTGAATCCATCGCGTTTTTATTGAATACATTTAATCTTTAGTATTTCAACATACATTTGTGAAATTTTGGTAAATATATCTGTTAAAATAACATGTCAATGTTACTTGCGTAATTTAATAAAAATTTATTTCGGTTGAGCTCTCTGGGGAGGAAGTGTGGGTTTGTAAACAGTGACTATTACGGCTAATAATGCAAGACTCTTCGGTAAATCGAATCGAGTTCTCTCAGTCACTGTGTGTTTATCTAAAAATAAATACACTTAAATTCACCTTCATCCCTGACGTGCGCCAACGGCTTAGTAATAGAATCCCCGACTGATTCCAGTCGGGTTTCGATTCTAGCTAGAGGCTTCCGGACGTATATCCACACTAATAAGCTGTGATACAGCGAAACAGTCTGTCTAAGGATGACAAGATATATATATATATATATATATATATATATATATATATATATATATATATATAGTTAATTTCACAGATCAATTCTGTGGACAAGACAATTGGAAAAATCTTAGATTTTGCCGACGCGTTTCGTCTTCCGACTTTTTCTTAATAGTTTGTTTAGACTTCGAAAGGCATATTTCGATGTGCCAATGCGCCTTCGGATTTCATTGACTTACTTACCGTTTTTTGTTAAAATACTTCTTAGATATTTAAATTTTTCTATTTGATTGATTTTAGTATATCCAATTTGTAATTTGAATGTTGGGCTGTCCTTTCTGCTGACATTCATACATTCTATCTTCTTACAATTGATGCTTAATACTTTAAGTCAAGTGAATCATTTTATTATATCGACTGGTTATGTTTGTTTCTGTACTGATATATATGGTCTTCGCTACGATGTTTTACAACTAGTCATGTGGAAGTTTTCCCTTGTCATACTAGTGTTTCTCTAATGAGCCACTATACTTATATATATATATATATATATATATATATATATATATATATATATATATATATATATATATATACTCGTTAGCTGACCTAGGAAATAGACGTATGTCTTCCGGCAAACCAGTCGAGCTTAGTATGTTATTTTATCTACTAAGGCATATGTACCTGATCACATAGGTAATATTTGGTTGAGCTTTAAATGTTAAGTTTCTGCTTTCCGCATTCGAGTGAATTTTTTTAACGTTCAGAGACTTCTGGGCATATATGAACATCCGGTAAATTGGTTGCCCGCAAATATGTCATAAGGCAAATTTAAGAACGAGGTAAAGAAAAAATAATATTTAACTCCAAGAAATCTCCCAAATAAAAAATTATACATGTGTGTGTGTTTGTGTTTAGACAGCATATCTTCATTATTTCATGTTTGGTTAAATAATGTGGGCTTAATATGCCTATTTTTACTTTGATCCGCTCGAATTCTTTTATAGATTTCTTAGTGTTGATATTAAGGAAGATGCCGTAGTTTTTTTCTTTCTTTTTTTATTTTATTTTATTTTTTTCCAGGTACAACGAGATGGAGTTTTCATGGGTTCACTTCTGGCACCAACATTTGGGTAACATCTATAAGACTAACATTATAAATATGATATTTAACACCTCGAAAAGAAGCCCATCTACCTAAGATATGCAGATGATATTCTCATCTTAGTTTTAAAAAATAGATGAAATACATGGGCTACAAAATTACTTCCAAAAATCTTTGTTCTTAAATTCACATATGAACTTAAGAATAACGATAAAATTCCTTTTCTTGATGTATTGATAGACACCAATGATAATACATTTACTGCCTCCCAACTATAAAATTGACGTGAACTCTCAACTATAAAACTGAATGGCCTATTACAAATTAGCTATTATCAAACATTTAATAAACCATGCAAAAGTTAACTCTCACACGAGAAAAATCTTCTATATAAAACCAAAAAAGCATTAAAAAACTTTCATTTATAATGACTTTCCTAATTACATCGGTGATGAACAATTTAGACGAGCTATTAGAAATATTAACATGAATAAAACAAACATAATTTATCTTCAAAAACCCTTAAAATATAAACCTAGTATATCGCAACTAAATGCATTTTAAATACAAACAAGATGAAAAAATCTTGAAAAACTTCACAAGCACTAATCTACCCCAAACTGTTCCAGTAAAAAATAAAACAAATTTTATTCTATACAACCAACTTAATCATCCGCAATAACTCCTGTCCTTCAACTAGTATTTTACAAAAGACCAACTCTGTATGTCAATTTAAATGTATTTTGGAAGGTTGTATCAGTGAAAAAAAGTAAATATATCTGTCGGCTTCACTACAACGACATTATCAAGAAGGCTTACATTCTCTATGTCGGACAGCATTTAAAGGCACATTCCTGTCCATCTTCAAAATATAAAAAAATTACTTATTGATAACAGTACTCTATTACACTATGAAGATAAAAAGAAAAAATTCAAATTCTTGATGTCCACTATACAAGGGGCAAACAAACAAGGCTAAATAAGTTTAGTTGTGCGTATAGCAACAATGTTTTAAAATGTTTATAATAGGAATGTTTTTAAAAATATTTGGTACAAAAGATTATATTCATATAGGGTACCTCCCCACAAATCAAAAGCCTGGACGCTAGATTGTAACAGAGCGCGTTTGTGCGTTCACAAATAAATCACAACTAGAAGTTACATTAATTAACATGCTAGAATATATATATATATATATATATATATATATATATATATATATATATATATATATATATATATATATATATTTCATAATTTTATTAGGGGTACAGAACTTTATTATGGAAATAAAAGAGGCAAGACCAACTTTACCGTTCACGATTAAAAAATGAATAAACCTTCCGACCGCTTTCGCCCTCACTCAACAGATATGGACTCGAGGGAATAAATGTCACAATATTAAATATAACAAAATATGCAAGGCGGAACAACTAGATTGAAATAACGTCAAGCCCTAACAGACATTCCCTCTGTTTACAGAGGGAGAGCTGTCTGGACCTGTGATTGTTTCGAATGCCCTTAAAGAAGAGTGAGCAGGACTAAGCATGGTGAAAGAGTCAATGCTAAAATTGGTGACACAATTTGGATTATTTATAAAATGCTCCGTGATGGCATAATATGTGTTGTTGACCATTTGGAATGTACCCTTCCTAATTTTCTTAGTTACGTGCTGATTGTTTTTGTGTCTAGCCGTAGAGTAGTTCTACCTGTGTAGTCGGCTCAGCAACTAAATAGATAAATCACATTGTTAATATGTTTGGGGATAGAACATCCTTTCGAGTAGTCATCCATGCAAACCTTTTCAACTACAGAGCTAATCTGTTGAGCAAATTTTCCACTTATTGTACACAACCAAGGCAAATGCAAATAGGGCACTTAGTAGCTGTACTCGGTTTAAGTTTTAAAAAATTAGAAATTTTCTTATTGGTAGCCGACTTAATTACATCCAGTGGATACCCATTATTAGCTAACGTACTTTAGTTAATAATGTGTACCTATTGGATATATTTTGTTCTTTGTATTTTTTATACCATACACTTTCACTTGTGGAAAATGACATTGTTACGTGAGCTCTAATCTGTTTATCCATTCATTCAGAGGGATTTGTATTCTGCCGGCTTGTGGAACTGTTTTATGGTTTATACGGTAATCTTTGTAACTAACTTTCTATATTATCATTAGATGGGGAAAATGCATTTAGTCTCATTTTCATAGTCTGTGATTACATTCGATTGTGCGTGATGGGGTGGCGTTTTATACGGGATTCATGCAATACGCTTTAGCCACGAACACAAATTTTCCACGCAAAATTCTGTCGCGTTATCTGACACCAAAGTTTTAGGCACGCGATTCCTTGAAAATATTATTCTTAATATTTGTTTTATATTGGTAGATTTTCTGTCACTAACTTTAATTACTTCAGGCCATCCGAAAAATGAGTCCACTATAATTAAAAATAGCACCCGTGCAATTAATATGGACATGGTCTATACCTGTCTGAGGCCATAGTCCTTTTTTTCTTTAGGCCACTAGTGAATTTTGTTTTGCCGAAAGTTTTATTTTTATTTTTTATTTTGGGTATCTTTTTACATAGACCTCTACATCTCGACAGTATCATGTCCCCCACACTTGTAATTTTAATCTAATTTGTGTCACAATTTTCATCATCGTGTACACCTTTTAGTACTTCTTTTCTTACACTTTGTGGGGCTATTATAATATCACCATTGCATATTATGCCTTTCTCTACATATAACTTATGTCTTGATTCTTTGTGAGATCTTTCCACGATTGAACAATTCCTATATGTAATTCCTTTTTATTCTGTCTGAAATTCTACCCTACACTGGATCTTGTATGATTTCCATTCTGGGACGATTTAGTGGTAACACGTCCGTTTCAAATTAGTGCAGTATTTTATCTTCTGAATTCTTAGATGTTTCTATTTTTTTACTAACGAAATTTCGTCCGAATAGCACATTCACCTATGAAATGTAGTGTTCCTCTTTAAATATAACATGACGAAATCAAAATACAATGAGTTTTTATAGCCCATCTTAAAATTCTCGGAGATGTGACTTTTGGTAATTCCTTTCTGGAGTTACATATAAACTCAACGTTTTGTGATCTGACTTGTCATCTTAATAAAAATGTCAAACTCTTTCTGTGATCCATACTATTTATTAACGTTTCTTTCTCAATATTTGCGTAGATAGCTTCAGTTGACGTTCATTTTCCCAACAGGTATATTATTGGATGACGTTCTTGAGATAAAATTGTGACTCCAGCATTTTCCCTTGAATCCATAGTGAATGTCACTTCTGTTTTGGATTAAAGATTTTTGCATTCGGTTTTCTTGTTAGTGCCTTTGTTAAGCTTTAAAGAGTTTGTCTTTGAGCCCATTTAAATTCTGTATTCTTTTTCCGTAATTCGGCAAATGGTTCTATTGGGTCGTTGTCTCTAGGTAGATAGTTGCTATAAAAATTTGTCAATCCCAAAAAAGGATTCTAATTCTTTATTTTATTTTTTGATGTAGTTACTTCCGATATTTTATTTATCAGTTTATTGTCTGGTGAAATTCCTTTAGATATTTCGCATCCCAAATAAGATATTTTGTCGTAGTTTTACTCACATTTATCGTTATTTATCGTCATACAAGAATTTTTTTAATTTGTCTAAAACTTGTTCAGGGTTTTTTAATTCCTCTTTACTGTAAGCACCTATGCACTTTTCTTTTATAGATTTAATTTTCCTAGGATTGGATATTTTTTGTCACTTTCGTGTTTTTTTTATTGCAATATTTACATTAATTAAGATTTCAGTTTTATTGTATGTTTCCACATGTTTATTAGAATTATTAATTCTAACTGTTGCAAGAATTCTAAACTATTTTCTAAATTCATATCATTTGCTTGTAGCCGTTCTAGGATCTTATGTTTGTATGTAAAGTCATACATGTCTTCGTTTCATCTTAGAAGGATCAATTCGCCTTCTATAGATATTTCTCTCGAATCCAGTTTTTCACATGCGCAATATCTTGATGCTTCTTTCAGTCTGTGTAAAAATATTGCATTAGGTTAAGTTTCAGTTTATGTCTATTTTTCAGAAATACTCTTCTCTCTTCAAGAACCAGCTTTCTGTTTTTATAGCAGTACATTTACATACCATACTCTAACTCCCTGTATTGAATTTTTTTTAAGCTTATCCACCCAAGCAAGGCTGGAAGCCACTAGCACGCAAGGGGTTACAGAAGGTTTGGGAGGAAGAGCAGATAGGAGTGGTAAAGGAGAGGATGTGGAGAAAGATAGTGGATCGATCAGGGCAACGGGGTTACAGAAGATTTGGAGCGAGAGCAGATAGGAATGAAAGGTGAAAGGATGTGGAGAAGGGAAGTGGGTAGATCAAGGCAGCTGGAGATGTCGATTGACGTTACACTTGAATAGTTGGAGCTTGTATTTGTCAGGGAAACAGGAATAAGGAAGGGAGTTCCACAGGCGAGATGTGCGAGACATGAATCTATTGGAGTAGAAGAGACGTTTACATCTAACAGTTTCAACGGTGAAGGGGTGGGAACGGGATGCCAGTCTCGTGGGACGTTTAAATTCATGAGGCCTAGGAAACAGCGAAAGCAGCTCCTCGGAGCAATTACCGTGAAAGTATTTGTAAAAAAGACAGAGCGAGGCAACGTCTCGTCTGTGAGAGAGCGACTGCAGATGAGATGACAGATCAGGGCCAATTACATTGCATATCCGTCTCTGGATCTTATCAAGAACCCTGAGGCAAACAGCAGGGGCTCCAGGCCATATATGGCAGCAATACTCCATGCAAGGGCGAATGGTCGATGTATAGATTTGGAGGATCGATTCCGGGGAGAAAAATTTCCTGGCTCGGCACAGGGAGCCAACTTTCCTTGCAGTGGATGATGCAATTGACTCGATGTATTTGTTCCATCTCAGATCAGCGGACAGCGTGAAACCGAGCAGCCGCAAATATCACTGATCTTTAACTTTTTCTAATTATTCTCTTTTACAAATAATACTACACCAACATTGTGTTTATATCTTTTTTTCTATAATGTAAAATTGGTAGAATATACCTTTCATTATTTTGGTATACAGGTTGTCGTCGATTTACGAATATGCGGTCTACGATTTTACGTCAACGACCGTTTCGTTCCCAACTTGATATAAAAGATTTCCCGACCCAGCTTCCGCCTCAAGATCAGTGTTAAGACAGCCTCAGGGAAACACACTTCCCCCCGAGTCCGTTTGTGCCTTTGAAATATTTATTCACCCCATACCAAGATGACTTCCATGAGGAAATTTTCATTGTCTACTTCTCAACTTGACAAGAAGGAAATAGTGCTATTGATCTATAAAAAATACGATGATTAGACATTAAGTTTTTTTATGTTTAGCAAATATTATGTTAACTGTACGGTAGTATGCGGTGATTGACTTAAACCTGACGAACGTAACAATAAGAAACAATTTCTTAATACCCACAAGATGCCTTCCAAGAGAAAATTGTCTTTTTCTTCTAAACTCAACTAGAAGGAAAGAAATGCTAATAATCTCAAAAAATGACATGATTAAACATTAGTTTTTTTATGTTTAGCAAATATTATGTTGACGGTACGGTAGTGATTGATCAGTGATTGATTTAAACCTGACGAACGTAAAAATAAGAAACAATTTCTTCACACCCACAAGATGTCTTCCAAGAGGAAATTGTCTTTATTTACTTCTCAAATTGCCAAGAAGGAAAGAAATGCTATTAATCTCAAACAATGACATGATTAAATATTAGTTTTTATGTTTAGCAAATATTAAGTTGATTGTACGATAATATGCAGTGTTTGACTTAAACCTGACAAACGTAAAAATAAAAATAACAAAATAATCTATAGAGAGATTATGCAAAGGGTATTAAAAGTAACGAAACCGTAAAAAATACAAAAATGTCTAAAGAAAAATAAGCAGATTGCAAAACATCAAACAAGAAGTTTCGCTTTCCCAAGAATGGAAGAGACGCAACTACATCAAACAACGAGTTTCGCTTTCCCAAGAATGGAAGAAACGCAACTACATCAAACAACGAGTTTCGCTTTTCCAAGAACGGAAGAAACGCCACCACATCAAACAAAGAGATTCGCTTTCTTTAGAATGGAAGAAACTCAACTACATCAAACAAGGAGTTTCGCTTTCCCAAGAATCGAAGAGACGCAACTACATCAAACAACGAGTTTCGCTTTCCCAAGTATTACGACCAGATCGATTTACGTCCAGTTGGTCGTAACACGTCGTGATCTTAAGTCGATAACGCCCTGTATATAGTGAAAATATACATATAACTATCGTTTATGAATAATATTTCTTCTATTTTTTATTACTCATTTGCATCTACGTACAAAGTGTTCCGCTGTTTCGGTGTTAATCATGGATAGATTTTCAGTTGGAACTCCATCCTTGGTAACACTTCAAATAGAAACATCAGTCACCATCAATTTCCCCGGGCCAAATCCCCGTTGGTGTCGAAAGCATACAAGATAGTCCCTCTCAATATAAATCATCGATAGTTGTTTATGTGTCGTGTTCTTCATTTATAGACATGGCATCAGCAACCTGTGCGTAACCATCGTTATTTATAGCTTCAGAAGACTTTATTACTCCTAGACGCATTGCCACCAACAGCTAGATAGCCTAGTCTGCAACGCTGTTTAATCCATAGCTGAAGGAAAACAGTTCTATTCATACTTTTCCGAAAGGTTTATAATTGGTTTGAAAGTAAATGTACTAATTTCAAGCGGATTTCGAACTCTGATCGCCAGTATGTCGTACCGAGCTGCTAACCATTGCACTGAAAGCAAAGACAACTGCATACAAATCACCTAAATTAATATTATGAAATAAATGTAACAAAAATAAAAATTCAGGGTATCCTATTCTTATTTCATTCACAGGAAAATATGAAATTCTTAGAATTACTACTGAATGGTTAGCACTCTCTGTTAATATATTCTAAGCTTGGAATACATTTGGAGTTACATAATTTCCTTGTAGGAAACTGGTTTGAACTAAGTTGAAATCCATATGAGATAAAGAGTAGTAACCACCTTGTTTTTAATTCGTTCGCAACGACACTGTGAAATGTGAAATTCTCTCTCGTTGCAATTGATACTTAGTCCTTTCTTCTCGCTTTCCTTCACTACCTTCTGTAGACTACCTTGGAGTTTCCTTTCTGTGTCTGCTATCAATACTGTTATCTGCATATCTTATGTTGTTAAAGTTTTGGCCGACAAAAATAAATCCTAGTAGACCTTCTAATTCTCTGAGAATCGCCTCGTTGTATATATTTAATAAGTCCCGTGTGATGGCACATCCTTGTCTTACTCCTATTTCCACTTTTGCATATTTTCTGAATTCTTTTTCTATCCGCATGCAAGCGGTTTCCTGCAATTATGGCTTCTGCATTATTCTAATAATCTTCCCAAATACCTAGCTGTTCCAACAGTTCTTTGTGACAACATATTTTGTCAAATGCTTTTGAATAATTGCTGTGGCCTTGTTAGGGCCAGAAATAAAAACACAAAGAGAGGAATTGAGTTAAACAAATATATTAACAGAAACAGTAATTCAAACATATACAAACGAGACTGTTACATCAAGAATATTCGGTCCGACTGTCAGAACTGACTGCTGGAAACTTCCCTCTCCAAAAGGCAGTACCTGCTCCTATTTATAGCTGCGAGATGTCATGCGTGCGCAGGTAAATTACCATAAAATTAATCTACAAAACACAGGTACACAATCTTCTGCATTTGTAATGCTCTTCCTGATATCATTCTGAGAATAAATATCGTATTCTTTGTTCCAGTGTCTTTAAAAAAAACACAGTTCTTGTCCGATTTCCAGTTTTATTCTGTTGCACGCTCTATTCGTCAGATTTCAGGCAAGTTTTGTTATGTGGCTCACTAGACAGATTGTCCGATGGTGTTCACATTTGTTTATACATTAGAAAGTACTACGAAAATGTATTTACTTAAGTCATCCGGTATATCCATACTGGTCTATATTTCACTTATTGTCTGTAATCTTATCAGTACCGAAATCATCTAAGGTTACCAGAATCTCTGTAACAACTCCATAAGATCCTGCTACTTTGTTTCTGTTCAGTTTCATTTCAGATCTTAAGATTTTTCTGGTCCCATGATTTTTCCGTCTATTGTCGGTTATGCTCTTTCGTCAGACAAGAATACCCTGGTCTATTCTTTCAGAATCTCTGAAGTATTTTTATCTCAAAAGTAGAGTCCTGTCCTTGAATTTTATACATCCTGCTGATGAGCATGTCTTTTACCCTATTACTTTTCTGATCTTTTATCTATACATGCTTTTTCTGTGATACAGATTCATTATATTTCTGTACATTTTTACGTCGAGCCATTCCTCATTGTTCCTTATTTCTTTATGCAGAGTCCTATATCATCAGCCGTACCTTGGTATTGGTTTTGTCTCTTTTTTATCATACAGAGAATGTCATTCGTTGTCTAGTGATCTTTGGGATGATCTCGATTACTGATCTTACTAAATATTCTCTTAATGTGTCCCACTTCGAGTTTCAATTCTCGTTTTGTCGAATATATCTGCTTTTAAACTTTCCACATATTTCTTCGTCACATTTGAGTCATTCAGCACGCTGTCCTATTGCAATATGGATGTTGCCCTGGTCTTCTCCATTTTCCGTAGTTTCACTCTATGCTTACTTATCACTGGAAGGTGGTCGCTATCGCTGTCGGCACTTGGGTATGTTTTGCACCTTGAAGCTGCATTCCTGGATTTCGGGTTTATATAGTGATATAGTCGATTTGCCTGTTCGTTTCTACGTCCTGATTTTCATAGACATATGCGCCTTGTGTGTCCTTCAATCTAGATGTTGTTTACTGCCTGATCATTCACCGCGCACCATTGGGGTCATATTTCTCAGCGTTCTTTACGTGTTCCTAATATGAATTTTTCAAATATTTCACCATTTCTCTCCTCGCCTACTTTAGCACGTAGGTCTCCCATAATGATTGTGATTTCTTGCGGTTTACAAGGTGTTTTCTTGCGGAGAGTAAAACATTTCAGTACCTTCTACTGTACTTTGTTCTATTGATGTAAAAAAAACGATGTTGGATATGCTGAATGTTTTTTCCTTTCATGCAAAGACAATAATTTTTTTCAGATATTTAACTGTATCCCAGACCATATTACTTCATGTCTTGTTCTAATATCAGTCCTACTCCTCTTTCATTTTTCTACCGCCTACATATATTATCCTGTGTTTGTCACTGATGAAATCGTTTTCACACCTCGTTTTGCATACACCTAAAATATTAATACTTAACTTGTTTATTTTCTGCTTTCTATTTTCTAACTGGCCACATTAATTTCGTATTTTGATATTCCATATTTCAAGAATTATTTTTATATGCTACAGAACTAACATACTTTACTTTTTTCGCGTGAAACCTGCATAATTTTATTCAAATATATCAAAGTAATGGCTGTTTTGGCAAATCTTTTCAAATGATGGTTATTATATCATAACTAAATGAATGTATTTGTTTGAAAGCGAAAATAATTTATACGTCAGCTTAAGATATTAACCACACTCAAATCCTCGTTAACGCTTTCTCGAAAATTGTTCAAATCTCAGATTCTAAAACATCATTTAAATTCATTCTATCCGTAAAACCCATTCGATTCATAACTCATATAATGTTTTAGTTGTGTAAGATGTCGTCTTTCCCCCGTAAGCGGTATTCCTCGACAGATTGCAGGAAGTACATGAGGCGTATTAAATTTCCACATTATTCATGCCTTTTCATAGTCAGTTCCTGGTTATATACAATAACACACGACGATTTCTGAAGAACGGAATAACGAATGAATACATTAGAAATAAGGTCTTTGTAGGTTTTATGCTTATTTGCGGTCGGAAAATTTGATATATAAGAAAATTGTTTTAACTCACCTCAAGTTATTTGCAATGTGATTACCTAGCATTCTTTCATTCAGAAAATACAAGGCAAGTAAGGAAAATGCAAGTTGCTTATTATTCAGTATGTTTTCATTTTATTTACTAAATTAACGGCTAATCAGGGGGCACCATCTTTTTAGACCATCACCCCCTTCAGGGAATGCTTGTTCCCGCATCGACATGAATCCACGTATAAAAATATCAATAGTAATTATTTTTAAGAACGGAAACTCATTTGCCTTTTTTCTTTCTCGACAAGTTTAATTTTTAGCTTTACGTTATGTTATTGACGTTCAATATGTATTACTCTTTCTAGACTAGGCGTGTTTTTTCGGCAGGGTTAAAAGATGAAACGGAAGGTTTTATTCTTGCTTCACAGGACCAATGCCTGCTAACTCGAAATTACGAAGCACACATACTGAAAAATCCAAAATGGAGATCCTATGATAAATATTCAGAAACAACTGATCATCTTGTTTCATGATCGTCGTATTGGCACCCACTGAATATCAAGCACGGCACGACAAAGTGAGCCAATATCTTCATTGGAAAATCTGAAAATTTTAAGGATAGGAGACTGCATTAAATTGATAAAAACAGCACCCAGACTCGGCTAGGGAGATAGAGCTTGTAACATTTTTATGGGATTTTACAATCCACACAGACAGAAGAATCGGCAAGACATTGTTATCCGAGTCCACAAAAACAAAATGTGCCTCCTTATTGATAAGGCAGTCTCTGCAGACAGTAATGAGTCTTTGAAGATCTTAAAAAAAAAACTATCAAAAATACAAGGACCTTGAAATCGAAATCTTAAACACGTGGCATATGAGAACATTAACAATTCCAGTTATAGTTAGAGCCCTCGGATTGATTGGAAATGATTCCAACAGATTCATTGAAGGAATCCCTGGTAGACCATGACTTAAGGAAATAAAAAAAAAACATTGTACTCACAAGCAGAGCCCACACATTCTGAAGTTCTTTATCTATGTAAAATATGTGCGGTTTTAGTTTTATCCACAGAAATGATCAGTCGAAAATGTCAAGATACCTTTTCTCACCTTACGTCTCTGGTTGGGATCCGGAAGGAAATGTGTATACAACGGAAATCAAAAGAAATACTACTAGTAGTAGTACTACAGCTGTTACTATTACTGCTACTACTACTACTAATAATAATAATACGAAGAAGATGATGAAGATGATGATGAAGAAGAAGAAGAAAAAGTAAAAAAACTCCTAATTAAAATAGGTAACAATAGACAAATAACAAAAATTAATTAATAATCCTTTACTGAATCCATGACTCATCTTAACCACTCATCAGAGTGTTCACTCGCCCGTTTATTCAAGAAACGAGAATAACTCTCTAATTCCAAGTAATTTCCGCGTGACCTTAAAATTAACTAATAAAGTGAAATTGCAAGCCAAGCCATAATGGCGCATATTACCAAGAAACCACATGAAACGGCGGGAAATGGAAACAACAGTACAAATAAAAATCAGAACGGAAGTCGAAGCGGGTGGCATTATGTTCCCTCAAAACAGTATAACCACTAGCAGGGTGGGGGATAACTCACTCGCTCTGATTCTCAGTAAAGATATTGGTCTTTTATATAATGAGCTAACGGGAATTAATGATACTACACAAAGGGAAAGATGGCGGAGAAATCATTCAAGTTAATTAAGGCGACTTTTATTATTATTATTATTATTAAAAATAATAGTAGTAGTAGTAATAGTAGTAGTCTTTGGCCGATGCCATTGTATTTTCGTGTTAATATTTAACCTCTTTTTTAAAAATTGTATTGTAATTTTATTTGACTTTATTTGATTTTATTGTTTCCTTTAGTTTTAATTTTATTTTTATTCTTATTTTATATATATATTATATATATTTATATATATTTTCATCCTTATTTTATATATTTTATATATATTTATATGTACATTATATATTTTTTATCCTTATTTTATGTATATTTTATATATATTTTTATCCTTATTTTATATATATTATATATATATTTTTATACTTTTTTATATATATTTTATATAAATATTATATATATTTTATCCTTATTGTATATATATTTTATATATATTTTTATCCATATTTTATATATATTTTATATATATTTTATATATATATTATATATATATTTATCCTTATTTGATATATATATTATATATATTTTTATCCTTATTTATATATATTTTATATATATTTTATATATATTTTTATCCTTATTTTATATATATTTTATATATATTTTATCCTTATTTCATATATATTTTATATATATTTAATATACATATTATATACATTTTTATCCTTATTTTAAATATATTTTACATATATTTTATATATATTTTTATCCTTATTCTATATATATTTTACATATATTTTACATATTTTATATATATTTTTATCATTATTTTATATATATTTTATATATATTTTATATATATATATATTATATATATTTATCCTTATTTTATATATATTTTATATATATTTTATATATATTTTATATATATTTTATCCTTATTTTCTATATATTTTATATATTTTTATATATATAACATATATATTTTTATCCTTATTTTCTATATATTTTCTATATATTTCATATATATTTTTATCCTTATTTTATATATATATTTTATATATATATTATATATATTTTTATCCTTACTTTATATATATTTTATATATACTTTATATATATGTTATATATTTTTATCCTTATGTTATATATATTTTATATATATTATATATATATATTTTTATTCTTATTTTATATGTATATTATATATATTTCACATATATATATATTATATATTTTTATCCTTATTTTATATATATTTTACATATATTTTCTATATATTTTATCCTAATTTTATATATATTTTATTTATATTTTTATCCTTATTTTATATATATTTTTCAAAAACCTTTCCACACTTACAACGATACGTTCCGTAACTAAATTTCGATTTTTATCTAAGCATAGTGTATCTTTGTTGATGTGTGTATATGTGTGTACACGCATGCGTATGGGTAAGGATCGTATTGTCTGAATACCAATTTATTTCCTTTTTATTCATGATAACCCCCAATGGGCATTATAGTCAATACAAATACCATGTCCCTATATTATCTCCCTGTATGCAGGACTAGATGATAAACTCTCGAACTCTGGATATCTAAATATAACCCCCCTGCCTGTTTCATGGTTATGACGAGCTCCTTAGTCTTGGGCGACCCTCGTCCTAGAGCTGTTATCTTAACCAAAATTACCCCTTGTTAGTCATGGATAAAACGCAAAAAAAAAACAAATCCCAATGCTTAGAAACAAATCTTCATACTGGATCGTCCGATACACGGGTATATCAGAACGGAACCAGTCTGTGGGCAAAAAAAAAATCTGTCACTGGAACAAACTCTTCCACTAACGATGAGACGCTTGGTCACCAAATCCGGGCAATTTCAAACCTTAGACTCAGTGACTCGCTGTCAAATCACTTAATAAAAAGAAAGCCAACAAAATGGTCTCAGGAAGAGTATCAACAAGTCATGGTATCCTTTATACCATGACTTGTTGATACTCTTCCTGAGACCATTTTGTTGGCTTCCTTTTTATTAAGTGATTTCACCGCACTCGTAAATCCACAAAAAAACACGGATCAGATATAACAAATATGGAGAACTATGGTAGGAAATGGTCTAAAACTATATATCAACCCAAACATGCTTGCCAGTTTCCACGGTGACATTGTGAAAAATGAGATTCTCAAATGCGGAATTAGACCAGACAAAACTAAATATAAGTAACAATAGAGAGATGAGACTGGAAATAAATTATATGTCAGAGAATGAGGTAAAAACTAAAATAAATGAGATACGAAATAATAACCTCTCAGGAAATAAAACTGAGGAATCTACCAACAAGTTAAACTGCAGCTATCCAGATTATTTTACTGAAGAGAAGTCAAATGACATTAGCGCAGAATTCCTTGAAATCAACAGAGCTGAAACCGCGGAAGCAGAAAACGTAACCATTCAAGTACTCAGAAGGGTAACTCGCACACAAATTTCAGACAGAAATCCCCAGCAAATGACAAGGTACCCAATTTTTGGATTTATCATCTGACCATAAAACCCTTGCACAAACTTTATCAATGTTTATTAGTAATCCCAGTGAAGTCCTAGAATGGATCACGGATGTTACTAGATAACTCCTGAAAAAATGGGGGAAACAGATGATCCGAAAAATTATATGCCAATAACATGTATGTCTACCACGTATTAATTGATCACGTCTGTCCTGGCGAATTGTACTTATTTTTTTCTCAAAGAAAACCTCATTCTTCCATTGGAAAGAAGGTACGTCGGAGATGTTCATATGGATGCGAGGATCAACTACTCTTAAAAATGATTCTGGAAAATTGCAGGAAAACATGTAGAAATATTAGCACAGCATAGATAAATTACCGTAAAGCCTTTGATAGTATGCCACAGTCCTGAATCCTTGAGTACGATTTCTTCGGTGATGATAAACACAGCATAAGGATGTGTAAAACCACATTATACTTAAATCACACCAAACCACATTATACCTAAATCACATCAAAAGTATTGTCACTTCCATCAGCCTGGATATCCGACGAGAAATCTTTCAATGTGACTCCAGGTCACCCCTTCTGTTTTGTCTGACCTTAATCCCCCTTGCGCACGAACTAAACAATAATAGCTCTGAATATAAAGTGAACAAGAAAATATTCAATCACCTACTCTACATGGATGAACCCAAACTCTTTGCCAAAGACGACAATAAGGTGAAGTAACTCATCAATATTGTAAAATGTTTCAGTGAAGACATAGGCATGGGTTCCCGATTACATAAATGTGCAAAAGTAACATTCAGAAAAGTGTGAATACAGAAACATACTCAATAGATCTAGATTTTGAAACATAGATGAGGGAACTAGAACAAGAAGAAGCCTATAGCTAGCTAGGAATTAGGGAGGAGATCGAATACAGCATATCCAAATGAGGATAAAGGTAAGAAAAGAATACCACAGGCATGTGCGTCTGGTACTAAATACTGATCTGAATTCAAAAAACACAATATCAGTCATATACACCTTGGCTGTTCCCGTGGTGTTATAGAGTTTCAACATCCTTAACTGGACCATTGATGACATTAAGCAAATAGATGCCAAAACGAGAAAGCTTCTTACTTATCGCCGCATGAATCATCCCAAGGCTGATGTTGAACGTTTGTATGTGCCAAGATCCGAAGGAGGCAGAGAATTATTTCAACTAGAACTGTCTTTCGAATATACAACTATCGGCTTTCAAAGATACCTGGAAACTACAGATAACTGGATGATGATCTGTGTCAAAGAACATGAAAGAAGTAATAAACTTTGTTAAGAAATTTTTAAAAAGTCAAAAGTTCAAGAGGGAGTTTCAAGTGGGTGAAGATAATCCAGGTAAAACTAAATATACCTACTACAGCTGCAAAACCTTAAAAATGAAGCAAAGCCAAAGGCAATGAACTCGTTACAGAAACGATGGCAGGATGAAGCTCTTCACGGTCAATATTATGCCATTACCAAAATAGCTTAAGTAGACAAACCTGTATCGATGAGAGGCTACGTAGTGCAGGGATAAAACCTATTGTAATCTTGCAGCACAGGGCCAATGCTTGCTAACTAGAATTTACCTATCAAATGTACTGTAAAATTATTCTAGCCTAAAATTCAGATTCTGTGATAAATATCCAGAAACGATTGTTCAACAGAGTGGGTCAATGATCACCAGCCAGACCCGTTTAAGGCGATAGGACATGTAACAATTTTATGGGAATTTACAATCCACACAATCAGATCAACCAATGCTCATCGCCCAGACATTGTTATCCGAGTCCGCAAAAATAAAACGTGCCAGCTTATTGACATGACTGCTCCAGTAGACTGTAATGTATATTTGAAGATCTTCAAAATACAAACACCTTATAATAGAAATCTCAAACACGTGGTACATGAGGACATCAAAAACTCCAGTTGTAGTCGGAGCCCTCGGACTCATTGGAAAATATTCCAATAGACTCACCGCTAGGATTCCTGATATCCCAAGCCTTAAAGAAATACAAAAAGAAATGTACTCACAAGTAGAGCCATACCTTACCAAGGGCTTTATCTATGTAAAATATGCGTGATTTTAGTTGTTTTTGTCTGGTGTCTTTCTCAATGGAAAGTGTCATGATGCCATGAAGATTTCTGGCCATAGGTTATGATGTAAATACCTCTCTGAATATACCAGTATTTTTCCCTACGACTGTGTTTGTTCGTTATTACCATATACTCACGTGGAAACACTCAACATCTCAACAGTGGCGACGAAGGATGTTTTATTGATCTCAACAGTGGCGACGAAGGATGTTTTATTGATCTCAACAGGTTTCTAGTTGGGACCCCCAAAAAATGGGTATATACCAGAAATCAAAGAAAATAAAATAATATTATTATTAATAATATCGATTCATGAATTTAATGCAGCAAAATGTTCCTTCATTTTTATGATTACATATATTAATGTAGTCAAAATTAAATGCATATATACATATCAATTGATTATAGACGTTTTTACTACAAAAATGTAATTTTATGATAGCGATAGCTGTAATTTTCCTCGTCCACAAATATTTTCCACCAGTGTATGACTTTCGGAACATAGCCATGCCTTCCAAAAATATAATCCATAAAATCCAGAATCTATTAGATGTTTGGGGTACTCACTGCTGGAGTGAACTGAAACTGCTAGATTAATTTTCTCTTACTTTTAAAAATGAAAATGTTCTCTCTTTTTATTTATGGTAACTACCTTTCTGCTTGTTTAGAGTAATTAAAAATATTGGTGTGCAAATTTCTACTCTTTAAGAAAATGCCTTTTTTTTTTCTTTCAAAATTTATGTTAAGTAACATTTTGCTTGTTTAGAATAATAAAACGTTGTTTTGAGATTAGCAACGCTTAAGAAAAGAAAGTATGGTACCTTCAAAAACTTATCAAAGGTACGCAATTACCCAGAGACGTAATTGTCTTGGAACACAAATCCTAATTGTTGATGTTCCTAGATCAACCCTGATCCACAATGGTAGCGCCCGTTAGCATCACAGCTATGAGCAATTAATGAACAACCTAACAAAGCCAAACACCAGGAAATTTTTTAAATAGATTTGTATTTTTACTATACAAATCTATTTTAAAATTTTCCTGGTATTGTTTACACTAATTACTGTGAAGTAATGGATAGCAGCTCGGATTGAGGAATCGGAAAGCCGAGCTCGAATTCCAGTCGAATCCATTACATTCACTTACATGCTAATACCTCTTCTTCTCCATCAATCTATGGCTAAATAGCAGGACAGAACGTGTTCTGTAGACTTGAATGGCAACTGGTCTACTGCAGAAGGAAATGGCAACCTACTACGGGAACAGAATCTGCCTTGTCAGTCATGTATCGAAAGATACATGGTTCAAAACTGACTGAACTCATGATGGAAGCAGGAGACTGAAATCAGAAGTTTATAGAAACATTTTGTCTGCCAATTAACAGAGAAATTCATTCGAACTAATCAGGAAGAAGTTTATAATGCAACAGGACAATGACCCCAAAAGACAATGCAAATACAACAAAGGATTTCACCAGAGAAAAAGAAATGGACCATTCTAAATTGGCCAAGTCAATCACCGGACCTTAAACCAACAGAACATGCATTTAATCTCTTGAAGAGGAGACATAACGAAGAAACTCCACGAATCAAACAAGAACTGAAAGAGGCTGCGTTAAAAGATTGGAAAATCTACACAACTGAAGAATTCCAAAGATTGTTGATGTCAATGAATTGCTGGCTTGATACAGTTATTATTAGCAAGGGTTATTCAACCAAATATTACATTTTATTTACTTTAAGACTGTCTGTTCCTTTATTTTTGCTCACCTAAAAATGGGCCGATGTGATAATAAAAGGTAGTATATTCTAAGCTGTTTATCACATCTAAATATAAATACCATGAAATAAAAGACAAAATTCTGAAGACATTCTTTTTATAGATGCAAGTATTTAAGTAAATGCTCTGTTTATAATAAACAGTATTAAATAACATTTAACTGCCTGAATGTCCAAGAAAGTTTCATAGAAAATATTCGTCCTCCGACAGGATTCGAACATGTATCCTATACGAAACCGTCATATAGCCTGACGTGCCTTAACCGATTCGGCCACTGAGAATCGTTCGGTTGGCAAGGTCAAATTTACTGCTTATAAACTTCAATCTTCCATGAATCTCTCACGGACATTCATAACTGCTCATGGCGTATCAAATGTAAGCAAATTTCCACCAGAAATACACCATCTACAAAAACATCTGTCGGTGAGTAAGCCGCATTTCTCTGTTTATTTATAGGTCCGTTGACGAAGGACACAGATATGTCGGAAAATTCCGAACTTAAAACTTTTCTTTTTGTGTGTCATATGTTTAAAAATTAATATTTAATAAATGTTTATCGTACTGAATGTTGTTACCCTTTCGTTTGTCTTGTTTTATTAAGCAACTTATATTTTTACATTTTATAAGAAGCACACGTGGACCCTTTCTTCTAATTATATATATATATATATATATATATATATATATATATATATATATATATATATATATATCACTATTTGTTTTTTCCTCATACATAAAATTTACCGATCATCGTGTCTCATTTTGAATATTTTTTCATATCTTTATTTTCTGATTTTTCCCCAGTCTTAATAGATAATTGAACTGATGTTGGTGGAGACTTCATTATTACATTACTATCTTTAAAACGGGTCTCCAAATGTGCCAACACTGAGACAACAGGGAGGAATGTAGTCTTAATAACGATAAAATAACATTGATAACGAATATAAATATATTTATAGATCTGCAAATAATGGTGCCAGCTGTAAACAGTTTCTCTTCATTCTTTTTTTTTTCAAAATCGTACCTCGCAATTTTCACTATTTTTGGACAACAGTCTGACTGCTTAGACCTACCCGAGAGAAGCCATTGAGTGTGAAGCTTGGTGATTATACTAAGGCAGTCAAAAACAAAACAAATGTAAAGTTCTAAATAATTAAACGTTTGCATATGAAGATTCTCCTAACACGATGTAAGAATTTTAAGACAAAACAGGAACGAAAAAACATATAAAAGAGAGGGTTGTAATTTGAAGATTCTAACACTGTGATGTGAATATTTTTCACTATTTACTGTTGTCCGCCTCTTTGTGGTAATTATCACGACGTCTCGTCCGTTGTACGCTGCGGTCTTTATCAGGTGATATGAATTTCGATCGAACCCTTTATTTCTTCCAACGAAGTAGATTGTTATAGTTCCACATGCCATGCCGATTCCGGTTATATCTTTTTAAGGTATTTATCTTTAACACAACTCTCCAAATCTTTGTTCACCTCTTCTCTCTCCAAGATTTGTTCACCTCCGCTCTCTCCAAATTTTTGTTAACCTCTTCTCTCTCCATGTTTTTGTTCACCTCTGCTCTATCCAAGATTTTGTTCACCTCTTCTCTCTCCAAGTTTTTGTTCCCCTCCGCTCTCTCAAAGTTTTTGTTCACCTCCGCTCTCACAAAGTTTTTGTTCACCTCCGCTCTCTCAAAGTTTTTGTTCACCTCTTCTCCCTACAAATCTTTGTTCCACTCTTCTCTCTACAAATTTTTGTTTACCTCTTTTCTCTCAATTTTTTTGTTCGCCACCGCGCTCTCCAAAATTATGGCCACCTCTTCTCCCTACAAAGTTTTGTTCAAGTGTTTTCTCTACAAATTTTGTTCACCTCTTTTCTCTCAAAATTTTTGTTCACCACTGCGGTCTCCAAAATTATGGTCACCTCTTCTCTCTGCAAGTTTTTGTTCACCTCCGCTCACTCCAAGATCTTGCTCACCATTTCTCCCTACAAATTTTTGTTCAACTGTCCTCTCTACAAATCTTTGTTCACCTCTTTTCTCTCCAAGTTTTTGTTCACCACTGCTTTCTCCAAGATTTCGTTCACCTCTTCTCTCTACAAATTTTTTGTTCAAATCTTCTCTCTACAAATTTTTGTTGACCACTTCTCTCTCCAAGTTTTTGTTCACCTCCGCTCTTTCCAAGTTTTTGTTCACCTCTTCTCTCTCCAAGTTTTTGTTCACCTACACTCTCTCCAAAATTTAGTTCACCTACACTCTTTCCAAGTTTTTGTTCACCTCCGCTCTCGCCAAGTATTTGTTCACCTTCGCTCTCTCTAAGATCTTTTTCAACTCTTCTCTCTCCAACTTTTTGTTCAACACTTCTCTCTCCAGGTTTTTGTTCACCTCTGCTCTCTCCAAGATTATGTTCACCTTTTCTCTCGCCAAGGTTTTGTTCACCTCTGCTCTCTCCAAGATTTCGTTCACTTCTTCTCTCTACAAATTTTTGTTTACCTCTTCTCTCTACAAATTTCTGTTCACCTCTTCTCTCTCCAAGTTTTTTTTTCACCTCCGCTCTCTCTAAATTTTTGTTCATCTCTTCTCTCTCCAAGTTTTTTTTCACCTCCGCTCTCTCCAAATTTCTGTTCACCTCCGCTCTCTCCAAATTTTTGTTCATCTCTTCTCTCTCCAAGTTTTTGTTCAACTCTTCTTCCTACAAATCTTTGTTCAACTGTTCTCTCCTCAAATCTTTGTTCACCTCTTTTCTCTCTAAAAATCTTTATTGAACTCTTCTCTCTCCAAGTTTTTGTTCACCTCCGCTCTCTCCAACATCTTGTTCACCACTTCTCCCAACAAATTTTTGTTCAACTGTCCTCTCTACAAATTTTTGTTAACCTCTTCTCTCTCCAGGTTTTTGTTCACCTCTGTTCTCTCCAAGATTATGTTCACCTCTTCTCTCTCCAAGGTTTTGTTCACCTCTGCTCTCTCCAAGTTTTTGTTTAACTCTGCTCTCTCCAAGATTTCGTTCACTTCTTCTTTCTTCAAATTTTCGTTCACCTCTTCTCTCTACAAATTTTTGTTCACCTCTTCTCTCTCCAAGTTTTTGTTCATCTCCGCTTTCTCCAAATTTTTGTTAACCTCTTCTCCCTTTACGTTTTTGTTCATCCCCGCTCTGTCAAATTTTTGTTCACCTGTTCTCTCTCCAAGATTTTGTTCACTTCTTCTCTCTAAAAATTTTTGTTCACCTGTGCGGTCTCCAAAATTATGGTCAGCTCTTCTCTCCAAGTTTTGTTCACCTCCGCTCTCGCCAAGTATTTGTTCACCTCCGCTCTCTCTAAGATCTTTTTCAACTCTTCTCACTCCAAGTTTTTGTTCACCTCCGCTCTCTTCAAGATTTTGTTCACTTCTTCTCTCTACAAATCTTTGTTCACCTCTTCTCTCTCCAAGTTTTTGTTCATCTCCGCTCCCTCCAAATGTTTGTTCATCTCTTCTCTCTTCAAGTTTTTGTTCACCTCCGCTCTCTCCAAGATCTTGATCTACTCTTCTTCCTACAAATTTTTGTTCACCTCTTTTCTCTCCAAATTTTTGTTCACCTCTTTTCTCTCAAAGTTTTTGTTCGCCTCTGCGCTCGCCAAAATTATGGTCACCTCTTCTCTCTACGAAATTTTGTTCAACTATTCTCTCTAAATATGTTTGTTGTACTCTTCTCTCTGCAAGTTTTTCTTCACCTCCGCTCTCTCCAAGATCTTGTTCACCACTTCTCCCTACAAATTTTTGTTCAACTCTCCTCTCTACAAATTTTTGCTAACCTCTTCTCTCTCCAGATTTTTGTTCACCTCTGCTCTCTCCAAGATTTTGTTCACCTCTTATCTCTACAATTTTTTGTTCACCTCTCCTCTCTACAAATTTTTGTTCACCTCTTCGCTCTCCAAGTTTTTGTTCAACACTTATCTCTACAAATTCTTCTTCACCTCTTCTCTCTCGAAGATTTTGTTCACCTCTTCTCTCACCAAGTTTTGTTCACCTCCGCTCTCTCCAAATTTTTGTTAACCTCCTCTCTCTCCAGGTTTTTGTTCACCTCTAGTCTCTCCAAGATTATGTTCACCTCTTCTCTCTCCCAGGTTTTGTTTACCTCTGCTCTCTCCAAGTTTTTGTTCATCTCCGCTCTCTCCAAATTTTTGTTCACATCTTCTCTCTTCAAGTTTTTGTTCATCTCCGCTCTCTCCAAATGTTTGTTCATCTCTTCTCTCTTCAAGTTTTTGTTCACCTCCGCTCACTCCAAGATCTTGATCTACTCTTCTTCCTACAAATCTTTGTTCAACTGTTCTCTCTTCAAATTTTTGTTCACCTCTTTTCTCTCAAAGTTTTTGTTCGCCTCTGCGCTCGCCAAAATTATGGTCACCTCTTTGTTCATCTCCGCTCTCCCCAAATTTGTGTTTACCTCTTCTCTCTACAAATATTTGTTCATCTCTTTTCTCTCAAAATATTTTGTTCAACTATGTGGTCTCCAAAATTATGGTCACCCCTTCTCTCTCCAAATTTTTGTTCACCTCCGCTGTCTCCAAGATCTTGTTCACCACTTCTCCCTACAATCTTTTGTTCAACTGTCCTCTCTACAAATTTTTGTTCACCTCTTTTCTCTCCAAGTTTTTGTTCACCTCTGCTTTCTCCAAGATTTTGTTCACCTCTTCTCATTACAAATGTTTGTTCAAATCTTCTCTCTACAGATTTTTGTTGACCTCTTCTCTCTCCAAGTTTTTGTTCACCTGCGCTCTTTCCAAGATTTTGTTCAAATCTTCTCTCTAAGATCATGTTCAACTTTTCTCTCTCCAAGTTTTTGTTCACCTCTTCTCTCTCCAAGTTTTGTTCACCTACACTCTCTCCAAGATTTTGTTCACCTCCGCTCTCGCCAAGTTTTTGTTCACATCTTCTCACTCCAAGCTTTTGTTCACCCGTGCTCTCTCGAAGATTTTGTTCACCTCGTCTCGTCTCTCTCCAAATTTTTGTTCACCTCCGCTCTCTCCAAGTTTTTGTTTCCCTCTGCTCTCTCCAAGATTTTGTTCACCTCTTCTCTCTCCAAGTTTTTGTTCAACACTTATCTCTACAAATTTTTGTTCACCTCTTCTCTCTCGAAGTTTTTGTTCACGTCTTCTCTCACCAAGTTTTGTTCACCTCCGCTCTCTCCAAATTTTTGTTAACCTCTTCTCTCTCCAAGATTTTGTTCACCTCTTCTCTCTCCAAGTTTTTGTTCACCTCCGCTCTCTCCAAATT
This sequence comes from Acanthosepion esculentum, assembly GCA_964036315.1. Lineage (NCBI taxonomy): Eukaryota > Metazoa > Mollusca > Cephalopoda > Sepiida > Sepiidae > Acanthosepion > Acanthosepion esculentum. The sequence continues at coordinate 24,918,412 of OZ038482.1, forward strand.
TTTGTTAACCTCTTCTCTCTCCAAGATTTTGTTCACCTCTTCTCTCTCCAAGTTTTTGTTCAACACTTATCTCTACAAATTTTTGTTCACCTCTTCTCTCTCCAGGTTTTTGTTCACCTCTGCTCTCTCCAAGATTTTGTTCACCTCTTCTCTCTCCAAGGTTTTGTTCACCTCTTCTCTCTCCAAGATTTTGTTCACCTCTTCTCTCTCCAAGATTTTGTTCACCTCTTCTCTCTCCAAGTATTGGTTGACCTCTTCTCTCTCCAAGTTTTTGTTCACCTCCGCTCTCTCAAAGATTTTATTCACCTCTTCTTTCTCAAAGTTTTTTTCAACTCTTCTCTCTACAAATTTTTGTTGACCTCTTCTCTCTACAAGTTTTTGTTCACCTCCGCTCTCTCAAAATTTTTGCTCACCTCTTCTCTCTCCAAATTTTTGTTCACCTCTTTTCTCTCCAAATTTTTGTTCACCTCTTTTCTCTCAAATTTTTGTTCACCTCTGCTGTCTCCAAAATTATGGTCACCTCTTCTCTCTCCAACTTTATGTTCACGACCGCTCGCCACAAGATCTTGTTCACCACTTCTCCCTACAAATGTTTGTCCAACTGTCCTCTCTACAAATTTTTGTTCACCTCTTTTCTCTCCAAGTTTTTGTTCAAATCTTCTCCCTACAAATTTTTGTTGACCTCTTCTCTCTCCACGTTTTTTTCACCTCCACTCTTTCCAAGATTTTGTTCACCTCTTCTCTCTCCAAGTTTTTGTTCACTCTCCGCTCTCTCCAAGTTTTTGTTCACCTCCGCGCTCTCTAAGATCTTGTTCAACTCTTCTCTCTTCAAATTTTTGTTCACCTCTTCTCTCTCAAAGTTTTTGTTCACCTCCGCTCTCTCCAAATTTTTGTTCACCTCTTCTCTCTTCAAGTTTTTGTTTACCTCTGCTCTCTCCAAGATTTTGTTCACCTCTTCTCTCTGCAGATTTTTGTTCAGCTCTTCACTCTCCAAGTTTTTGTTCACCTCCGCTCTCTCCAAATTTTTGTTCTCCTCTTCTCTCTCCAAATTTTTGTTCACTTCCTCTCTCTCCAAATTCTTGTTCACCTCCGCTCTCTACACATTTTTGTTCAACTGTTCTCTCTACAAATGTATGTTCACCTCTTTTCTCCCCAAGATTTTGTCCACCTCTTTTCTCCCCAAGATTTTGTTCACCTCTTCTGTCTACAAATTCTTGTTCATCTCTTCTCACTCCAAGTTTTTCTTCACCTGCGCTCCTCTCAAAGTTATTGTTCACCTCTGCTCTCTCCAATATTTTGTTCACCTCTTCTCTCTACAAATTTTTGTTCAACTCTTCTCTCCCCATGTTTTTGTTCACTTCCGATCTCTCCTAATTTTTCTTCACCTCTTCTCTCTCCAAATATTTGTCCACCCCTGCACTCTCCATGCTTTTGTTCGCCTCTGCTGTTGCCAGGTATTAAACTCACAACTCTTTCGCTCAGATCACTGGATTATTTGAACCAACGCTTTTATACACTGGGTTATGTGGCTTTGAGGACAACAGTCCGAATAATGCAAATAGCGTAAATTGTTACAATACCTCATCTGAGAAATATAGAGATATACTAAGATGTGAGTTGTGAGGAAATGGTGTATCGGCTCGGAATAAAAACTCGGCCTAGTTTGAAATGAAGTCGGCTTCGTTACATTTAGTTATGCGAAAATACTCTTGGGAAATCTATGAAACCATATTTTACACAACCCAGCTATAGGTTGAATAGTAAGTTAGTCTGAGTTAGCAACCAGTCTACTGCAGCATAGTGCTGGAATATGTTCTGCCTAGTCATTCATGAATCGAAAAAGACATAATCGCCAAAGAGTGTATCACGTATGGCACTGAAATCTTCTTCTCCTCCTTCTTGCCCTCACTTGATTCTGGTATCTTTAATAATTAGTAGCACATATCTTGGTTGTCTCTGTGACAACTATTTATTCTGTCTTATTTTTTCAGTTGAGGGTCAATCCTTTCTTCCCGCTTTCCTTTGTTAACTAGTTAAGGAATTCTTGCAGTTTTGCTTCCTTGTCTGTTATGAACAGCTATAGGTTGAATAGAAACATGGATTGAGTTGGCGGCCAGTATACCACAGCCTGCCCCGAGAATATTTTCTGCTTAGCGTGTATCATGTACGGCACTTCACTGTTAACACTATATATATATATATATATATATATATATATTATATATATATATATATATATATATATATATGACGAGTGAACGGAACGATTGGAAAAGAGTTAGTCTACGACACCCCGAGCTTGCTGAATATAACATCAATCGACTGTGACACATTTAATGTGTTAATCCTATATATATATATATATATATATATATATATATATATATATGGGGAAGGGAAACTAAAGCCAACAGCTAGATGCGACAGTCTGTTTCAAGCGACTAAGTAATCCTCAGGCCTGAAGATTGCATGAAACAGAGTATCATCGCTGCGCGTTGACATCAATATCTACTTTTATATTTATATATGCTCTATCTCTGATATTTTGCACATTAACCTATAAATGTAACATAGCTTAAAGCTATATTTTTATCATATATATATATATATATATATATATATATATATATATATGTTTGTGCGCGTATGTGTTAACAATTGATAAATAAATGTTCATTTCCCTTCAGATTTTACCTACTAGAAATAATAATGGCAGCCATTTTAAGTTTTGATTAACTGAAATGTGTCCTGAAGTTCAATTCGAAGTTTTAAAATGGAGCTGAAATCAAGGAGAATTCACTCGGGGGTTCAAACAGATGCACCCACATCATTCAGAAACCGTCTAATTTGAGTGGCTCTTGATCCATGTATTGGCTAAAAAATAGTATTAAAACTACTTGACAAAGCTGACAAGCCGTATACGTTAACATTGTAACGTCATAAGCATAACCTGTATCTCTCATAAAGTGTAATAGTTCAAGATGTGAAGAATTATAGTTCTCATCAATTTCCAATCCTTTATAGCTCTGAGCCTTTTTCCCCTTTCGTATCATTTCCGATCCCTTTTCTGTCATCCATTTAAACGAGTCCGTTAGGTATGTTACTCGATGTTTCCTTCTGCGTCTTCAGTATGTCCTGTGAGTGTTTACTTCTCCATGGTTTTCTCTTTTGTGTACCAGAAATGCCTCTTTCTGTTCCTAAGCAATGTTGACCTTTTCGTTTATATATTACATAAATAGCTACATAAGACTATTTTAAAATTTACAGACGAGGAACCAGTTACAATAGCAAATACAGTAAAGAAAAAAAGAAATTATAATCTTATGTTACAGAATGTGCAGGCTAGCCCAAAATAGCAAACTACTGGTCAGAACTCTAACGATCCGAATTGAATGGTTCTGTGTTTGCATCCCGTGAGCGCGGAGTTACGGTATTGCTGGATTGTCTTTAAGTTTTGATATTTGATCAAAAAGGCGCGAAGTCATCCACGCTCAAGAATATAAAGGTTTAAGACGTTTCGCCGCAACCAAATTCCTTAGTGAGACAGGTGACGAGATGTTGGCTAATCCGGATGATTCCACCCTCTCTATCTTCCTCTCACTTAATCTTAGAATGGTTGCTACGACTACTGATCTTCATGGGTTTCTGGTTCCTTTTAAAGTATTTTTGATTCTCTTTCACTCGCAGTCGCCCGTTGCATCTTAGTGGAATTATCCGTTGTTGATTCTGCGTTGGGGTTTGTAGAATTGAAACCAGAGACCATACGAAAACAACATGCCACTCTTTAATTTGCAAGGGAAAGAGTTTTTTACGTCAAATCCAACAACGAATTCCTGTCGATTTTTCAGAATTGAAGTAATATTCATAAAATATGAGGTCAGTTGCACTGAATATGGAATTTGAATGTTCATTCGCATTTCATCAATTTATTGCTTTTTTCCCATTGAAATTCAAATTAACAGAAAAGACACGGGCGAATCATTTTTATTATTAACGATGTAATCTAAAAGAAATGGCTAATCGAAAATTAGTCGTCTTCCGACAAAGCCGTTCTGGAATGTAATTGACAGCGAAAAACGAGAACCGCTTTTACATAATGTCATGGTCCAAGTTCCTTGTACCACGGTGATGGTCCAAGGTAGAACGAATGAAGAATAACTCGAACACAGGTATGGAATAACACAGATATATTACAAACAGAAATATGTACAAAGAAGTAGAAGTATTAGTAATGACTTTCAGGTTAGGTTAGAGTGAACTATGTTGTTTTGACAAGTATCACTATTCCAATATCTTACAGTAATCGTCTGACTCTGACTCTGTCTCTGACTGACTCTGAACAGTATTTACTGTCCCCTCCACGAGGGATAGATTTGGCACAAGGCCGAGTTTACCGTGGGTATTCCCGAGCCCGTAGGCTCGGCCAAAAAATGCCAGTAGAACCCGTATAAACGGGATCGGGTTGGTCAACCTCCCCGAACGAGACTCTGCCCTTTGGCGGAGCCTCGTTCGGGTTCCTCTCTGTCCAGAGGCAGAGAGTTCGACCGTCAAGCCGAGTCGTCCAAATACGACTGACTTTGAACTGCTGCTCCCTCTTGAGGCGCAGTATTTATAATGTCCGGAATAGTCCATTATTATTAAGGGTAAGTTCACATAACATAAACGAACAAATCTTATTTAACAATTTGTACTCTGTTAAAATTATCTTTTGTATTGAATGTGTATATTTGTCTTGATAAAACACTAATACAATTGACGGCACGATTAAAATATTTATTTAAAATCTTCGCTTTCGGCCCAGGGATTATTTGGGTAAGACACGCTCATTTTTTAAATAAGTTTCTATACGACACGATTATTTTGTTCCAGCTTATTAAACATCCCAACATCATATATTTGGAATACTAACCATTTCCTTATATGGAAACAGACAAAAATACCCAGTTCTACTGTCAGTCGAAATTTTAAAATAGTTCCATTAAAACTTTTTTTCCAGGAAAACAATTTTCTCAAGTCCAGTAAATATTATCGCTCTTTTTATTTGTGATGGACGTTTCATTACGTACCTTTTGTTCTAAGTATTCAATATTTGATTATGTTATTATTTTCTCTTCGAGTCGCGTGGGATATCTATTTTTATTTTAAGTCACGTGGTTTCTTTCATTTGGTGCAGTTCATTGTGATTCTGTAACAACAGTTCACGAGATTTAAAGAAGTATAGTCCTCTCCATGACCTACAGGGTTCATTCTCACGAAGACATTTTTAATCATAGTTCTGAGAAAACCGGTTGTACACAGCTGGCTGTTTAGATATTTCGGAACGAATTGGTCGCCTGTCATAATATCCATATAAAACTCTCGATAGGATGAGGCTATTTAAAACCAGGAATCTAGTTCTGAAGTTAATATTTAGGTTTGGTTTGTTTTACGGCATATCAACCTCAATGGGTCATTTAATGCCGACAACTTTTTTTTTCCTGGTAATATTTTTGTTTTGTCAAAAATCTATTTCTGGTAATATTTTTTCCTCAAATTTGTATAGCTGGTAATATTATTTTCAGAAACATATTGCTGGAAATAATTTTTTTTTCAAAAACGTATTGCTGGTAATGTTTTGTTTTTATTTTTCAAAAATATATTGCTGGTAATAGTTTTTTCAAAAATATATTTCTGGTAATAGGTTTTATTTTTCCTCAAAAATACATTTCTGATAATAGTTTTAATTTTTCCAAATATACATTGCAGGTAATAGATTTTCTGGTAACAATTCTTTACAAAGCACTTCTTGTACTAAAACCTATTTTTACACTTTTATAATGCTTTTTACCTCAGTTTCGGAGTTAACTATTTGCCCATAGCTGAGACCCTAACAGGTGCTACCACTCTGCGTCAGGGTGGACCTGTGAACACCAGCAATTAAGAGATGGTTCCACGCTCCTCAAAACCTCCTGATCAGAGACATTGCTGTTGGATGTAGTTTATCGTCTTACTCAGGACGCGGATGTAGTTTATCTTCATACCCAGGACGGTTAATATTTTGGTTTTGTAGCAACTTGAGTCATGGGTAAAACTACACCTAACATCGCCTATTCTTTGTTCAATTCTTTCATCTCCAATTCAAGACGGCACTTATATTTGCTATAAAGGAATAATGCTGAGAAAAAAAAGGTTTATCATTCGTTCCCAGCTGTAAAATATCTGACTTTTAAATATATATGAGCTTTAGTGCGATATTTTCTATTTTTTATTCCTTTTTTTAATTTAGTATTAACCGTATTAATTTTGAGACTAGTATGACTTTGCAAAAGAACGCTGGACCTAATTTGAAGAATACACATCGAAGCGCTTCTAAAGTGCTATTTGAGTTTCTCACGTAATCTAATTAACTGGATAAAAAAGGCTGGTGTCTGATAACATGTTGAAAGCTCCTCCTCGTGTTTAATCTTGTAGATATATTGTCTTTGTTATTTGCAAGACAGACTGGCAACGTTTGTGGATATGGAAGGATCCCAAAATTCGCTAAGATGCCAAAGGAATAAGCGCAGCATTTTCCCATCTACTGTGTTTGATCGTATACAGAATTCTGTTCAAAATCACCTGTCGTTTAATAAATGTAAAAAATGGCCGGAGATTACAACGACCAAAATATTGTAATTATTCCAATAGCTGTCTTAAAAGAAAAACACTTGAAGATTAGAAAATATGGAATTGAGTTATCGTTTTTTTTAAATGAAGATACATACAGGAAGCAATGTATAGCTGTTCGCATTGGGAAATAGGAAAGCCGAGTTCTAATTCTAAGATAGAGAAGAGCGGTGTCAAAATGTGCTAACCGAATAAAACGATTCAGTATCTGTCTATATTTCTGAGATGAGGTACTATGTACATTATTCGGACTATTATCATCATCATCTTTTGTTGGCATATTTTCGGCCGGTGTACTCTCCGGCCTTCTTCAAGTGGTTGGAATGTCGAACTGAACCCTTTATTTCGCTCACTGGGGTAGACAAGTTCTAGTTCCACGTGCCATGGCTAATGGATGTCAGTTATCCGTTATATCCTGTTTATTCCCCTCTCCAAGTTCTCCACTGACTTAACCAGATATTGAACTTTTGGGTCCTGTCACTGGATCTAACTAACGCCTTTATCCACTGTGCCATGTGTCCTTGAGGACATCATTGTATGAATTTTCTGGGTATTATAAACCTAATGTCTTCAGCAACCATTTTTTACCAGTGCTCTGACATCCATAAAACATGGCACGTGGAACTAGAACAGTCTACCCCAGTGAACGAGATAAAGTGTTCAGTTCGACATTCCAATCACCTGAAGAATGCCGGAGCGTAAAACGGCCGAAACGTTGTAATAAATATGGCGACAAAGATGAGGACAATAATCCGAATAATGCAAATAGTATGAATAAACGATTATTTACACTTTACCCGAACTATTGTCGTCATCTTTGTTGTTTTTAGCACAACGTTTCTGCATATGTTCGTTCCGACTTTCCTAATGTGTATATCGATCTGGGCAACCACCATTGAATTATGAAAAACCCTTTATTTAATCTAACGGGGCAGATTTTTCTGGTTCCGCCGCTCATCGTCTAGTTCTTATTTTTTAGTTAGTCCTATTCAGTTATTCCTCGCCGGTTCCCACTGAGTGCAAGTACACACTGCCCAATCCAGGTTGAACTCACAACCACTATTGTCACCAAATTCTTAAACCAACTCTTTGTCATTTCTTTTTCTTTTTATGTACCGTGTCACTTCATGAGGTAAGCGATCATGGCGCTCCATCTTCCTGTCCTTTAAAGCAATTAATAATTTTTGGCTTTTGCTGTTTCTCGCAGTATCATGGCTACGACTAGCTTGGACCGGCTCCGGCCTGGACCAGCTATGACAAGCCAAGACTAGCTATTACCAGCTATGACCAGCTTGGACAAGCTAAGACCATCGATGACTAGCTTAGACCAGTTCTGACCAGCTTGGACAAGCTATGAGCAGCGGCCCGGGTGGAAACACTTGGGTCCCCACTTTAAAAACCGACCTTGTGTCACAACCTGACTCAGTGGGGGGGGGGGGGGTCAAGTAAATACCTATCAAGTAAACGATCAGTACACTATTCTTTGTTACAAAATGTCTGTCTCTTAATACTCTGATTAGCTTTCGAAATTAATCTTAGGCCATCCCAGTGCATCTTCGGATAACAATGTCGCACATTCCGTCCTCTGTTAGAACACTCCCAGACATTTACATTTTTGTACTTGTTTGATTTTAGTATCCGCGATTTGTAATAAGCATTTTGGGCTCATCCTTTTTCTGACAATCATGCATTCTGTCTTCTTGTAGCTTATACAGAGTGTCCATAAAGTTCGTGTGCACTTTAAAAAAATTATATTTGTATTTGCAATAGAAATAATTTGTAAAAAGGATTAGAAAGAAGTAAATCTATATTTTTTAAGGTTTTATTGAAATTTTATTTAAGTTTCCGCATGTCCTCCATCATTAACAATACAAAGGGTAATATGATTTTGCAGTTCACGGAAAATATTTTTACAACTGATTTACAGTAATGCTTGAAATCGCATTAGTTATTTTAGCTATACTTAAAACTAGGTACATTAAACTTTATAACATTTTTTAAAGTGCACACGAACTTTATGGACACAGTGTATTTAGTCCTTTGATCTTGTTGTCTTTTGTTTATTTCTGCCTGAGCTTTTGTAGTTTCCTTTCGGTATCTGCTATCAACATTGTGTATTCTGCAAGCTTTATGTTATGATTGCGGCTGCCAATAATGAATCCTGGTAGGACATCTAGTTCAATGGGCCATAAATGATGATGAGCATATCAATATAAAATGTGAGAAGCGTAATTGTTTGGGAGCAGGGAAAATGAATTCAGCTTGACGAGTTCATTTTTAACTAAGCCCTAATTAAATTTTTTCTTCCCTCAGCAATAGAATGAATAGCCGGGTAGTATGGATTCTTTACCCGTGGCAGCCACTCTCGCTAGACAACACGGAATTCAAAACCAACGAAATTCAAAGGACAACGCGAAAATACTGCACTGCTTTTTTTAAAAAATCATGGAAATTCATATAAAAAAATATGATTCTTGGAAAACATATCTCCTACATCAGGGTCGGCAAACCGACGGTACGCATGACACACGTGGCACGCAGGCAATTTACAATGGCACGTAGCCCCAAATGACATCACGAAGATCGAACCAATAACTACTACAACGCAAAGAAGATATTTAGTTGTTTCAATTTTAATATATACTAAAGCATATATACTATATATTACTAGCTAAATTACAGGTATATCGACCTTGACTTGTATAAATATACGTATGCTGTTGGCACACTCAATGCTTTTAAAACTCTAAGTTGTTACATAGTTAGCAAAAGGTTGCCGAACGCTGTCCTACACCATGAAGGGCGTACCATTCTGTTGATTGGCAGTTTTGTTTTTGTTTTGTTTTTGTTTTGTTTTTGTTTTGTTTTTTTTTTACTGCGTACCAGCATTTGTGGGTTAATTAAACCCGAAACACATTTTGAATTATCAGTATAATTCTTTTCTTTTTTTTTTTTTTTTTGGCACGTGAATATTGAATTTTTTTAGTGATTTTTTTCCAGATAAGTCTTACTTTATAAAAAATAGCGGGGCAAGATTAAATACCTTTCCCTCGGGTCTTTGCGCTTAAGTGTATGTAACTAACTCTACTAGAATTTTAATTTGGCTGTCCAATTTCTCATTCAGACACCCTATCCAAACAATCTATTAAAAAAAGCGTATCAGCGATATTTGCAGAAAAGAAATGTGAGTCATTGACACGTTGAAATAGTTACTAACGGTAAGAAAGTAAAGCTAACAAACCGAATGTTAAAATTACCCGAATACAGTATGACGTTGATGTATTGGTATATCACTGTTTTTTTAGATCGGAGTCTCAAATCAGGGGAGCATTCATATAACTTCAAATAGCTATTTTCTCTTGCACGATGGAACCAGCGCCCATAAGATACATTGGCTTTTTCCAAGTTTACAAGTAGAGTAAAAACAGAGTCTGTCTATATTTCTGAGATGAGGTAGTATGTACAGTATTTACATTAGTCGGTCTATTGTCCTCATCTTTGTCGCCATATTTGTCACAACGTTTCGGCCGTTGTACGCTCCGGCCTTCTTCAGGTGGTTGGAATTTCGAACTGAACTCTTTATTTATCCAGTGACAGACCCAAAGAGAGTAAGTTCAATACCCGGTTAAGGCAGTGGAGAACTATCAGAGGGAAAATTAGCAGGAGATAACTGATAACTGACATCCATCAAACATGGCACGTGGAACTAGAACAGTCTACCCCAGTGATCGAAATAAAGGGTTCAGTTCGAAATTCCAACCACCTGAAGAAGGCCGGAGCGTACAACGGCCGAAGCGTTGTGACAAATATGGCGACAAAGATGAGGACAATAGTCCGACTAATGTAAATACTGTAGTGTAAAAACAGATACCAATTATTTAAGTCAGAAGCGGCATTTAGGATCAGAGTGTAGTAACACTGGGAAAATCATACACAGACATTACGGATACGCGGTTTCTGGCGACACGGAGTTGTTAAAGCGTAAGCGAGTTTATTTTGGTTGAACATTGCTCCTGGTTACTGAGTTCGATCCATACTGGGTAGACCATACAAATTTGGTCTTATTTAACCACACGATACCATTTGACAATTACTACAAGGTTGTGAGTTCGATCCTCACACTCACTTCCTTTGTCTTTTTAACACGACTAGTGCGCTTTATCCCTTGGTTCCTTTTTAGGATTGGTTTTCCTGTTTCTTCTATAGTCTTCTCATTCTCCTTCATTCCCAATAGTCCTGTTGTAGGTTTATCGCTTTACTTGGGGTGAATTGATGTTTTAAAAGTTTTACATGAACTGCGCTGTCGAAATATCCTAAAATACCCTAACTGTATTTGTGCTTACGGCCACATCACATTCAAATATCAGTTCCCGTACAATTACCAAAGTTAAGCAACGTCGAGCCTTGTCAGTACCCGGTTATCGCTAAGGAATGCAAACTTGGATGCACGAGGGGTGTAATGGTTAACGGTCCGAAACTGTTAATCGGTAAGCCAAGTTCAGTTTTGATCGTTATATTCACTTACGTGCAAATACATTTGGGAAAGGTGTCAATCCATCTCTTCCTCCCCCGGCTTTGGGTGAATTAATAAGAAGTGTATCATTGAACCATTATTACCTTCAAAACAAAAATGATTATCTAAAAATATTTTCTGGCTTTTAATAATCATTAAATCGCAAATTGATCAAAGCTGCGCGAAAAGCAAGATGGGTTGTGAAAGTGAATTGATATGCCAGGTATTTGCAAAAAAAAAAAAACAACATAAAAAACGAACGTTAGACAAATGAACAAAGGGGAAACATTGTCTGTTGAATACATGCTGTAACAGTTTGTTTTGAATTAGAATTATAGCAGAAGGCCTCTGGGAAAGAAATATGGTGAGAAATATATGAAAGAATAACCATGAAAAAGCCTCCTAACCACATGAGTTTGGAACAGTAGGTTTATATTTCCTGGAACCTGGAACAACCATTAATGGTCGAAAGGAGATAGATAGATAGATAGATAGATAGATATAAACAGACAGACATAGATAGATAGATAGATAGATATAAACAGACAGACATAGATAGATAGATAGATATAAACAGACAGACATAGATAGATAGATAGATAGATAGATAGATAGATAGATATAAACAGACAGACATAGATAGATAGATAGATAGATAGATAGATAGATATAAACAGACAGACATAGATAGATAGATAGATAGATAGATATAAACAGACAGACATAGATAGATAGATATAAACAGACAGAGATAGATAGATAGATAGATAGATATAAACAGACATAGATATAAACAGACATAGATAGATAGATATAAACAGACAGACATAGATAGATAGATAGATAGATATAAACAGACATAGATATAAACAGACATAGATAGATAGATAGATAGATATAAACAGACATAGAGAGAGAGATAGATAGATAGATAGATATAAACAGACATAGATAGATAGATAGATAGATATAAACAGACATAGATATAAACAGACATAGATAGATAGATCGATATAAACAGACATAGCTAGCTAGCTAGATAGATATGAACAAACTGAGATAGATATAAGATAGATTTAGTACAAGATAAATATTAATCACTAGAACCTCTGCTGAACTCTCTCTATATATATACATGTGTGTGTGTGTGTGTATGTGTGTTTGTGTGTGTGCGTATCTTTTACCATAAATATCTAAACAGACCAATAATAACGGATGGATTTTCAGGAATCTAGAGGAAATTGATTCGGCAACGTTACATTTAAGTATTTAGAAGAACTAAATCGATCCGATGCCGAAAGTCTGCTTACATTATTTATTTCAAATCTAATATATATATATATATATATATATATATATATATATGTATACATATATATATAAGATCGTAATAAAAGCGTCTGCCTTGTCGTTTCCGTGCACAATATCGAAATCAAACGCAATGGAATCTTTTTCCTCAGAATTATGTGTCTGCAAATATACACCCCACCCTGAAAAAGTCTACTACTTGAACTGTGACAATAGATTATTATTTGAACATAGAATTGGAAACAGAAAAGTAAATGTCATCAATGTAAGGTAGTTCTTTGACAAAACCAAATTCAGTCGTAGCTCAATTTTTCTCTTTTTTTCTGATGACCCGCTTTTAAATAGCACGAATAAATGAATCTTAACGAAAAGATTTTGTAAGCCACATCATATTAACCCCTTCTTTTTTTATTAGGTATTTCTACATTACTGAAAAGATATAACCGAAAATAAAATCTGCTTCGATATTCGTTCGTTTTCTTTTTATACGTGTATCTTTGCCAAAATCTGAAACTCATTTTCCGACATTCAGCAACAACGCTAAGAAAAATAAATTTAGGAATTCCTTCATTGTCTTTCCTTTTTATATACAAAGTGCGATGGTAAACTGACGCCATTTTATATTTTTAATTTCGCGCATGCGCGTTGTTTGTTTTTTGATTTCTCGACTGCACAGTATAATATAGTCAGTTAGGCGCCCTCTATGAGAAAAAGAGATCTATGATGCAATTCCCTCTGCCAGATATTTGAAAATGACATACTGTACTCCTTGACATTCTCGACGGAAGCTCCGTTTCATTGTGTTTGTCATCATAAACATTTTCATCTTGTCTCTCAACCTCAAGCAGAAAGTAGTATAGGAGTAGATAGTTTCGCCTATCGCCCAGTTTATACTCCTTCTCCGTCTACTGAAAAAGAGCACCTGCTTATCCCTTGTTTCCTTTTTAGGATTGGTTTTCCGGTTCCTTCTCTTTCTTCCGGTAACGGCTTGCGTCTTAGAGGCGTCATCCCCTTGCTTCAGGTGAATCGATTAAAACCAACAAAGTCTAACCATTCACTCATTCTCGTAAATTGTTAACAGAACGCTCTGTTTTTCTTTACTTCAATGTCTTGGGAGTTTTAAATTCTCTAGTCTTCTTGTTCATACATTTAAATATAAGTTTACAAGTTGTTTCTTTATGGCATATTCGTAGTCTGTCTATAGTATTCTTAGCAATTGTCGATAGAACCATATTTATGTCTTTTCAAGGATTTTCATTTCTGTATACTCGAAATATTAAATGTTTCATTGCATTTCAGTCTTTTTTTCTTTGTTCCCACCGATACTTTCCTATGATTGAATACTTTAACCAATAAGAATTCAAATATCGTTTCTCCGCTCCCCTTTTCGAATTTAATGTGCCAAAATGCCAGATTGAAAATGGTAAATGCAAGAATGTATGAGATTCGGAAGAAGAATTGCTTTGTTCCTACATTAATTCTCTTCCACGGCGTCTATCTCCTCTCCAACAATTACATTATCTACCACCATTAATTTTCGATACCTAAGGTTTAAAATAATTTTTTTTAAATCTAAAATCATTCTTGAAGATTTCTTTTTAGCATTAATTTAAAGCTAAATGTTTATATTTACTATTTCCAAAAAGCAAAATTTCTCTTATGCATTTCAAATAGAAATTATACTGATTTGAATCTCAAAATTTATTCGCTTTCAGGAAATCTTTTAAAATCGGTCATTTTTTATATATTCTGACTCATTTGTAAACGAAAGTTAATTCTCAGAATAAAGTATGCTTTTCTGAAACTTTATTGGGGAAAATTTGCTGATTTAAAGTATAATTAAATCTGATTTGAAAGAATATTATTTACTTTAAGTACAATAACAAAGAAATGCATTTTTAAAACAAACAGTCGCAGTGAATACATGCTTGACACCGTCCCTTGTTACACGTAGATCCCTTAAAAATTACTAACAAAATGTTGACAAGTTCATTCTTGTTCTACGGCGACTTTATCTGTTAATACAAAATTTAAGGAAATTGAAATATAATTTTGAAATACATAGTAATCTTGAAAATTTTGGAAATATAATCTAATTTTATGAATTAGATTAAGGAATTAATTAGAATTTAGACTTTAAATTTACTATAGTCATCGCTCTTATTTTCAGATAATGTCGTTTATGGTCGACCATACTTTCAAATAGTGGAACGTTATGTGGCATTTATATAAAAAAATTTTTATTTCTTTGTATTAAGCCTTTCAATTTTTGATTAGTAAATATAGTTTTCACTTAATAACAATATCACCTAACCGAATTAAATTAATTCAGAATTTTAAACAATTTATATATTATAAAGTATTAAAATTAAAATTTAAAACAATAAAACGTATTCTTTTAGAAATTCATCGAAAAACATTTTTTTAAGACAATAGTATCCGTAATAGATCTTATTTATAAAGACATTTCTAATTTAATAATGTCATAGTTTTATTTCATTTTTTATTTTACCCTTCGGTGCTAATTTTCGGAAAATGAGTAGTAGTTTTAAAAAAAATATGATTTACGTTCTTCCAGGATACCTGCTTGTAGATAATTAAAAAAAAAATATGAAATTTAATGGAATTAAGAAAGTACATCAATACATACACAAGGAAAAAATGGCAAACTTACTGGAACGGATTTCCCCAAAACAAACTATACGAAATCATGCCAAAAATTAAAAAAACAGGACATAATGCGAAGCTAACAGAAAAGAAGAAGTTACACTTGCAAGAATAAGAATAGGCCATACATTTTTAACCCACTCATATCTCCTGAAAGGAGAAGATCAACCTTTCTGTATACCATGTCAAACCCCATTCACAATTAAACACATTCGAACAGACTGCATTGATTTCACAGAAACAAGAAAAAATCTCTACAAAGAAAATAATATTAAAGATATATTTGAAAAAAAAACAGCCCCCAAATCATTTTTTCGTATTTCAAGAAAATCGGCCTCTATCAGAAAATTTAAATGAAAGTTATACGTTTAAAGGGAAAAAAGAAAAAAAAGGGAGAAACAGAAATGGTTTTCTAATAAAACAATGTTAAAAAAAAAAGCCATCGGCATTAAATGACCCTTTGAGGTTGATATGCCGTAAAACAAAACAAAACAAACAAACAAACAAGAAAGTAGGCACAGCGGGGGTTACATATGTAAAAAAATACCTAGATTTTACCAAGATTTTCTAAAAGTTTCCAAAGTAATTTCATTCATTTGCGAATAATTCATTAAAGTTTCATTAAATTTCAGCAATGATTTGATTTTTGAAAGAATTTTCAATGCAATTTGTTTTTTACGTAGACAAAGGCGCTAAAACACTAATAAAAAATATTACTTATGACGGCTTACGTAAAAAGGACAAGATTTTTATGCAAAATTTCAGACGTACTAGAAACGATTAAACAATTCAATAAAATAATAAAGAAAATACATGTTGATATATAAAAGATTGTTTTTATTAAGTTTGGGTCATTTTTCATCAGGTTATGCAGCTTCTTTTTTAACGAAAAGTGGAGGTGCCTAAAACAATGCATTCGGATAGGTGCAAACCCGAGTGAACAACACCCTAGGAATAAATTTCGGTAAATTTCCAAGTGTAGGCTAAACAACGAAAATGATTAATCACATACACACACACACACACACACACACACACGCACACACACAAATATATATATATATATATATATATATGAAGAAATATAGTTTTAAGGCGTGATATATTTATGGGATAAAGTGCTCAATATCAGAGACCGAGCGTATGTAAATATAAATATAAAAGTGAACATTGAATTCGTCACTCAGAGGCGACAGGCTGTTTCATGCTCGCCGCAATCGTCAGGCCGCGAATGCTAGATATTTCTTTGGCTATTTATAATAAATAGCCGATGATATATATATATATATATATATATATATATATATATATATATATATATATATATATATATATATATATATATATGTATGTATATGTATATATATATAACGAACCAAGGTACTGTTAACGTTTCCAAAAACAATTCTAACAATATAAATCCTTCCAAATTGAAAACCTGAAACTACAGAAGAAAAAATGTAAATTGGGAAGCCAGGACAACTATAGTAAGAACAACAAAAAGGGGACGCAAGCATAAACAAAAAAGAAAGGAACGACAATGTCCTATGCAATAACCGTATGTGCTCAATAACACTTGGAAACTGACCAAGACAGACCTGTAACACTAACCAATGAAACGCACAAAAAATAAAACAGCTCTAAATCACTACTCTTACGTCCTTATTGACTGTCGATCGCGTTGCGAAAAACACTGATTGAAACTTATTTTCTTTGTGCCTCGTCGAAAAATGTACAATACCGCACAGAAGAGTGAGGCTATGTTCAACTATTGTAAAATTTTAATAATTGCCAACTTATAATTGGATGACTTACACGGAGTAAATATTAGCCCGAGTGGAGATATTTCCATGCCTGATTATCAGATTTTGTAGCGATGGCTGTGAATGAGACGGGAAGAAGATAGAGGATGATACAAAAAAAAGAGATATATTCTATTTTATACATATGTAACATCATTATTTTAGACTTAAAATATATATTTTCCAATCATATTATCCAGCAGAGATATTGACAGACCATTTTATTATTATATATAAATAACATCATTATGTTAAATTTCAGATAGTTGTATTCATGCAAAAAGAATTTTTCAGTTTTTCGAGAAATATTTATTTTTTATAAATTAATAATATCCTGATGCAATCCTTAAATTATATACCTGCCTTTTAGGAGCAGACATAAATATCCATCCAACTGAATATATATATATATATATATATATATATATGTGTGTGTGTGTGTGTGTGTGTGTGTGTGTGTGTGTGTGTGTGTGTGTGTGTGTGTATAGGCAGAAAATTCTCTTTTAGGCATGTCTGATTAAATAAATTACAAATATTATCTCTGCTTATTTTTAGCATAATCCGTTCATATTCACGGATATTTTTCCGTGTATTACAATCAAATGATGCAAGTGTTACAATTTTCGTGTATTATTATATAACTAGTGAGCAGACCCACATGACTGGACTCACTTTATAGTGCCCCATAATGAAGGTTAACCAATCAGAAGGCGTAAAATATTCAATCCGTTTTATATAACGGCGGCCATTTTCGTTAGTCTCGACGAATGTCCAATGCCAACCGGTTCACCGCAGTTTACTGTTTTTTCGTTTGAATACGGTGTGAGACAACTTTAAAGAATAACTCAGTGATAAGTGTTTATTTTGTTACTTTTTCAGTTTCCAACATTGTTTTTTGAAGTTTCTTGGTTTTCACTTTTTCGTTTTAGTATATATTGTAATATTTTACATTTACCTTTCATTTGCCTTTTTGTTGTATTTATTACCCTCCCCCTATTTTGATTTGCATTTGCTCTTTGGTTGAATTGTTTATTGCCTGGTTTGTCCCGTTCTTGTTCTATTTTATTTTGTTTGAAATGATAAAAAGTACTTTTTATAAAAGGAGCAAGAAAAAGAGATAAATTACGTCGACCGTGGCTGTGTTTTAGTCTACGCCATGGTCGACACAAACAATAAAAAAGTGCCTGATACACCGGTGGCAAATCCGGTGTCGCCAGCAAAATCGGCCTGGTCTCAAGATAGGCCGCTAAAGAAAGATGGGGAATTCTATGCCAGTCAGAGGAAAAAACTGGAAAGTAGTTTCAACGGCAACGAATTCCTCACGATAAAGGACGCCTTTGATGCCGTTAAAGTAAGAACGATTTCTCTGCTTACTTCAGACGTGAAGAGTCATAAATTAATGGGGGTAAGCAGAGAATGTATGGAGGAGGCGCTAAAATCATTAAACATTTGTCCAAAGATTTTGGCCAGAAGGACCAATGCTCTTTGGGATCTCCTTCTCCAGACTGAAGATCAGGCAAAAAGATTAGCGGGAAGTGTTCTAAACACAAAAAATTTACGGTTACAAACCGAATATATGGGCACCCGCAGAACGAAAATTACCGTCCACGGAGTACCGATAGACATTTCTGAAGATCGGATGGGGGCTTTCTTCTCTAAATATGGGGAAGTTAGCGAAGTGAAGGCCATCTGCAGTAAGTCAGGAATAGACACTGGGGATATGGAAGTTCAAATTACCCTAGACAAGGAAAACTTCCAAGATATCCCAAACATTTTGCTCTGCCGAACGAGAAGAATGCTGGTGGTGGTGGAAGGGAGGAAACCATGTTGTTGGGTGTGCGGACAGCCGGGCCATATGGCAAAGGCGTGCCCCACCAAGAAGGTGCCAGCACAAAAAGAGCCTACTCCAGTAACGACAGCAGCAGCGACAGCAGCAGCGACAGCAGCGACCGCTACCAAAACCGCCGAAACTGGAAAGACTTCGAGTGACGGCTGGAAGGAAGTGGTTGCAAAGGGGCGAAAATCCCAAACAAGCCTCCCGTCCCCACCAAAGGAGGCTTCTCCCAAAAAGCAGACTGAGAAACAAAATCGGAAGAAAGAGGAAAACAAGAAGCAACATCAACCAAAGCAACCCGAAGTCGAGATGGAGGTGGAAGAACTACCTACAATGCGGTCCTCCTCTTTGAAGAGGAACAGGGAAGAGGACGAAGAAGAAGTCCCGACAAAAAAACATACAGCAGAAAAAAGACCAGGGAGGAGCCGGGAAAAATCCAAATGCGCATCCACCCCGGCGTCTCCAGAGAGATATATTGCTGTACCTATTCCTAGGAGTCTCCCCCCATCACTCTCACGTTTGCCACTCCCTCCTCCCACTCCCACTCCCACTCCCACACAATCATCCACCCCCATGTCATCGGATGCGTCCCCTACCCAGCATACACCCACTCTCCCGTCCATTCCCTCCCCACCAGACCCAGATAGGGTTAAGAAAAAAAAGAAGAGGCTCTTTAAAAGAGCAGAAGATATATGTAGGGTGGATAAGACGGAGCTGGAAAAAAACTGTTCTTCCAGGAAAAAATCCCTTCTAGGTCCACTCTTTAAACTTTCTTCCATTGACAACATGTCGGTGGAAGACCCCCAGAACTTTCCGGGGGCCCCAGGTGTGATTGCCCTCATCAGGGATGCGGGGAAGCATTTAAAAGTATGGGCCCATATGTTCGAGGCCAAAGAAGCATTCCCAAATTTAAGAATAGCGGAATTTGGGTCTCCTGACCTCACCAAGATGCACGGCTTCTGTGCAGGGAGGGTCCCGGTACGTCTCCACCCCTCACTATACAGGGCCTTAAAATTAACGTACCCTACGGACGTCGGCGGGATTGTCTCGGAAGGACGGATGACGTCGGAGCTGGGCACGGGAAGCCTGGGACAAACCGTCGGGGTCCTGTCACCCGCAGATTTCCGCCCCGTATGTGCTTAGGTTGTTGCAGTAACTGTCGTTTTTTATTTTTGCAGGCCTAGGAAATGGAAATAAAGATAGCCAGTTTGAATGCGAAGGGCTTGAGAGATCGGGGTAAGGCTGCCCGCCTGCTTCGGGATCTCTTGTCCTTCGGCGTGGATGTTGCCGCGATCGAAGAGACCCACTTTGTTTGCACTTCCGATGCGTGTGTGCTGGAGGATGACTTTGTCATCTATTCAGCATATGGGGACCGATGTGCCAGAGGAGTTTCTTTGTTGGTCAGACGTACTCTCGATGCGAAGGTGGACCTTGTGCATACCGATGCCGAGGGCCGGTTAATCGTGGCCGATATTGCCGTGAAAAGTGGTTCGTTTCGGGTCGTTGCGGTTTATGCGCCCAACGACTGGGAGGAGCGGGGTTCCTTTTTTCGGCGGTTGGGGCCGTTCCTAGTTGATTCATCGCGCCTAGTTTTAATGGGGGACTGGAATGCCATCCTGAACCCCAAGTTAGACAGGGGGCGGGGCGCTAGCGGGAGTAGGGGCGATCGTAGCCTGGTCAATCTGATCGACGATTATGGTCTCGTCGATAGATACCGGGTCGATCATCCCAAGGGGAAAATGTGGACGTGGGCTCGTAGCTGGCCGTCTGTCAATGTAGTTAGCTACATTGACAGAATGTTAGTTCGTAGAGCCGACATAGACTTGTTAGATTGTCCCACGTTCCACTGGGTAGGCTACACGGATCACAAACTCGTTTGTGCCCGTGTGGCGTTAGAACATAGGCCTAGAATGGCTGGCTACTGGAAGTTCAATCTGTCTTTACTGGACAGGCGGGACTTCCAGAGGCAGCTAACTAGTGTAGTGCAGCGGGAGCTAGTGGGGGCGGTTATCGGGAATAAGTGGTGGGAGCGACTTAAGGATAGAATTAGGTCTTTCACCACTGATTTCAGCAAACGGCTCGCCCTAGATAGAGCTGAAAAGGTGAAGACGCTTAAGGCTAATTTTTCCCGGGCGGAGGCTGGGGGGGATCCCCTAGAGATAGCCCTAGCTAGGGAGGCCCTGCAGCGTTCGAATAGCGAGCGCTACATGGGTCAGGTAATTAGGCATAGGCTAAGTAAGATGTCTTCTGAAGCTGTGAACCTGGGCGCAGATCTGCGTCGGGAAGAAGTCCGTCGAGGTGGTGATCGTTACATTCGT
Source organism: Acanthosepion esculentum (assembly GCA_964036315.1). Classification (NCBI taxonomy): domain Eukaryota; kingdom Metazoa; phylum Mollusca; class Cephalopoda; order Sepiida; family Sepiidae; genus Acanthosepion; species Acanthosepion esculentum. The sequence goes on from OZ038482.1 coordinate 24,939,499, forward strand.
CAAGTCGAAACCCCGGAGGGGCGTACTCTGCGGTCGACTGACGACATGTGCGAGGCGTTTCGGCGGCATTTCGAGAGCCGCTTTACCAAGGAGCCTGGTCTCCGTGAGGAGGAGTTTCGCAGCTATTTGGCTGACTTTCCTCGGCTTGAGCCGACTGAAGCAGCTAGCTGCGAGGGAGAGATCACGGAGGGCGAAGTCTACGAGGCATTGAAGAAGGTCGGCAGAGGCAAGTCGCCCGGTCTGGATGGTTTGCCTTATGAATTGTACTTGAGGCTGTCGCACATCTTTGTTCCGATTTTGACTGCAGTGTTCAACAACTGGTTTCGGTCGGGGTCCATCCCCAACCGCATTTCCAGGGGTGTGATCACTCTGTTGAAAAAGGGCAAGGGTGTTGGGGGTAAACTAGACGATTACAGGCCCATAACTCTGCTAAACACAGAGTTAAAGATTATGGCCAATATCCTGCAGGAGCGTTTGCAGTCAGTTGCCGAGTCTCTGTTGGGACCCGAGCAGACTTGTTCTGTGAGGGGCCGAACAATTCAGAGCAACCTGCATTTGATCCGCACGATCCTAGAGGGAGTAAAAGACGACGAGGAAGCCGCGCTGATCAATTTGGATCAGTCCAAGGCATTTGATAGGGTCGACCATCGCTACCTTGCTACTGTCCTGCAGGCCGCCGGATTCGCACCCGACTTCTGCCGCTGGATTAGCCTCCTGTATCGCTCCCCCAGTGCTGTGGTACAGGTGAACGGAAAGTTGTCGGGCGCTTTTGTTCTGTCGAGGTCGGTTCGTCAGGGTTGTCCGCTGTCGCCTCTCCTTTATGCTTTGGCGTTGGAGCCTCTCCTTCGCCGGCTGAAGGACGAGACGTGCAGTCCGGCCCTACGCGGGATCGCCGTTCCTGGAGGGTCTCGAGCCAGGGTTTCCGCGTACGCCGATGACGTATCTGCTTTCGTGTCGTCCCGGGGCGACATTGAAGCGGTACAGAAGGCGCTTGATCGGTACGAGAAGGTGACAGGGGCCAAGATAAACCGCGACAAGTCGTCCGGCTTGCGGTTAGGTGCCTGGAAGGGGCGTGATCTTCCAGGCCGCTTCGGTTGGACGGACGGTCCTGTCCGCATTCTTGGAGTGTGGTTTGGACCCGACCTCCAGCTGGAGAAGAATTGGTCAGAAGTACTAGCAAAGATCGGTTCTGCCGGCAAGACTTGGAACCGACGGAGGTTGTCTGTGAAGGGCAGGGCGGACGTGTGTGTTACATACATTTTCCCCCTGGTTCTTTATCGATTGTCAGTACTTCCTCTCTGTAAGGCCCACAGGAAGGCGCTCGAGCGATCGCTATCCTCCATTTTATGGAGGGGACGCGGTAACAGGGTCGACAGACGAGTCTGCACTAAACGTCCGTGTCATGGGGGGCTGGGAATGCCACACTTGCTGAGTCACATCCGTGCCTCACGGTTGGCTTTCCTACGCCGCGCATTGACTAGAGGAGATCCGATTCTGGAGGGGATTGTTAGGGACGCGTTCCCTGGCCTTACTATCAGTCCCCCCATCTCGAGGGTTGAGCGCCGTCGTAAACCCCGGGATCAATCGCTTTTCCTCCGCGAGTGTCGGTTCGCCTTGAAGGCTATTCCGCGGTCCAGTGACCTGTCACAGCCTAGGAAAGTCTTCTATAGGGGATTAGTGGAGGGGCGCGCGAAGGATTCCCTACGTGATACGCTCTGCTTTTCGGAAGAGGAGTATCGCTCCTACTGGTCTTGGGCGCCAGCGGCGGATTATCTCAGTAACCCTGAGTTTTCGCTTACCTGGCGATTGGCTCGGAATCGGCTGCCTCTCAACGACAAGGCTTTCATATGGGGCTTGGCGGATTTGCCAGACTGTGAACGGTGTGGTCTTGGTTTAGAAGAAACGGCTTCGCACGCCTTCTACCATTGCCCCCGGGTCCGCCCCTTATGGGACCATGTCGGCGAGCTGACGGCTCGTCTCGCTCCCGAAGAACTCGTGTCCATTGATCGCGCATACGCGTGTGACAATGTGTCGCCCCCGTATTCCGGGGTGAAACGAATGGTGTTTCTGACGCTGCTAGCCACGGCTCGAATGGTGATATGGACGACGCGCATGCAGGAAGTCTTGCGAGGCAATCGTCTTTCGCATCAGGATCTAATCCGATTCTTTGAGCATCAGCTCAAGATGAAGATTAGAACTGATAGGAAACGATTGCATTCGACAGTCTTCAACGAAAGGTGGGTAAAAGAGGCGAGCTTGGTTCGTTTGGACGGGGCTAGCCTTGATTTTCTTTTCTAGGTCAATCTAAAGTCACATCGGGGTGGTTTCCTGTGGAACCCTCCCCTTGGTTAGGTTAGACAAGCTTAAGTGTACCTAGTTAATGTGAGTAAGTGTTGTTCCCGGCCTGTTTCCCGGCTATCTTTTTAGTTATGATCCAAGTCGAGATTCCCAACCTCCCCAGTTTGTTTTGGCCCCACCTTTCATCTCGACTAGGTCAGCCTTTTATTTCCCCATGTCCGGGTTATTTTATCTTTTTCCCACTCCCTTAGCGAGAGTGTTTCTTGATTCTGTCCTCTGGGCAGAATACAGCGGCCTCTCTATTTTGAGGGTTGGACGGGCCCTACTAACACGAATTATGTTTAGTTTAAATATTCGTTGAGTTTTTAGTTTGTTATTGGGTTCATCTCCCTCCCTACTTTCATCTTTTCATTATTAGAATTTTAATGTATGTTATTATCATCAAAATTTTTATGGTGTGGGGCGCGTTTTTGTAGGTTCCCCTGGTGTGGATGTGGTATTATGGTGGATGAAGGTTTGAATGGCGACGGATGAGTTCTTGTGGTGAATGGGTTAATTGTAATGTATGAATGGGTCGCGAATCTGATTAGCTAGGTATAGGATAGTAAGTTATGACCAGCCTTTACCCCTCCCCTTTTCGGCCTTGTGCCACATTTGTTGTATTCCAACAAAAAATAAAATGTCCAATGCCAACCGGTTCACCGCAGTTTGTTGATTACTGTTTTTCGTGGTTTACTAATTACTGTTTGAATACGGTGTGAGACAACTTTAAAGAATAACTCAGTGATAAGTGTTTATTTTGTTACTTTTTCAGTTTCCAACATTGTTTTTGAAGTTTCTTGGTTTTCACTTTTTCGTTTTAGTATATATTGGAATATTTTACATTTACCTTTCATTTGCCTTTTTGTTGTATTTATTACCCTCCCCCTATTTTGATTTGCATTTGCTCTTTGGTTGAATTGTTTATTGCCTTGGTTGTCCCGTTCTTGTTCTATTTTATTTTGTTTGAAATGAAAAAAAGTACTTTTTATAAAAGGAGCAAGAAAAAGAGATAAATTACGTCGACCGTGGTTGTTTTTAGTCTACGCCATGGTCGACACAAACAATAAAAAAGTGCCTGATACACCGGTGCCAAATCCGGTGTCGCCAGCAAAATCGGCCTGGTCTCAAGATAGGCCGCTAAAGAAAGATGGGGAATTCTATGCCAGTCAGAGGAAAAAACTGGAAAGCAGTTTCAACGGCAATGAATTCCTCACGATAAAGGACGCCTTCGACGCCGTTAAAGTAAGAACGATTTCTCTGCTTACTTCAGACGTGAAGAGCCATAAATTAATGGGTGTAAGCAGAGAATGCATGGAGGAGGCTCTAAAATCATTGAACATTTGTCCAAAGATTTTGGCCAGAAGGACCAATGCTCTTTGGGATCTCCTTCTCCAGACTGAAGATCAGGCCCGAAGATTAGCGGGAAGTGTTCTAAACACAAAAAATTTACGGTTACAAACCGAGTATATGGGCACCCGCAGAACAAAAATAACTGTCCACGGAGTGCCGATTGACATATCAGAAGATCGGATGGGGGCTTTCTTCTCTAAATATGGGGAAGTTAGCGAAGTGAAGGCCATCTGCAGTAAGTCAGGAATAGACACTGGGGATATGGAAGTCCAAATTACCCTGGACAAGGAAAACTTCCAAGATATCCCAAACATTTTGCTCTGCCGAACGAGAAGAATGCTGGTGGTGGTTGAAGGGAGGAAACCATGTTGTTGGGTGTGCGGACAGCCGGGCCATATGGCAAAGGCGTGCCCCACCAAGAAGGTGCCAGCACAAAAAGAACCGACTCCAGTAACGACAGCAGCAGCGACAGCAGCGACCGCTACCAAAACCGGCGAAACTGGAAAGACTTCGGGTGACGGCTGGAAGGAAGTGGTTGCAAAGGGACGAAAATCCCAAACAAGCCTCCCGTCCCCCCCAAAGGAGGCTTCTCCCAAAAAGCAGACTGAGAAACAAAATCGGAAGAAAGAGGAAAACAAGAAGCAACATCAACCAAAGCAACCCGAAGTCGAGATGGAGGTGGAAGAAATACCTACAATGCGGTCCTCCTCTTTGAAGAGGAACAGGGAAGAGGACGAAGAAGAAGTCCCGACAAAAAAACATACAGCAGAAAAAAGACCAGGGAGGAGCCGGGAAAAATCCAAATGCGCATCCACCCCGGCGTCTCCAGAGAGATATATTGCTGTACCTATTCCTAGGAGTCTCCCCCCATCACTCTCACGTTTGCCACTCCCTCCTCCCACTCCCACTCCCACACAATCATCCACCCCCATGTCATCGGATGCGTCCCCTACCCAGCATACACCCACTCTCCCGTCCATTCCCTCCCCACCAGACCCAGATAGGGTTAAGAAAAAAAAGAAGAGGCTCTTTAAAAGAGCAGAAGATATATGTAGGGTGGATAAGACGGAGCTGGAAAAAAACTGTTCTTCCAGGAAAAAATCCCTTCTAGGTCCACTCTTTAAACTCTCTTCCATTGACAACATGTCGGTGGAAGACCCCCAGAACTTTCCGGGGGCCCCAGGTGTGATTGCCCTCATCAGGGATGCGGGGAAGCATTTAAAAGTATGGGCCCATATGTTCGAGGCCAAAGAAGCATTCCCAAATTTAAGAATAGCGGAATTTGGGTCTCCTGACCTCACCAAGATGCACGGCTTCTGTGCAGGGAGGGTCCCGGTACGTCTCCACCCCTCACTATACAGGGCCTTAAAATTAACATACCCTACGGACGTCGGCGGGATTGTCTCGGAAGGACGGATGACGTCGGAGCTGGGCACGGGAAGCCTGGGACAAACCGTCGGGGTCCTGTCACCCGCAGATTTCCGCCCCGTATGTGCTTAGGTTGTTGCAGTAACTGTCGTTTTTTATTTTTGCAGGCCTAGGAAATGGAAATAAAGATAGCCAGTTTGAATGCGAAGGGCTTGAGAGATCGGGGTAAGGCTGCCCGCCTGCTTCGGGATCTCTTGTCCTTCGGCGTGGATGTTGCCGCGATCGAAGAGACCCACTTTGTTTGCACTTCCGATGCGTGTGTGCTGGAGGATGACTTTGTCATCTATTCAGCATATGGGGACCGATGTGCCAGAGGAGTTTCTTTGTTGGTCAGACGTACTCTCGATGCGAAGGTGGACCTTGTGCATACCGATGCCGAGGGCCGGTTAATCGTGGCCGATATTGCCGTGAAAAGTGGTTCGTTTCGGGTCGTTGCGGTTTATGCGCCCAACGACTGGGAGGAGCGGGGTTCCTTTTTTCGGCGGTTGGGGCCGTTCCTAGTTGATTCATCGCGCCTAGTTTTAATGGGGGACTGGAATGCCATCCTGAACCCCAAGTTAGACAGGGGGCGGGGCGCTAGCGGGAGTAGGGGTGATCGTAGCCTGGTCAATCTGATCGACGATTATGGTCTCGTCGATAGATACCGGGTCGATCATCCCAAGGGGAAAATGTGGACGTGGGCTCGTAGCTGGCCGTCTGTCAATGTAGTTAGCTACATTGACAGAATGTTAGTTCGTAGAGCCGACATAGACTTGTTAGATTGTCCCACGTTCCACTGGGTAGGCTACACGGATCACAAACTCGTTTGTGCCCGTGTGGCGTTAGAACATAGGCCTAGAATGGCTGGCTACTGGAAGTTCAATCTGTCTTTACTGGACAGGCGGGACTTCCAGAGGCAGCTAACTAGTGTAGTGCAGCGGGAGCTAGTGGGGGCGGTTATCGGGAATAAGTGGTGGGAGCGACTTAAGGATAGAATTAGGTCTTTCACCACTGATTTCAGCAAACGGCTCGCCCTAGATAGAGCTGAAAAGGTGAAGACGCTTAAGGCTAATTTTTCCCGGGCGGAGGCTGGGGGGGATCCCCTAGAGATAGCCCTAGCTAGGGAGGCCCTGCAGCGTTCGAATAGCGAGCGCTACATGGGTCAGGTAATTAGGCATAGGCTAAGTAAGATGTCTTCTGAAGCTGTGAACCTGGGCGCAGATCTGCGTCGGGAAGAAGTCCGTCGAGGTGGTGATCGTTACATTCGTCAAGTCGAAACCCCGGAGGGGCGTACTCTGCGGTCGACTGACGACATGTGCGAAGCGTTTCGGCGGCATTTCGAGAGCCGCTTTACCAAGGAGCCTGGTCTCCGTGAGGAGGAGTTTCGCAGCTATTTGGCTGACTTTCCTCGGCTTGAGCCGACTGAAGCAGCTAGCTGCGAGGGAGAGATCACGGAGGGCGAAGTCTACGAGGCATTGAAGAAGGTCGGCAGAGGCAAGTCGCCCGGTCTGGATGGTTTGCCTTATGAATTGTACTTGAGGCTGTCGCACATCTTTGTTCCGATTTTGACTGCAGTGTTCAACAACTGGTTTCGGTCGGGGTCCATCCCCAACCGCATTTCCAGGGGTGTGATCACTCTGTTGAAAAAGGGCAAGGGTGTTGGGGGTAAACTAGACGATTACAGGCCCATAACTCTGCTAAACACAGAGTTAAAGATTATGGCCAAGATCCTGCAGGAGCGTTTGCAGTCAGTTGCCGAGTCTCTGTTGGGACCCGAGCAGACTTGTTCTGTGAGGGGCCGAACAATTCAGAGCAACCTGCATTTGATCCGCACGATCCTAGAGGGAGTAAAAGACGACGAGGAAGCCGCGCTGATCAATTTGGATCAGTCCAAGGCATTTGATAGGGTCGACCATCGCTACCTTGCTACTGTCCTGCAGGCCGCCGGATTCGCACCCGACTTCTGCCGCTGGATTAGCCTCCTGTATCGCTCCCCCAGTGCTGTGGTACAGGTGAACGGAAAGTTGTCGGGCGCTTTTGTTCTGTCGAGGTCGGTTCGTCAGGGTTGTCCGCTGTCGCCTCTCCTTTATGCTTTGGCGTTGGAGCCTCTCCTTCGCCGGCTGAAGGACGAGACGTGCAGTCCGGCCCTACGCGGGATCGCCGTTCCTGGAGGGTCTCGAGCCAGGGTTTCCGCGTACGCCGATGACGTATCTGCTTTCGTGTCGTCCCGGGGCGACATTGAAGCGGTACAGAAGGCGCTTGATCGGTACGAGAAGGTGACAGGGGCCAAGATAAACCGCGACAAGTCGTCCGGCTTGCGGTTAGGTGCCTGGAAGGGGCGTGATCTTCCAGGCCGCTTCGGTTGGACGGACGGTCCTGTCCGCATTCTTGGAGTGTGGTTTGGACCCGACCTCCAGCTGGAGAAGAATTGGTCAGAAGTACTAGCAAAGATCGGTTCTGCCGGCAAGACTTGGAACCGACGGAGGTTGTCTGTGAAGGGCAGGGCGGACGTGTGTGTTACATACATTTTCCCCCTGGTTCTTTATCGATTGTCAGTACTTCCTCTCTGTAAGGCCCACAGGAAGGCGCTCGAGCGATCGCTATCCTCCATTTTATGGAGGGGACGCGGTAACAGGGTCGACAGACGAGTCTGCACTAAACGTCCGTGTCATGGGGGGCTGGGAATGCCACACTTGCTGAGTCACATCCGTGCCTCACGGTTGGCTTTCCTACGCCGCGCATTGACTAGAGGAGATCCGATTCTGGAGGGGATTGTTAGGGACGCGTTCCCTGGCCTTACTATCAGTCCCCCCATCTCGAGGGTTGAGCGCCGTCGTAAACCCCGGGATCAATCGCTTTTCCTCCGCGAGTGTCGGTTCGCCTTGAAGGCTATTCCGCGGTCCAGTGACCTGTCACAGCCTAGGAAAGTCTTCTATAGGGGATTAGTGGAGGGGCGCGCGAAGGATTCCCTACGTGATACGCTCTGCTTTTCGGAAGAGGAGTATCGCTCCTACTGGTCTTGGGCGCCAGCGGCGGATTATCTCAGTAACCCTGAGTTTTCGCTTACCTGGCGATTGGCTCGGAATCGGCTGCCTCTCAACGACAAGGCTTTCATATGGGGCTTGGCGGATTTGCCAGACTGTGAACGGTGTGGTCTTGGTTTAGAAGAAACGGCTTCGCACGCCTTCTACCATTGCCCCCGGGTCCGCCCCTTATGGGACCATGTCGGCGAGCTGACGGCTCGTCTCGCTCCCGAAGAACTCGTGTCCATTGATCGCGCATACGCGTGTGACAATGTGTCGCCCCCGTATTCCGGGGTGAAACGAATGGTGTTTCTGACGCTGCTAGCCACGGCTCGAATGGTGATATGGACGACGCGCATGCAGGAAGTCTTGCGAGGCAATCGTCTTTCGCATCAGGATCTAATCCGATTCTTTGAGCATCAGCTCAAGATGAAGATTAGAACTGATAGGAAACGATTGCATTCGACAGTCTTCAACGAAAGGTGGGTAAAAGAGGCGAGCTTGGTTCGTTTGGACGGGGCTAGCCTTGATTTTCTTTTCTAGGTCAATCTAAAGTCACATCGGGGTGGTTTCCTGTGGAACCCTCCCCTTGGTTAGGTTAGACAAGCTTAAGTGTACCTAGTTAATGTGAGTAAGTGTTGTTCCCGGCCTGTTTCCCGGCTATCTTTTTAGTTATGATCCAAGTCGAGATTCCCAACCTCCCCAGTTTGTTTTGGCCCCACCTTTCATCTCGACTAGGTCAGCCTTTTATTTCCCCATGTCCGGGTTATTTTATCTTTTTCCCACTCCCTTAGCGAGAGTGTTTCTTGATTCTGTCCTCTGGGCAGAATACAGCGGCCTCTCTATTTTGAGGGTTGGACGGGCCCTACTAACACGAATTATGTTTAGTTTAAATATTCGTTGAGTTTTAGTTTGTTATTGGGTTCATCTCCCTCCCCACTTTCATCTTTTCATTATTAGAATTTTAATGTATGTTATTATCATCAAAATTTTTATGGTGTGGGGCGCGTTTTTGTAGGTTCCCCTGGTGTGGATGTGGTATTATGGTGGATGAAGGTTTGAATGGCGACGGATGAGTTCTTGTGGTGAATGGGTTAATTGTAATGTATGAATGGGTCGCGAATCTGATTAGCTAGGTATAGGATAGTAAGATATGACCAGCCTTTACCCCTCCCCTTTTCGGCCTTGTGCCACATTTGTTGTATTCCAACAAAAAATAAAATGTCCAATGCGAACCTGTAAGAACCAAAGATGACCAGAACAGAAGAAAGAACTACGCTCTGCTACTGAAACGAGTTATCCACTGCTAACCTGAACTACGCTTCCCTACTGTCTTCGAGATATTCACTGCCAACCTCTGGATTCTATACTCAAAGACTACCGTCATCATGAATAACAGCAAGAAGTGCACTGTAACATTGAAAATCATTTTTATTTCCCAAGTACCTTCCATCTTTTTCTGAGATCATCGTCAGAGGTGTAACTGGTGAGGCAAATCTATGTGTAGTTATCCATTAAAGACTTTTTTCGTTTAAAAGCGACGGCTAACACCTATGATTTAGCGTGCATTAGAATGTAAAAAATTATCCACTACGGAATTTTTTCTTATATATTTGAATGTCATGGTCAAGCGCGCATTAAAGTGTGAATACCGTTCTTATAGGTATTTTAGAACATATTCGTATCTGATTCTATTCAGTGTCGGCTGATATATATACAGCAAACTGTCTTTCAAAAATATTTTATTAAATACATCCGATTAGGAAGATTTAAGTAATTTTCTATAAAGTTTTCCAGCATCCTTACGTTAGATATATATATATAAAGACATTTATATTATGTTTAACGTTCTTTTTATAATATAAATGTCTGTAAATAAATTGTCGGACTATGTCCAATTCAAATATATATATATATATATATATATATATATATATATATATATACGGTCTGACAGAGTAGAGACAGCAGCCCCCATATGATTCGTAGATTTCAACAATCTCGAACCTGAACCTAGTCAATGACCGTTTGGGAACATCAGGGTCTGTAAGATAGGATGTGCGGTTGGTGTAATTGTTAATGGGACGGAATTGTTACTTGAAGAACCGAGTTCCAAATCCAGTTTCTTTCGTTATATTCACTTACGCGCAAATACCCATGGGAAAACTATGAATATATCACTTCTCCCCCAGCCAATGCATAATTATTATGACTTGTATCAATAAACCATTATTTTCTAAAATAAAATTGACAATACTGCAAGTTATCTAAATATATATATATATATATATATATATATATATATATATATATATGCGTGTGTGTGTGTGTAGATTTTCGCCATTTTTTTTTCATTTCGCGCATGCGCGTTGTTTTTGAGTTTGTCGACTGCGAAGTATATTAGGGTCAGTTGGTCATCGTTTGTGAGGAAAACGAGCACAATGACGTATTTCAGCCCGCCAGAAATTTGGAAACGATCTGCTGTACTATTTGGCATTCACGCTGGAATTTCCAATACGAACATTTCAAAGTCCTTGGATGATATATCCAGTCAACATTCATAGTCTTTGGAGTGATCACTTGTGATGGCGACGTTATGCCTCCAGTCATCTTCCGATAGTGCCTCATACTCAACAGGGAAGTCTACATCACGTGTCTTGAGTAAGTAGTGCTGTCAAGATCTTACCACATCTTACCACCGAACTCCCCAGAGGACAAACCTCTTGGTTATTATGTGTGGGGCGTAGTTGAGCGAGAGACCAACAAAACTCCTTGTAACACCAAAGATGAACTGAATCCAAGGATTAGGGCATCATTCACCAACTTAAACAATGAGACCGCTCAGAAGAGAATGCGAGGGATTCAGAAATCGTCTTGGGGCCGTGGCTGTAGCCAGTGGGAAATTCATTGAATAATTTTACTCATTAGTATTTCAAGGTATTGTTTTGTAATTTTGGTAAATATATCTATTAAATGAGATGTAAATGTTATTTTCTTTTTTGCGTAAACTAGGCGGCAATTTATCTATCTATCTATCTATCTACCTATATATATATATAAATATATATATATATATATATATATATATATATATATATATATATATATATATATAATATAATATAATATAATATAAATATAAGTAATTATAGTCATCTGGAAAAACCTTAGGTGTTTTGGCTTGTAAATGGACAAACCAATGCCCAAGGAAAAATAAGGGATAAAAAAAGAAAGAACCAAGAACATGTAAATCAGGCGAAAACAATTGTCCAGAATCCAAGCTCAGAGTTCACAGAGAAAAAAAACTCCAAAACGGATAAAGCAAAAGTAACTAAGTAAAGTGCTCAATAAACTAAGTAGATCAAATCTATGAACCTAAAGAGCCAGGTAAACCTACCTAGGTTTCACCTACTCGGATCGTCAGGGTATACTGGCCAAAGAGGTAACATTGGAACAGAATATATATAGCCTACAACATAAAAACAAACATGACCATGTGACAAAAAAAAACGTAACACAACGACGGGCGAGTTTAATACATATTTATTCAATAACAAAAAAAAAGAGAAAATCTAACCTATTCAAGTAACCAGCTTTTCCTATGTCGACACTTACTCAAGATTGCAGATTTTAGATTTAGCAACTTATCGGCTGCTTTATACAAAGCGATGGCTAATTTTTCCTCTGTGCATAGTGAACAAAATTTATCACCCGTTTTTTACTTGTTATTTTTTTAATGTTTCCCATTTCAAAATGAATCTTTGTTATTGCCTTGTTTATTAATTTTCCATACGTAATTAGATAACGTGATGCTATGTTTGTATTTTTCATTATTAAAACTACTAAGATGGTTGTCGTATCGGGATTTAAAGTTATTTTGGGTAGATCCTATATATACCTTGGGATTTTTACTTAGTTTATCCTTATATACGTTTACTTGGTACACCACGCACTCTTGTTGACACTTTCCCTATAAGGATAAACTAAAGTTTAGTATTTGCTAGGTGCTTACTAGTAATTATTGATGCTCGATGGGTGGTTGAAATAATTGTGTATGCAGAACCTGTACGAACGAATAGGTCGATAAATCTGTCTAATGTACTTGGTCTGAAGAAAGTACTGCGGTGGGAAAATGACTGTCACCCTGCAGTGTTGATTATTAGTCAAAAAATAATATCGTAATATTGACCGTTTGACTACTGTAGATGATGTCACATTGCTCAGATTTATAATCCAAACTCGGTTGTCTGAAAACGTCGAAATTTAGTCAAATACACGTTGTTGAACACAATCAATTCTTGACAATGACTGCGACAGTTGAAAGTACTCGAATGTCACATTAAACGGACTTTGAACAGTTTATTAATAAATTTAATCCCGAGTCTGGAAAGACATTATAAAGACTTTTCCGTGTTATTTAATATAATATATATATATATATATAAACACACACACACACACACATATATATATATATATATATATATATATATATATATATATATAAAAATATATATATATGCTCCCGGGAAATCCGATTGAACTCTCTTTAGAAGAGGGTAATTTTGTAAAACAGTGGCTCCGACTGCTATTAATGCATTGCTCTTGAACTGAATTGCTCTCTCCGGGCCACTGGCATATTCCCTATAGAAAATGTTAAAGTCCGCTTTCTCTCAGCCGTTCGAAGTTAGCCTAGGAATAGGATCTCTGATTGATGTCGAATCGGTCGGGTTTCAAGCCCGGCTTGAAGAAAACCGACGTTTAGCCGCGCTGAATATCTGTGATGCAGCGAAACTGTCTGTCTGTGGATGAATATATATATATATATATGTCTGTGTTTGTGTGTGTGTTTGTGTGCGCGCGCACGCGCCTGTGTCAAAATTCAAATATAAATAAAATATATCTGTAAGATGAAAAAGGAAAGCTTTTCTTTAACAATACGTTTCATCCCCTGTGGGACTTTATCAAGGTAAATGTAAGGACATGCAAATATATTTTGCCCCCCAAATCATTACATTTTCCTCGGTAAACATCCGTAATGGATGAGTACCGTTGGTAAAGAAAGGTTTTCATTTGTCTGTATCCACACACATTATATATATATATATATATATATATATATATATATATATATATATATATTATATATATATAAACCTGGTGTAACAGCGAAATTGTCCAAATCGTCTAAGGTCTAACAGCATGGGATAATTGTCCCTTCCACAAAATGTTTAATATATAAAAAAACACTAGCCTAACTGAGCTTATTTTTTACAGGTTTTCAGATAACACGTTTAGCCATCTTGACACCATTTTTTGTACGAATCACTGAAAAATCCGTTGTGTTATTCAGCTAGAAAGAGAACAGATTAAAATAATTTTCTTTTAACTCCACCATGTCTTCCACACAGAGCATTCGTGAGACTAAAAAAGAGCATGCAGGCCTTCAATAATGGCACCAGTATTAATGGTATGACTTCCATCGTCAAAGTCTATTCAAGAACCATCAAGAGAATGTTGAATTAAGTTTAATAAAAGAGGGAACAGTAAAGCGGAAAACTGGATCAGGAGATCAAACAGCATGAGGGAACATCATTTGAACTTAGAGCGAAATGCATTCTTATTGCTCAGTCCAATAGTGTTATATAAGAGAATTTAAGTAAGGTATCTTTAATCATTTCCCAAGATTCAATGCTTAATCTAACAAGTGGACAATTTTGCTGTTAAACCATTTGGCCAATTTTGCTTTTACCCCCGGTATACTACACGCACCCACCCACCCCACACAGATATATATATATATATATATATATATATATGTATGTATGGTGGGGGTATGTATCTATAAATAATGTGAAAAAGGAATAGACAAGATGGGTTTCTTTGCGTACGTTTTAAAAGCTGTTAAAACGAATAAAAAATACAAATGAAAGCAATCAAAACATGTCAAACGTCAGTCATCCGGGAAACGTTAAATCCATTTAATCTATATAGTTCACAACTCGCTTAAAGGAACACTGGTAACATCATACCTTACTGTAAAATTACTAATAGCTAAGCGGCGCTGCAACAAACGCTCTGGTCATGAATACATTCAATATAGGGAAAGTAGCTTCGATTTCATGTTTCATTTGGTGAAAAAGTTCAACGAGATCGCACTGAACGAACCTATTAATTCTTCACCCCCCACACCACGGTTTGCGTTTTATATTTTTCTCTTAGTGCAAGTCAACTTTGCGCTGGGCGAGATTTCGTTACGAGATTTCGCTGCCCAGAAAAGTCGGTTAATATTAAATAGATAAATAAAAGTAGCAGCTTTTGTTATTAATTTTTAACTATTTTTTCTTTCTTTCTTCCTATTTTGATGACTTTCTGTCGGAAAGGTCAGACCTTTTCATATTTTATGACTATTAATTAAGCCAGAATTCTATGGGCATCGGACTGCTTTCATAGAAAACCGACACTGTTTGCTACTGCTGCTTGGTGGTGTAACCTTAGTCACTAATCTTAGTTTCTACAGAAACAAATAAATGTGACGTCCGTCGAGAATTGCACTCAGTTCTTCTTTTCTGTATCGTGGCCCTTCAAGAAGTAGGCGATCGTGGCTCTCCACAATTTTCTATTCTTTGCACCTTTTAAGAAAGTGTATATTTTTGCTTTCTCCCCAAAACTCTATCTCGCCATCCATTTACTCAAGTTCACTAAGTAGGTTCTGAATTGTTTTCCTCTATCACTCTTGTCTTCAATATGTCCTGTGAGTATCAGATTTTACAAGCCCCCTTTCCTCATTATGTGCCCTAAAATTTAACTGTTTTTTTTCCAGAAGTTAAGTGAGAATTTCCTTTTTGTTTCCATTTTCTCTAAACATTGCTTACGTGTTCAGTCTATGGTATTCACATCATCCTGCTGTAGAAGCACGTTTTTTCAGGTCTCTTTCTGAGGAGATTTCCAGCGTTCACTGCCATATAAGAAGTATTGTTTTATTTGTTTCAAATGACATAAAAATACTATTAACAGATAAGTTCATGAGTAAGAGTATTGTATTTCGAAAAACTTTTGACATATTTGCAAATATTGTCTCTTATTAGATAGATAATAATGTTTGGGCGTGACTTAATATGGCATGAATGTTAGAATGTAATTGTTTTGGAAATACTTCGAGTAAAATTAAAAACTGTCTTTTTGCCAAGAAGCATGAATCAATTCGAATAGAACAAATCCATGAATGAATTTTTCTTCAGCGATGTTTCAACACAGCTCATTATGCAATTTTATCACCTCGAAGAAAATTCAGCTTTTCTCGAATATTATCCAACTTATTCCGACCTAGAAATAGAATATTAAATGAAACTTGCTTCTGTACTCTCTAAAATAATTGTTTCGACGTATCTGTTTATAATTTTTTTTTAAATCTATTTATATAGGAGTGTGTTGTTACTCTCTTTCTCCATCATGAACTCTATCGAAGGTCTTATCGAGTTCACATCGTCCATTAGAACCTGAACATCTTCCTGGTGTGGCCAGAGTATGAAAGTGGCATCTACGTACCTTAACGATACAGTTGGCTTTAGGGATATATATTCTAATGCCATTTCCTCAAAGTATTCCATGTATATATTCACCATTGCTGGTGATAATGGTGAGCCCATTGCTAAGCCCTCATCCTGTCGATATATGTGTGATCCGATTTTGAAGTGTGTTGTTTGTTCACAGAAATTCAACATCTCTATCAGATTATCTATTGGAATACCGGTCCGTTCTTCTAAGGATGCGTCAGAGGCCAATCTGTCTCTGACTACTGAGAGTGGCTCGTCCGTGGGGACCTTTGTGAACAAACTCACCACGTCCAAGCTCACCATCTGGTTGGATAGGAAGGGGGCATCTTTGATTATTTCCACGAAATGGGCGGAGTTTCGGATATATGAAAGAGACTTTCCGATCAATGGGTCAATTATATCTACAAGGAAGCGACTCAGAGGGTGGTCACACAGAGTCTTGGCAACCACCAATCGGCCTAAGCGGAATATCGTCTTTGTGAATCTTAGGGAGACCATATGTGTAAAGTAGCTTGGTGTAACGCCGCGGCAACTATACGTCTTAAGTGCGAAATGTTTCTTGATTTTGATTAGTATCTGTGAGAGTTTATGTTCCGTTTTCCTTGTAGGATCCTGATACTTGACATCCATTAGACATAGCCCGTAGAACTAGTACAGCCTAACCCATCGAGCGAAATAAAGTACTCAGTTTGACATTCCAACCCCGTGAACAAGGCCGGAGCGTACAACGGCCAAAACGTTGTGATAAATATGGCAGCAAATATTAGGACAATAGTCCAAATAATGTAAATAGTGTATATAATACCTCATCTCATAATCATGACTTGCTAGTCTAGAAATTTTGCTCTGAGATCTGAAATTCCAACCTTTAGATAAAAAATTACTTACCTTAGGTTTTAGATTATTTTTATGGTTACAATTTCTCCACTACGATTTGAAATTCTTCCTCTTAGATCTAGAATCCCACCTCCGATTAAAATTATTTCCCTTAAATTTGAAGTTCCACTGATGGCAGCTAATTGATTTCCGTTTTAAAATCACTGTCACATCAAAAAGTACGATACATGCTAAACAAATCCCTACACAAACATTCCGGTCCTTTATCCATTAAAAAACACATATCAGACAATCGAGTACTGCGATTAAATTTGGGAAAAATCAAATTGCCAAAGAGGAAAGCTCATTGGAAAAATTATCGTGAAAATCTCCATAGAAGAGCTTGCGTGCAGTATAATTATGGTGGTGGGAAAGTAATTAAAGCCGAAATGCCAGGTGAAGACCGATAACGTTTCAGATTCTTATTCGGATTTTCCCATGAATATCAAGATATGTAGCTGAATCACCAGATCTGATATGGCAGAAGATTTTCGATGCACGGACACATATTATATAGCATTTTTCAAAATTTTGCAACAGTTTAAACAACAGCTGTCCAAGAGGAACCTATTTTTTGTTTCCATGTTTTAAGTAGTCTGGAGATATCGCCGAAAAAGTTAAAAAAAAAGAATGTTTTCGGTTTGTTGTTTCTGAATATTCAGATGAATGTATTAAATGTTATCGTGATAGAAACAAATAAGAATTGGTAGCTGGTAAGTGTGGAACATGTTGCTGTATATCAAGCATGTCAAACTCTGGATATATGGAAGGCCGCATCGACCATATCTGCAACCCCGAGGGCCGCACCTGATTACAGTCTTACATTAATCACAGCTAGATGTAAACTAAACTTTAAATACATTTTTTTTACAATACAAGGTAGAACAAGTTAATCATTTTTATGTCGTCCTGATGATTGACATCACTTGAGACAAACTATTCTCGATATATCAAGTTGGAATGTCTATGTAGATCCCACTCTGATTAAAGATGTCAAATATTCTTCAGTTTAATCTAGTTCTGTGAAACGTTTTTGTGGTCTTCATAAATGAAAATATCTGCTCACAGACATGGAGCAAAACATCGCCATAATCTTTGTGGCAAACTTTTTGAAGTTCTTAAGTATCCTAGGAAGGTATGAAAAAATCCGGGTACCCCTACTTTTAGGTACTTTCCCTTGAGTGTTCAGTCAGTCTTCATTTCCAATATTCCATCTGTAGACTTTCCTCTGCCTGAGCAACATCAAAAGTGAATGGTGCTGAGAATAATGCAATTATGATCTTTACAAAATGAAAACTTACAAAATCTTCCCTGAAATACCTTTGACAGCAATTCCAGCTAACTGTCGTACTTAGCAAAGATAAATACAGACTCAGTATTGGCAGTTTTTTTAGGAAAATGACTCTAGTATCTGTCTATATTTCTGAGATGAGATATTATGTAACATAATATAACATCAGGACAACCTTCAAAAGCTTGACGACACTTCGCAGATATCTCTCCCGAGGAAGACACCCCATAGAGGAGGACATGACTAATGACTGCGTGTAAGACATCCCGTGCAGCTGCAGAAAGAAATATACAGGGGAGACAGGCCGCCCCCCCCAAGGTAAGGCTTCAAGAACACCAAAATTGCTGTAATACGAGGGGAAGTGGAAATATCAGGCGTGGCTGACCACATATGGAGAGATAAGGGAGATCACCGCACTCTGTGGGACCAAGTGGAGATCATAGAGAAGGAACACCATTGGAAAATTCGTAAACTTAAGGAATCAGCAAATATGCTAGGCCACAAAAATCTCCTGAGCCGACTAAGCATAGAAATGAATACAGTATGGGAACCAGTAATAAGGATCGCCATAGAAAAGCGATAATAACAACAAAAATTGCAATATGAGCTCTGGTAAAAACATGCAATGATAACAGCAAAAATTGCAATATGAGCACTGGTAAAAATGGTTGCTGAAGACATTAGTTTTATAATACCCAGAAATTCATACACAGATCTCCTCAAAGATACATGGCACAGTGGATAAAGGCGTTAGTTAGATCCAGTGACAGGACCCAAAGAGTGTGAGTTCAATACTCGGTTAAGGCAGTGGAGAACTTGGAGAGGGGAATTAACAGGAGATAACTGATAACTGACATCCATTAAACATGGCACGTGGTACTAGAACAGTCTACCCCAGTGAGCGAAATAAAGGTTTCAGTTCGACATTCCAACCACCTGATGAATGCCGGAGCGTACAACGACCGAAATGTTGTAATAAATATGGCGACAAAGATGAGGACAATAGTCCGAATAATGTAAATAATGTAAAATGACTCTAGTTTTCATGTGATAACTGAGATTTCATTAAAGCCAATTCTGCAATGAAACACTTGATATCATATAACTAAGTGATGAGCTTATTTTTACCTTGTACTTTCGAATTAAGGTCACTTAATTGGGCAGTAATATCCATTGAAAAATCCCGATCTTGGAGCCAGCTTTCATCTTTTATTTCATCTGCGCTTTGACACTTCATCTCCAAAAACATAACAATTTTGTGTCGAAATGAAAAAAAAAACTCTTTTCAGTACTCTGTGACGTGAAAGCCACCTTCACCTTCTGAGTAGAATGGGACATTTGTGAACTGGTTATTCACGTCTTCCAATAACTGGCTAAACTGATGATGATGCAGAGCACGACCTCTGTCTTTCACTGTTTTTGCGACATTCAACACATGATCTGATTTTAAAATCTTAGAACATGATGAATTATACAGTGAATATGCTTGAATGTTGAATCTGGTTATATGTTTTCTATTTTTGTACCTAACTTGGCAGCAACACTAGTATGTCTCTCAAACATATTGGCAGCAACATCGGTAGATAAACACACAAGTTACCTCAAATACTTACGGAGAAGAGGTTCAACTTTCTCAAAAATGTTCTGGCTTGTTGTAGTATCATGCACTCGGAGCAGTTCAATTAGTTCCCCATGAATTTGAACAGTGTAAGTTACGTTTACCTGCCTACGTATTCGAAGACACATTTTCTTTATTTAGTCTCTCTACACAGGCCGGTAGATCTAAAAGTCACATTGTCAAAATATAAAGAAACAGTATCTACTCAAACACGGGTATCCACGAATGTTATTCTTAGACTAATTAGTAGTAATGTTAGATTAACAATAAAGTACATTACATAATTATTATACGTTATTTATCCAGATACAAATATTTAAGTAAATGCTCTGTTTATAATAAACAGTATAAGCAACATTTACTGCCCTGAAATTCTGACAGGAATCGAACGTGAATCCCACACGGAACCGCCATATAACCTGATGTGCTATAGAGCTACAGAGTAAACATCTGCTTAGCAAGGTTAAATTACTGTTTTTGAACTACAAACTTACCATGATTTCTCTCGAACGCTCATATCTGCTCAAAGGGTATCTTAACGTAAACAAATGACGTCATATATTATGATATGGACTAAGTCCGACAACTATTTCAATAATTTTTTTGTTTATACGTTATTTTTATAGATACAAATATTTAAGTAAATGCTCTGTTTATAATAAATAATATTAACAACATTTGAGATTTCTCGAACATTCAGACCGGTAAATGTTGTTAATACTGCTTATTATAAACAGCATTTACTTAAAAAATATATTACAAGAATTGTTGGACTTAGTCCATTTCATAGTATAATAGACACACACACACACACACACACACACACACACACATATATATATATATATATATATATATATATATATATATATATATATATATATATATATATAAATATATATATATATATACATATATATAACAGTAGCGACTCTAGGTCAACAATGTTTAGCGGTCACATTACAATATTATCTTGGTATAACTTAGATGCTAAAATGATTCCTTTACTCTAACTATATTGCATAATTTTTAATAATCTCTGTGCACGAAATTAAAAAATAAACACTTCTTGGTATTTTAATATTAATTGTAATAATTCTATAAAAATAAACATTTATTTTTTTTAAATTTTCGAGACATGTAAAAGGTGTGTATCTATCTCCGGAATATGATTTTATATATGTCTATGCGCTGACTACCCTAATCATACTCCTCACTCTAACCCTCCTGTCGACAAGTTAAGGCTGCTACTATCTTTGATTTTCGCGGAATTTAAGTCGAGCTAAATTTAATTTGCACTTTTTCAATTGACACATTCCGCTAAAAACCCTTATACTATACGGAATAAATTATTTAAAGTGGATATTTCAAAACACTGTTGAAACAAGTTGAAACAAAAATGTGTTCTTTGAAAAACATGACATACAAGTCATTAGAGATTTTTAAAAGATTATTTATAAAATTAAAACAAGTATGTTTCCAGATTTTATTTTTACTTACTTTCTTTCTTTGATTTTCTTTATTTCTTCATTATTTTTGAAAATATCAATGAAACATATTTCGGTCAATATTTTAAGGCACGGAGTTAAAACAATTAATTTTGAATCCAGCTGAAGTCAAGCATGAAAACGAGGCACTACAGTAAATTTTTGTTGCTTTGAAATAGATATACTTGAAAGCCGACTCACTCGGGGAGAGCATGACAAGCCCGACGCCCGAAGTCGCCACTGAAACGCGCACACACACACACACACACACACACACACATATATATATATATATTATATATATATATATATAGTGTGTGTGTGTGAGTGGGTGTGTTACATATTTCTCATAGACAGACTGACACACTGTCTTCTCTACGAGTAAAGATATCAATCTACTTATATATATATATATATATATATATATATATATATATATATATATATATATATATATATATCACATAAGTTTTTCTTTCATGATTTCGAATTTCTCTACTGGCTATAATTTCTTCCCTGAGATCTGAATTTCCACAATAAGATGGAAAAGTCCTCCCCGGCTAGAATTCCTCCTCTGAGATTCCAACCTTTAGATTCAAAATTCCTTACCTTAGATGTGAAATTTCTCTCCTGGCTACAATTTCTTCGCTACTATTCGAAATTCTTCCTTTTGGATTTGGAATCCCACCTCTGATTAAAATTCCTTCCCTGAGATTTGAAGTTCCGCTGCTGTGAGCGAAATGGTTTCCGTTTGAAAATCACGGTTACATCAAAAAGTACCATATATACTGAACTAATCCCTAGAAATGGTACGTGAAGAAGAAGTAGAAGAAGATGTCGAAGAAGAAGAAGAAGAAGAAGAAGAAGAAGAAGAAGAAGAAGAAGAAGATGTCGAAGAAGAAGAAGAAGAAGAAGATGTCGAAGAAGAAGAAGAAGAAGAAGAAGAAGAAGAAGAAGAAGAAGAAGATTGATTGATTGATTCGTTTTCTCCTCAACTCTTTGCAGGTTATTTAAAGCCAGAAAATATTTTTATATTATAGGAATTTGGGTTGGGGTGGATAATAATGGTTTAGTGATACAAGTCTTATTAAATAGTTCATAATTGAAAGAAGATGTGCCTTCGTACCTTTCGTAAGTTTATTTGCGAGTAATTGAATATAACGAACTCAACGTGAAATGAAACTGGACATTTCGATTGGAAATTCCAAGCCATTACCCAATTCACCAGCGGACAACCATCGAGATACTGAGCAGGTTCGACGTTGTTTAACTTCGATGGTCGTATAGGAACCGGTGTTTGAACGGGAACACAATTCTGCATGCATGGCTGTACCACCTGACAAACACGTCCCTGCACAGCTTTTTGAAAACTAAACCAATACAAAGACCTGGAGATTGAATTGGAAGAAGGTAGCACTTAAAAAAGGAAAATTACCCTTGTTTTGGTTGGACTTTTAGGTTTAATAAAGAAAGAAACTCAAGAAAAAATACCAGGTGCAGCATCTCTACAGAAAATCCCCCAAATTCTTCTAACGAGCACAGACCATATGCTGTGAAAAATTTTGTTCTTTTAAGCTTGACTTTTTACTTGTAGTGATTTTCCAAGCGTAGCTCAGATGCGGCACCCAGTGAGAATCGAAATCACTACACAGTAGTAATTGTTCTAGCGAGACAAGCTTGCTAACCATTACACCACCTCGAGGTGCCGGTGACTTTTTAATTGTTATTGCTAATAGTTTTCATTTGTCTAATAAATTGGAAACAAGAAAAAATCTTTCTCTTAGCCTAGGGGCTAATAGAAGAATACAATAGAAGATTCAGTGATTTTGAAAAGTATAACGTCACCCTGAAACGTGCTTTTCAGCCTGAATTAGATAACGTGTCAAAGGTTACCAATGAGTTACAAATGATACTTATTGAGTTGTCTGAAAATAATATCCTGTAAACTCTGTTTGACAGCAAGAAACATCCCATTAAAATTTGGGAAAGGGTAGTAGAATAGCTTCGCCTTCGTGAACGTGCACACCGACTTATTTCATGTTTTTCTTCGACATACAGTTGTGAATCCACATACTCGTACTTAACAAAAAATCAAGAATTCGCTGAGAACAGAGATAAGCATTTGCAAGACCAATTAAAACTAAAAACCACCACTGTCCTGGGTATGACGATAAACTACATCTGCGTCCTGGGTAATACGATAAACTACGTCTAACAGTAAGGTCTCTGATCAGGTGGTTTTGAGGAGCAAGGAACCATATCTTAATTGCTGGTATTCCCAGGTCCACCCTGACCCAGGGTGGTAGCCCCTATTAGGGTCCCACCTATGGGTAAATAGTTAACCCCCAAACTGGGATCAAAACACTATGAAAGTGTAAAAATGTTTTAATACCAGAAATACTTTGTAAAAAATTATTACCATCAACAAATCTTTCAAGAAAAAATTATTACCAGTAATCATTTTTGAAAAAAAATACCAGCTATACATTTTTGAAAAATATTACCAGCGATACATTTTTGAAAAATAAGTATTACCAGCAAACAATTTTGTCGGCATTAAATAACCTATTGAGGTTGATATGCCGTAAAACAAACCAAACAAAACAAAACAAAATAAAAACCACCAGGTTAATGACTGACGGACCCTGTCTGAAACCCGAAGGCGTCGCGAAAGCGAGGGAGCGCGTGAGAGTGTCTCGGGCTGAGAGAAGTGTGCCAGCGAAAGCGGTCCGTCGGGGAGTGCTACTTCCTTCCGCCGCTTAGCCTTGCCCGATTCCACTGGTTGTTGCTGTCTTCGTCCCATCGTCCTTTCCTCTTTTTTTTCCCGTCCGTCCCGAACCAGAGAGCGCGAAGCAGAATCAAGCCAAGGATAGGGCAAGGACAGTGCGGGTTCGTTAAAGACACCGTAACAAGGAACGCGATATTCATCCTCAGAATGTTATCAGAAAGGGCAATAAAAATGCAACAAGAACGTGTGCCTGAGTTTTTATAGATTACTCAAACGCGTTCGACAAAGCCACAAATATCTGTTGGGACTGTTCAGGAACCTTGATATACGCAAAATAGAAATGGGCCTAAAAGGATGTGTCTTCACACCAGAATTATTCAACCTATAGAGCATGACAATTCTGAGAGGACTGGGAATGCTACCAGGATTCATCATTGGCGGCCACAATCTTAACAACGTAAGTACACAGATGATCTATTGAGGACAGCAGACACGGAAAGGAAACAACAAAACATCCTAGCGTAGGAGAGCGAGAAAGGACGAAGCCTAAACTACAATAAGAGTGAAGGCATTTTCATCAGCAAAAAGATGAGCCCGAAATGCGATATACAATTCGGGGACTCTAAAATCAAGCAAGTAGAGAAATTTAGATATTGGGAAGTTTTCAGATAGCGGACGGTACGTATGACGCTGAGTTCCGAAGACGTATTGGCAGAAAAAGCTAGGTAGAGCATTAGGAAACACAGGGATTTCGTTGGTTATAAAGAAAACAGTACTGAACTGCTACGTGGTATCTTTCCTCTTTTACGGCAACGAATGTTAGACGGTGTCCTCAAAGATAAAGAAGAGACTCAAGACAACGGAGGTATGGTTATACAGAAAGAAACTAAGGATGTCATGGACTGAACATGTGAGAACGATGAGGTTCTGGAGAGGATATAAACAAGGAGGAATCTTATACTTAACATCAGGAAGAGGCAGCTGAAATTTCTGGGACACGTAATGAGAAAGGAAGACATGGAAAATCTTATACTCACAGTGCGGATAGAGGGAAAAAGGAACAAGAAGCAACACGTTCCATACTTAATTGTCTTAAGCAGGTGTATTGCAGAACAGGGCCTGGGAGACGTAGCAAAAAGACAAAACTTATTGAAAACTACAAGGGAGAGGAGGAAGTAGAGAGCCATGCTCGCCTACGTCCAGAAAGGATACGGCGCATAAAAGAAGTAGATCCAGGTATTATCTCAAAGGAAGCAATTTCAAGGAAGTCATTAATTTGTCTAAAAGGTGAATAAAGTATTTGTTTGAACATGTCTCGTTTTTAAGTTTTATACTGTCTGCTTTTATTAGATTACCAATTTATGACAGCAGACACGGAAAGGAAACTACAAAACATCCTAGCGTAGGAGAGCGAGAAAGGACGAAGCCTAAACTACAATAAGACTCGAGGCAACGGAGGTATGGTTCTACAGATTTATTCAAATTCTACTCTATGCATTATTTTCCGAAGATATAAAATGTGTAACTGTAAAAAAAAAAATCACGTGGTAAATGTGGCCTCTATGAAGGAGCATGAATTTCAATGTGGCCTTAATGTACAAAAAGGTTCCCCACCTCTGGCCTGGGTCATTGGTAAAGCACGTAAATATAATACAAATGCAGATAAAAAAATATTTTTTTTAAATTAATTAGGATGTTGATAACTAATACATTCTTCTGTCAAGATATTAATCAGTAAAATACTCCGAATATTTATCCGTTTCGTTTCCGTTTTATTTGAGCTCAATGAGGTTTAAGTAGTGTACCCGATAATAATTCAATCATATAAATCCATACATTTTTAGATCTCATTATAATAACATTTCTAATCATTTTCAGTAAGGAAATGTAATTATCTTACCGCCTCTACTGTGCTTAATCTACGTACAAATAAATAAGTATAAATATATATCAAAATGCTAATAAAATAACCGAGAATAATTAATTCGTGCTTTATAATCAGCAACCTTTTGTGTAAAATTGTCCTTAGTTTTTATTTCGTTACAAAATAGCGAAAAGGATGTCAGATATAAAGGAAATATCAGAGACTATATTCCCGTTGTGAACACTGATCTGTGGAAAGCAAAAGTCTTCTTTTCCTGATCTATTTCTAGAGAGAATAACAGCGGAAGGAAACCGGAGCTCTATCTACCAGTGTAGAGGTGCCCAAAGGATAGACAAATTGTTTTTTTCTTACTGTTGTTCTCTTTGTAAAGATCCAGGAAGCCAGTCAAGGTAATTATTGCCGAATGAGTTTGTTGAAAGTACATAACCGTTGACGCCAGACTTGAAGAGGTTAAAAATTTAGTGATCGGGGAAGCATCCTCTCGGGAGCTTGTTCCTCAAAATAGAGCTGTGTGAATGGAATTTCCTTATTGAATTTGGAATTGGGATGATTCAGCACTGTATATGTTGCATGACGGTTCCTAACTGTACTTCGACTGAATAATTACCATAGGATTAGCGATAGAGTAGCGAGATGCTTGCTAATTTTCCTCTTTGGCAAAAGAGCTGCAGGAAGGAAATATAATCCATCTAATCCACCTGTTAAAATTAGGAAGTGATGATTGAACGGTTCTCTGCCACATATGGCAACAATAATCATTTTTTTAAAAAATCTGATCAGGCTCTTGTAAAGGTAGAGCTTACTGAAGGAGTCGGATGCCTTTTGATGCAGTACCATTTTTGAGTCGTTTTAGCGATGGATTGAATATATGAGTTTCACTTAAGATCTGGGTTGAATTTGAGTTCAAAAGCATTCATCATAGTACTATACGTCATGTGTTCCTTCATGTCAATTCGGTCTCTTGTTTGAACGCTATAAAATGATGAATCAAGGATGTTCAAGGGTATAAAAGTTTATAAACGGATGAATTAATAATGTTGAAGGATATACCCGGGTATAAAATGATGAATTAAGGATGTCCAAGGGCATAAAAGTGTATACAGGGATGAATTAATGATGTTCAAGGTTATAAAAGAGTATACAAGGATGGTCTGATGATGTTGAAGGGTATACACGGGTATAAAAGGATGAATTAAGGATGTTCAAGAGTATAAAAGTGTATAAAATGATGAATAAAGAAGTTCATATTATGAGTATATAAAGGATAGATAACGGTTTGACCCTAGAGTTGAAGTGATTAAAATCGTGGTATTCGATAGAGCATCTTTCGGGGAGTCTACAATGTTCAAATGTCACTCAGGGTAGATGTTAAACGAATGAGGTTGTTGAAAAAAACGGTTGAGCCTACACTTGAAGAGTTTAAGACTGTAGGGATCGAGAAAGCATCCTCTCGGGAGCCTGTTTCTCAAAGTAACTGTTCTTGAGGAAGAAGCTGTCTGTGGAACTGACGAGAGGCAAGCCATTCATCACCCCTAGTAGACGCTTTTGAAATCTCCTCAGGCTGGAGAGAGAGAGAGAGAGAGAGGATTGGGCTTGGGCAAATATTCTTCTTTTCTAAGCCATGTCTTTCAGCGCGTGTCCTTATCATGACTATCCACATGTCTTTACTGGTTCAAGTAACTTTTGAGACTTTATAATCCAATTGTGGCCATCCATTCCCTCAAAAGAATCATTTGTACGCCCTTCACAAAAATTATAACTATTCTGGAAACAGAAAGTGTGACAAGGTGCATATAATATTCTGTCACAGATATAGTAATGATTATTTTTTTTAAATCGAGTTAACCCAAAGCAAGGCAATAAAGCCACTAAGATACAGAAGTGAGGAAGAATTAGAAAATAGAATCATTCATTCTATGCAATTTCATAATGAAATCTCTTTCATTTTTTGTATTGCGTATACATATCATATTTTTTGCAGCGACTCGATGGCTTAATTCCTTATCTCTGAACAAAAATTTACACGTCTTTTTGTATGTTTTTCAGATATTAAAAAAAAAACATTAATCAAATGAGAAGTTGCTATTAGATCTCTTTTTTTAAAAATCTAATTCACGCCATGCAAGGCAGTAAAGCCACTAAGACCAGGGAGTTACTGGGTGAGGAAAAATAGAAAGCAGAAATATTACTCAGACGCGAGAACAAAAGTAGAGTAATCTGGAGAACAGTAGATAGCGATTGAAATTGGATTTAAATTTTTGAAGATTAAAGTTGACTAGAAAGCATGGAGCCGGAAAAGTGTTCTACAAGCGAGAATTTCGTGAAAGGAAACTGTTACTATAGAAATTACGGTGACATCGAGCCAACTCAACTGTAAATATAACTATATTTAACAGAGACATAGAGTGGGGGACGAGAAAACGAGAGAAGCCATTCTCCCTCCATATGACCTTTACTTGTATAAAAAAAATACGTATGCTTTTGGCACACTGAATGATTTAAAAAACCTAAGCCGGCACATAGTAAGCAAAAGATTGCCGACCCCTGTTGATATTCATATCACATCCCATAGTTTTTTTTTTAATCGAGTTCAAACTGAAGCAAGACAGTAAAGGCACTAAAATACAATCGGTTACTGGGCGTGGAAGAATTAGAAAGCGGAAACATTACAAAAGAAGAGTAATCAGGAGGACAGTAGATAGCGATTGGCATTGTATTTAAATGTTAGAAGATTAAAATTGGTTGGAAAGCATGGAGTCGGAAAGGAGTTCCACAAACGAGAAGTACGAGAAGAGAATCTGTCGGTACAGAAATTACGGTTACGTCTAGCCAAATTAACTGTAAATATAACTATAGTTAACAGAGAGATAGATGATGTAAGAGAAAGCGGGAGAAGCTATTGTCGCTCCAGAGGAGTCTCAATGCCAGAGGGCTTCATCTTCCCTGCTAGTTGACCCATCACTAGGTGTTGATGGAAGAAACGGTTTCATACTTTTGCGAAGAGTATTTGTGTGAAAGTAAACGCAACAACCTCGGCCGGAATTTGAACTCAGCATGCAGATCCTATTTTTCGCGCTGATAACCGCTACGCTACAAACACATTCGATATAGCCACAATTAACATCACGAAGTCCGAACCAATAATACAACGCAAAGAAGATATTTAGCTTTTTCAATTTTAATTTGTACTAAAGTATATATACTGTATATTACTTTATAAAATATATTGTAGAACAGATATATTTTTTTTAATCGGGTTCAACCCCAAGCAAGACAGTAAAGACAATAAGATACAATGCGTCATTAGTTGTAGAAGAATTCGAGACCAGAAGCATTACTAAGGAACGAGAAAAAAAAAAGAAAATTTTTGAAGATTAAAGTTGGCTGGAAGGCTTGGAACCGGAAGTGATTTCCACAAGCGAGAATTGCGTAATAAGAAACGGTTAGCACAGAATGTTAATATTAGCCATTTTCCTTATGAAGAAATATTTTTCATTCATTGACCTCGGAGTCACTGTTGCACTCGGTTGAAATCTATAAAATCTATTAAAACATTTTCAGGAAAATAAATTCCTCATCTTCACTTTTACCTTTTTTTCTAGTATTAATGGCAATTTCCTGCCTAAACCTTTGTCAGCATATTGATTATATAATTATTTCCCTTCTAGTTAAATGTGCGATCTATTTTAGGTGTTACTGCTGTTGGAAGTCTACAATTAGTGGGGCTACTCTTATGTGGTAAAATCTTTTGTATCTGATTCTAAAACAGCAGTCTACAAGAAAGGATGAAGGTTTCTTCCCTTCAGGCTCCACATGGTTCATCCGCTAGAAGACATTTTAAAACATTGATCTGAGAAAAGGGTTGTATACAGCTGACGGGTTAGATATTTCTGAATAATTCCGACAAGGATATTTATCAACATGACTACACTTGTTCGGTTAATGTTTTGGTTTTTGTAAGATCTTGTGACGTTAGAGCAGTGGTTCCCAACCTTTTTTACATGGCGGCACACTATTGAGTTCTTTAAATTTTCGCGGCAGACCTATCACAAAAAATAAATATTTTCCACTCATAAAGCCTTTTTGCAATAAAATAATAAAAAACAAAGAATATTATATGAGAAGAATTTTTATTCACATAAATCAACATATCCTGTATTCAATATCGGGTATAAAATAATAATGGTGAATGTCAGTGGGAAAGTTAGATTAGCCTGAAATTGAAAAGATTAAAAATGGTTAGGAAAAGATAAAAAAAATGTTTGGAGCATTACGTAAAACCTCGCATAGTACAGTTCTGTGTTACAAGTTTTTGTCTTACAACCTGTGTATTTAGGAATCGTTTTGGTATCGAAATCGGGTCTGAATTATTCAGCTCCGATGCCGATTCCCGATACTTTGAAAAACTCCTGATATTCCGATTAATCGTCCCATGACTAATATAAACCATAATAATGCTTATCAATTAGTATGCGCGAAACGTTTAGATTCCAGAAATTCGGCGATTTTGAATTGAGCGGTGTCATCATGATTAAGAAATTGAATGTCTTTATTAAACAAAATGAAATTAAATGGCTTCTAGGTATTATCTCATCGCGGCACACCAGTAATCATTCCGCGGCACACCAGTAATCATTCCGCGGCACACTACTGTGGATGGGAACCACTGCGTGAGACAAATCTACTCCTATCGGGATCTGTACTAAATAAACAACAACAAGAAAAATTATTCGTCTATGTTAAATCTTATCTCTTATACAAATGTTTTTCTAACTGATCCATACATCGAGTTTTTTTAAGTGTTTCGAGTTAACTGAAAATTACATCTGTATACTTCTTCATTTATGTGCCGTCTCCAGTCAGGACGAGAGCAATTATGGCTCTTCACACTTTCCTGACCAATTGTACTTCTGAGTAAAATTTCACTTTTTGTTATCTCTCTTAATTCCAATTCTGCCAAAGAATGACAAGAACTCGTAGAGTCTTTTGTCACCTTCAATATATTTCCTGGGTATATCAAATTTTCCGAGCCCACGTTCCTCATTATGTGCCCCAGACATTCAAACTGTAACTTTCTGATTCATTCGTTTCCATTTTCTCGAAGAATTCCTCGTTGCTTTCATATTAAGTCCATGGTTTCCTCAGTAACCTTCGGTAGATACACATTTCTTATGATTTAGGTCGCTTTTTCATCTGCATTTACTGCCATATAAGAGGACTAATATTACATAACAGTTCAGTACTATTTTCATTGTTCCTAACTAAATTTTCTTGTTTCTTAATACTTTGCTTAGTGTTTGGAAGGCATCTTTCACTGTTTTAAGGCGACATCGGATTTTGGTGTCTCATGTTAAAACATTTCCTATGCATTCAATTTTTGTGCTTATTTGATTTTGATGTCTTCAATTGGTAATTAACATTTTGCGCTGTTCCTTTTAATGGCCACCATATATATATATATATATATATATATATATATATATATATATATATATATATATATATAGATATATATATATATATATATATATATATATATATATATGTATGTATGTATATTAGGTTGGTGCAAAAATAATGTCATTTTCTCACATGAAGTTGAACGTCAAAAAACGACATTATTTTTGCACCAACCTAATATATATATATATAGCATTGGATAGATAGATATTAATAGCCTTAGATAGATAGATAGATAGATAGATAGATAGATAGATAGATAGATAGATATGAATAGCCTTGGATAGATAGATATTAATAGCCTTAGATAGATAGATAGTGTTGTGGTAGGATCCACCTAATCTGCATAGGTGACTACCAACTATATAAATAGTGGTTGGTACCGGAAGGGAGAGGAGGAATCACGAGATCCAACTAGAGACTCTGATCGACTGCGACTAGTCAACACATTCTCCAGGAACGTCTTCCCAGAAATATACAGAAATACTATATGTACTTATTGTGTACACTTTCTTGTTATAATACATTCTTGTTCTAAGTACATTTTGTGTTGCATTATTATTCCATGCAATAGGCGAGATTCAACAATGAGTCAAGACTCAACAATGGCGACGAAGTATGGTTCATACGCCAAGTTTCAACAATGGCGACGAAGTAGAACGAACCATACGCTAAGTTTCAACAATGGCCACGAAGTAGAACGAACCATACGCCAAGTTTCAACAATGGCAAAGAAGTAGAACGAACCATACGGAAAGAAGAAAGAATTAATAGTGAGAGTTTTCAACAATTGGGACAAGTCATTGAAGAACCCAGGCTGAAAAAAAAACTATTAATTCAAAGTCCAACGTTAACATAACGACGAAGGATTCTGAACTTCTGGATATGTAGAACTCGTTAAAAGACGACTAAGCATAAAGGAACGTTCACTCAGAAAAATTGAAAGGTGTCGTAAACGAGTAACGGTAATGTTAAATTAAAAAATTATCTACAACGAGACACCCTCTAAAAAGAAAAATTGGCCGACTACAAAAACATGCATGGATTAAATGGAGCACAAATACACCGTGTCGACTTTGAAAGGTAACAAACTTTTAAAAATTTTTTTTTTTTAAATTATTTGTTCAACAATATAGTGACGAATTACCTCTGATAAGAAAATCAGACGTTGTCATTGCAATACGCGAACAGAAGTCGAAAACGAAAAAAAAAAAAAGTCCGACGCTCTCTGTTCACGAAAGAAAAAAAAATACCAAAGTTGATTAGCACGGGCGTGAATGTAAAAGCAAGACATAAAATAGAAAAGTCGTACGTTGTTTCGATTTTTTGGTCGGCTTATATGATATTCGTGGATACACAAATTAAAAGTATATTACTTGTTGCATGAACACAATCAGCTAAAAATGGAGGAACTATCCAAAGTCATAGCTGAATTATTCAAATCCCAGCAGGAACAGTTTGCCTTATTAATAAGGGAACAACAGATAGCACAGCAAACATTTCAAGATAAACAAGAAAAAATACAGCAAGAACAACTGATAGCAATGCAGAAATATCAAGAACGACAAGATGAAAGACAACAAAAATATCAAGAAAAACAAGATGAAAGATTTTAGAAATTCAAAAGTTAACACTGGAGAAATTAAACAACTATCAGGCAAATGAGGGAAATTCTTCATATTCTAATAACACCATATTTAATTCGCTGGAAACTTTCAACTATGTGCCAGACGAAGAAAAAACGTTTGAAGCGTACTTTAAACGATATGAAGATATTTTCTACACAGACTGTGAAAACTGGTCGAATTCAAGAAAAGTCAGTCTATTACTAAGAAAGCTAGGTACAGCAGAACATAGCAAATTTGTAGATTTTATTCTACCGAGAAAAACAACTGAATTGGAATTCTCGGAAACAGTGAAATTGCTAAAAGAGCTGTTTGGAGCAAATATGTCGCTTTGGCATAAGCGATGGTTATACATGAATGTCTATAAATCCGACGATCAGGATTACTTAACATATGCATCTATAGTGAATAGACATTGTGACAATTTCAGATTGGCAGAGATTACGGTTGAAGAATTCAAGTGCTTAATTTTTGCTCAAGGACTGGTATCCAGTAAGAGTGCCGAAATAAGACGTAGAGTTTTGTCTAAACTCGAATCTGAACAAGGCCTTACCCTGCAAAAGTTAGCAGAGGAGTGTCAACGGGCCGTAAGTTTAAAAAAAGAGTCGCAAAAAATCGAAGAAGCTGGCATTGCTTATATTAAAAAAATAAAAAAGCAGTCAAATTACCCATCAGAGAAAAATTGGAGAAAAAATTCAGCGTATTTTAATTATAGACAAGAAAATAAAAAGAACGAAAATAAAAAGGTCCCACCATATAATTGCAGACGTTGTAACGAAAGACATTGGGAGGTAAATTGCCCATATAGAAATAAGAAATGTTTCGTGTGCCAAAAGAATGGTCACAAAGGATCGTGTTGTAAAACGAAAAAATTCAAGAGCCGAATTAGACAAACAAATTCGAACATCAAATCAGATAGAGATTTGAGGAAATATGTGACGACTAAAATATTCAAAAAGAATATCAAATTTCAACTCGATTCGGGGTCAGATTTAACAATAATGAACGATAAAACATGGAAAATTTTAAAAAGGCCTACAATAATGAAGTCAACGAAACTCGCTCGAACGGTAACTGGAAAGCAAATTAACTTCGAAGGCGAGGTTGTACTTCCAATGAAATTGAATGGGATCGTTAAAAGAAATAAAAGTTTTCATTCTGAGAAATGGAGAAAACTTGTTGGGTACAGATTTTATTGAAACATTCGAATTGTGGGATAAACCGTTAAACTCATTCTGCAGAAAAGTAGAAAGTAATACGCAATCAAGACAGGACATTAAAGATGAATTAAAGAAAAAGTTTCCGGAAACCTTCACACCTGGTCTTGGAAGATGTAACAAGTTTGAAGCTAAATTTGAATTAAAATAAAATACTATGCCTATATTTAAAAAGAAACGTAACGTGCCTTTCGCAAATATAGAGAAAGTAGTAGTACCAAAAAAGTTGCAGAAAAGAATCCCACGGGACTTTCATATGGGTCACCCGGGGATTAATAGAACAAAAAGCTTAATGCGAAGCTTTGTATATTGGAAAGGAATGGATGTGGATATCGAAAACATGGTTCATCGATGTAAAGGGTGTGCGTTAGCAGCTAAAGCACCACCTATAGTACACAAACCATGGCCAAAGACGGATCATCCGTGGGAAAGATTACACATTGATTTCGCTGGTCCAGTAGAAGATTATTACTACTTAATAGTAGTAGATAGCTTTACAAAATGGCCGGAAGTACTACGCTGCAAAAAGCCTACGTCCAATACCACAACAACTTTTTTGCATGAACTATTTGCACGGTTCGGTGTGCCAGAGTGTATTGTGAGTGACAATGGTACACAATTCACTTCTGACGATTTTAAGGAATTTTGTGAGTTATATCAAATTAACCACATAACGACGCCGCCGTATCATCCGAGATCCAATGGACTCGCAGAAAGATTTGTAGATACGTTAAAGCGCGCTCTGAAGAAAGCCTCAGGAGTTCCAACGGAAAAGGCGCTTCAGCAATTCCTACAAGTATACAGAATCACGCCTAACCAGAGAACACCATCAAACATGGCACCAGCTGAACTAATGATCGCGAGGAAAGTTATGTCAGTGTTTGACAAGCTTGTGCCAGGAAGAAATAGAATAAAGAACACTATGTATACAGCTAGAAAAAGATACACCCCCGGAGAGAAGGTCTTTTTCAAGTGCTATAGAAACAACATTGAGTTCTGGGAGCGAGGCATAGTGGATAAGAGAATCGGTGACCTGCTTTACATAATAAAAGGGCCGAAGAATACTCATAAAAGGCACCAGAACCAACTCAAAACATGCTACGTGCTAGAGCATGAAGAAAGTATACCGGATGAGGAGGAAGATCCCATTGATGTAATGTATGATACTTTTCAAGTAGAACCTCCGCAGAGTGCTCCTGAACCGAGAAGATCCGGTAGGAAACGAAAGTTCACGGACCCATTGGACGTGAATCCAAAACGAAAAAGATATTGAAAAAAAAAACAGATATACATATGAACTATGCAAAGGGGATCTACAAAGAAATAACCATAATCATCATCCCATATAGAAGCCAGTTTGAAATCCAAAAGGATTCCAAGGCTTGGGAGGGGGATGTTGTGGTAGGATCCACCTAATCTGCATAGGTGACTACCAACTATATAAATAGTGGTTGGTACCGGAAGACGAGGAAGAGGAATCACGAGATC
>OZ038482.1:24979849-25039849 GCA_964036315.1 Acanthosepion esculentum
AAATAAATAAATAAATATGCTGTTTAATAAATAAACGGAGCGTCTATTCAAATATGAGTATCAACTAAAATAAGGTCTAAAGTTATCAAATCTATCGGATGAATAAATAAAATTAATTATATATATATATATACATATATATATATATATATATATATATATATATATATATATATATATATATATATATATATATATTATTTATTTTAACATACAATGTGTATTAACACATGCGATACCCTGTCTTCATCAGCTGCCGACCAGGGGTGATATCACGGTGGCTATGGCGGGACCGCCACCAGGAGCGTTTCCCACCAGGCAGGGTATGAAGATAAGCTAATTAATCGTTCCTATTTGTAAATTCTCGTAATGAAATAAATAAACGATTGCTCCTCGTTGCAGCTTCTATCCGTAATGAAAGTTCCTGAACGCGTTTGCCGTTACTGACGCGCTCGTAAAAATCATTATCAACGACCACGCAAATATTTCACTCGCGCATGTTAGGCCGTGATGTTGCGCGCGTTTTATTTGCTTGTTTTATATAAATACTAACAGTCAAAAAATTTTATTCCTCAACTTAAAATGATATTTTTAATGAATCAAGTTAAACCCCACAATGGTTTTACTTATTATGCTAAATACAAGTTTTCCTCAGTAACTTTGGCCTTAGTATAACCAGATAGCTTTTGGAAAATCGATTTGAAGGCGTTTTTCTCCTTTAGTACTTATCATGAATAAAACGTTTTCCAAATGTTACATTATAGCACAAATTGAACCCACATTATACTGCATTGTGCTAAATTACATCTTGCTAGATGCTACCTGTTTTACCTATGCTACCAATGTACCTTGCCCAGTAGTGAAATCTGTTATTCTTATTTTGTTTAAATTTAAACATAAATTATGCAACTTTCTTCCGAATTTAAACGTTTTTTTCCTCAACAAATTGCCCAAAACAAGTGAAGTTATACCTGAACGAAGACAAGAGATCATTACTTTTAAAAAAGCATGGATATTAAAGAAGAGAAATTTAAGAAAATTCCCAGAACTACAGTGGATTATATTATTAGGAGACATCAGAAAACAGGACAAAACAAGACCAAAAGTAAGGCTGATAGACCAAAAGCAACGACAAGAGCAGAGGTCAATTTCATCAGCGTCACCGGCTCGCGTCACAGAAGGCTGACTGCTCCAAACATCACTGCATAATTGAACCAATGTCGTGTCAACATCCACTGTGAGGAGAAGACTATGAAGCTGGCCTATATGGCAGAATTGCTGTCAAGAAACTATTGAGGAATTAAAATAATATCAAAAGGGCGAAGGCGCACAAAGACTGCACTTCGTACCGACGAATCAAAGTTCGAAAACTTTGGGTCAAATAGGAGGGTTTATGTGCGGTAAAGAGTTGGTGATAGGGATGCAACCGCCTGTATCACACCAACTGTAAAGCATGGAGGAGGCTGTCTTATGGTGTGGGGGCTTTTACCAAGTGCAAAGTCGAAATTTGGATCAAGTGAAGGGAAAATTGAATCACACCGGCTCTCACAGCATACTGCAGCATCACATGATCTCATCTGAAACGCAGCTTTTTAATGACCCAAAGCATACTAGTCAACTCTGCAAGAAGTACATTAAAAGCAAAGAGGAACAGCACGTCCTTTAAATGATGCCTTAGCCGGTGCAATCAGCGGACTTAAATCCCATTGAACTGGTGTTAATTGAACTTCACCGAAGAGTCAAAGTTAAACAACCTACAAGTGCGGCTCACCTCTGGCAACTCTGGGCAGAACTATCTTCAGACTACCCCCAGTTTTTGTTGGAAAGAATTCCGAGAAACTCTGAAGAAGCGATAGCTGCCAAAGGGGGTCATGAAGTTTTTTGTAGTTTTTTGCTTTAATTTTTATTTTATACAGCCCATTGTGTCGCTTAACTTGTTTCATTGAAAATAACACTTTTAGGATAAGAAATAAAAAGTTTTGAGGATAGCTTAATACTTTTGACTGGTAGTATATATATATATATATATATATATATATATATATAAGTGAACATAATATATATATATATATATATATATATATATATATATATATATATATATATATATATATATATATGTAAAAGTGAACATTGAAGTCAACACTTAGAGGTGACAGTCTGTTTCATGCTTGGCGCAATCGTCAGGCCACGAGTGCTGTTTATTTTCTCGGGTATTTATATATACGGGTCAGTGTTGCATTTTGGATAGTCTATTTTGGCGGTTAGTCTGCCGGAAGTCGTTTATTTGTTTATTTAATTATTTGGGTTATCTTATATATTTATTTTTTATTTTAATCGGTGTTTTTATTAACGTAATATAAATTTGTTTATATCGATTATTTAATAGTTTTGTTTTGGTTTGGTAAGATAATTAAAGCTATTTATTCAAATTTGGGGTGGATTGGTGTAGTTTATTCTACCTATTATTTTGGCGGGAGCAGTTTTTAATTTTTATATTACTTCATGTAATTTATTTGGATTGATTATTTTTATTTGTTTTTTTTCTAACGGTTAATTTATCGGGATCGGTTTTTAGTTTGTTTAATTATTTCAATTAATTTAGATTAATTTATTTTACTTGTGTTTTTATTATTTATTTATTATACAATATATTTTTATTTACTCTTTTTGGTTGTCGATTTTTAAGTAACGTAGTATTTTTTCCTTAATTTTATCGTTATATAACAGTTATAACTATGTTTTTCTCCGTTTTTTGGTTTGATTTTATGGTCTAACTAATATTTTGGTCATAATCGTTTGTTAACTTGTTTATTATTTACTTTATTTATTTGGGTTCATTAATTTTGTTTTTTATTTATTTATTTATTCTATTTCGTCTATTCTAAGGGGTGTGATTTGGTAATTTGTTTGGGTCAATTTATTTTACTTATTTCATTGTCATTTTGTTTGTTTAGTTATTTTATTTTTTTCAGTTTTCGATTTTTAAGTGACGTAGTAAAAATTTATTTTCATGTTGGCAGATGAGCTCGGATCGTTTATTTAATAATTTATTTTGGTCTGGGAAGGTAATGATAGCTATTTTTTCCTCCAAGGAAAAGTTAGCAAGTTTTGTATTAATTGGTTGTAGGCTGATGATCTTTTCCTTATTTTCCAAGATATTTTTGTGGTGATGTGCGTTTTTTTTATTTCCCAGATATACTTAGCAAGCATTGTGCTGTTCGCATATTTACTATTTGTGAAAGATGTTTTGTGTACATACTTTCTTTGTTTTCAGGGTCCTTCAGTTACTCCTATGTATACTTTTTCTTCATTATCTGGTGATTTTATCGTGGCTTGGCATATTACGTTGTTTTGGAAACAATTACCGTTTAAGGGACATTCGTTCTTTATTCTGCAGTTACACGTGGGTTTAATTCTTTCGTGTTTTGTTGATAATTTTCCTGTTGTGTCTTTTTTATTATATGTGCCATGTTCTCGGTGCAACTGTAGCTGATTTTTACTGAATTTTTGTTGAATATTTTGTGTAGGATGCTCGATTCCGGGAAGTGTTTGTGTAAGAGTTTGAAGAATATTTTTCGTACGTTTGTTTTTACATTTTTTCTGGACGGTGGGTTGAACCATATGACATTTCTTTTCCTGTTGGTCTTTTCCGTGTTCTGTGGTGAGTATGTGAGTGTCACTGGGAATCCACTATCTTTTAGGGCTGTTTCGTAGTCTTTTAACTTTGTTAAATATGGATTCATTGGAGGAATTGTAGGAAAGCCTGTGGTTGATCGATTTTGGCATCTGTTTGATTATAGAAGCCGGGTGATTATATAACCATATATATATATATATATATATATATATATATATATATATATATATATATATATATATATATATATATATATTCAATATTGAATAGGCGACAGTCTATTTCATAATAAGCGCAATTGTATTATTTTAACGGTTATTTTCGTATGTGTGGTTTGTTAATTAGTTTATTAATTACTTAGTTTATTTACTTATATATTTGTTTGAATTAATTTATTTTACTTGTTTTTGTTTTTTTGTTTTTTTTATTTATTTTCATGTATTCTTGATCGTTTTCAGTTTCCGATTTTTAAATAGCGTAGTAAATTTATTTTTATGTCCCCATTTTGAGTTCCGATCGTTTATTTAGTAGTTTGTTTTGGTCTGGGAAGGCATATATGACTATTTTTTCTCAGGGCAGAGTTTACAGATTTTGTATTGACTGTTGTAGGCTGATGTTCTTTTCCTTATTTTCCATAATATTTTGGTGTGTTTTGATGGTTTTTCTTTTAATCTCCTAGTTATATGTAAAAAAAAACATTGTCCGGTTTACGTATTTAGTATTTGTAAAGGATATTTTGTGTGTGTAGTTTCTTTGTCCCCAGGGTCCTTCAGTTACTCCTATGTTTACCTTTCTTCGTTATCTGCTGATTCTACACTGATTTTTTATTATTTGTGTCATGTTCTATTTGGAACTTTGACTGAGTTTTACTGTTTTTGTTGAATATCTTGTAGAGAGTTCTTGATGGGAGGAATTTTTTGTGTATGAGTTCAATGAATATTTTTCAGAATTTGTTTTTACGTTTTTGTTATACGGTGGGTTGAACCATATGATGTTTCTCTTTCTGTTGGCTTTTTTGTGTGCTGTGTATGTGAATGTTGCTGGGAATCCACTTTCTTTTAGGACCGTTTCATAGTTTTTCTTAACTTCGCTGAATAAGAATTCACTGGAAGAATTGTCGGAAAGCCTGTGTTTAATTGATTGTGGTATCTACTAGACAATTGATGGCGGTTAGTTAGAAGATGTTTGTGTATATAGAGTGGTTTATCATTAGGTTTCCTGTATGGTTTTTATGTACGTTTTCTTAGTGTTATGGTCCAGGTTCCTTGTACCACGGTGATAGTCCAAGGTAGCACCAATGAAGAATAACTCGAACACAGGTATGGAATAACACAGATATATTACAAACAGAATATGTACAAAAGAAGTAGAAGTGTTAGTAATAACAATCAGGTTAGGTTAGAAAGAACTATGTTGTCTCGAAGTATCACTATTCCAATGTCTTACAGTAATCGTCTGACGCGACTCTGTCTCTGACTGACTGACTCACACGATGTTCAGCAACACGACCACGTGCGTCGAATGTGTCACAAGGCCGGTTTAATGTGGGCTCACCGAGCCCGTAGTCTCGGTCAAAAAATGCCCGTAGAACGCGTATAAACGGGATCGGGTTGGTCAACCTCCCCGAACAAGGCTCTGCCCTTCGGCGGAGCCTCGTCCGGGTTCCTCTCTGCCCAGAGGCAGAGAGTTCGACCGTCTAGCCGAGTCGTCCAAAAAGAACTGACTGACACGATGTTCATTAACACGCCCACGTGTGTCAAATGTGGCAAAAGGCCGGTTTAATGTGGGCTTTCCGAGCCCGTAGGCTCGGGCAGAAATTGACCGTAGAACCCGTATAAACGGGATAGGGTTGGTCAACCTCCCCGAACGAGGCTCTGCCCTTCGGCGGAGCCTCGTCCGGGTTCCTCCCTGCCTAGAGGCAGAGAGTTCCCCTCTGCCTCAGAGGCAGAGAGTTCGTCCGAATAGGTGAGACGTCCAAAAAGGACTGACTCACACGATGTTTAACAACACGCCCACGTGTGTCGAATGTGGCACAAGGCCGGTTTAATGTGGGCTTTCCGAGCCCGTAGGCTCGGGCAAAAATTGCCCGTAGAACCCGTATAAACGGGATCGGGGCGGTCAACCACCCCGAACGAGGTTCTGCCCTTCGGCGGAACCTCGTCCGGGTTCCTCTCCGCCCAAAGGCAGAGAGTTCCCCTCTGCCTAAGAGGCAGAGAGTTCGACCTGATAGGTGAGACGTCCAAAAAGGACTGAATCACACTACTGCTTCCTCTTGAGGCGCAGTATTTATGGTGTACGAAATAGTCCATTACTAGTATGGGTAAGTTCCCATAATACGTAGTTTGAAGATGACATCTAGAAAATCTACTTCGTTTAGATTAGTTTTATGTCAAATTCGAATCCCATATTTTCTATTATTTTTAAATACGCTCTGTACCTCATATATGAGTTCTTTAACTCATAAATATAGTATAAATTAAAACTATATTTTATATATATATATATATATATATATATATATATATATATATATATATATATAAACATATATTGTTAAATATAAAAGACAATGAATGTCTATTATATCTGATGATGAGCCGTTCTAAAGTTCGTATGTTTGCTCTAATTTCGGGTGAAAATAAGGTCTAAAATTGTACATCATTAGGATATTATTATTAATTTGGTCCTTGATCTAAGCTTTTGAATCCCATGAGCCATCTTCAGATTGCTTATAAGAACATTTAAACAGAGATATTCAGCATAACAAAGCACCGTCTTCCCTGATGAACCCCACCCTGATTGACCTTCTCTTCATGGATGTAGCAGTACTCACCATGCTTGGACAATTGCGGGTTGCTGAGGCTATTTAACTCAAAGTTGGAGGTTTTAAATTCAGAGTTGGCCTTCTCCCTAACCGGTTGTCTCACAAGACCAGTTTTATCTTATATGCCCATAGCTTGTGGTAGGAAAGATGAATTCATACCTTTCTCAAGGATATTTACACGTAAGTGAATGAAACAAACTCGTCTGGAGTTCGAACTCCGACCCCTGATTCCTCAATCCAAGCCGCTATCCATTAATCCCACCTGCCACCACATATATCAAACTTTATACATATATGAATGAAACATAACATATACCTAACTCAAGTTCTAATCATAAGGTTGAATATAGAGCGAATAGTTAAATCAAGCTCTAAACCTTTACGAGTTAAACTTAATTCTAAGCCTAGGTTTGAAATAAAACATACTTGAACTTAACATCGGTCTACATTTCTGGGATTACTATGACTATTTTCACTTCATTTACATTGACATGGACTAAATAAAATGTTAGGCTCGAAATTCCAACAAATATCACCTGAAGAAGGCTGGAGTGTACAACGGCTGAAACGTCGTGAATATGGCAATAAAAATGAGGACAAGAGCCAGATTAATGTAAAGAGTGTGAATACTTAAACTTAGCTAGTGTTTGCAGTATACTTCGTAGGAGTAAAGATGATTAATTTGTTTAGGAAACCATTTTTTTAGATTAATAGATTTTCTGTGTCTGTTGACTAAGCAGGTGTTGTAGCTATAAGAATTTGGTTTACTAAAGATATCACTCGCACATTCATTATTTTACCAACAGCTTGAGCTTGGGCTTTTTTTTCTAACTGTAATAATATGACATAACATGAAAATCTGTGGAAGATATTGAAAAGTCATTGAATGTTGGGAAGAATATGTTGGTTATTTCGAAAGAAAATGAACAAGAAATAACTTGAAGATATTGTCAATATAAGAACAAGCAAAATGGCTTTAAGAATTTCAAAAAGAGGGGTTTCAGAAAAATTAAAAGTGTTTAAGCTAAGAAGGGTATTTTATATGACCGCTCCTGACTTGTCATCTCGGCTTTCTTCACTTTTCTCTGCTCTTACGGAGCTTTCTTTTACTCTTTTTATAAATATTTTCATAGCAATTTTTCTAGTGACATTTCGTCTTTGGTGCCTCAACTTCATGAAATTAAGTCTAGTACTAGATTGGCAACTAAATATCCCCATTTTACTATTGAAATTGCTAGATGTAACCGTAAGATCTATTCTAATATTTACTTCTCGAAAGTCTGCCTATCGTCCGATTCAGACTCCTGTCTGGTCATTTGAACAGAAGTAGAGATTTATTATTTGTTTTTTGTTTGGAATTGGGTTTCCGCTTCCTTCTAAAGCGTTTTACTCCTCTTTAACTTCCGGTGGTTTCTTTCATCTTGGCGCATTATCACCTAGTTTGGAGTAGTGCCTATTACTCTGTAACCCTCTATCTCGAGTGGCTCTTGAACCTTGTACAGGGCGAATATTGTAAAAATAAATCTTCTGGCTTCTTGGTTTGCTGTCAACATCAAACGTCATCCTGTCCTTTTATTTGTGTTTTCTACTCCTTAACGTATTCTCATTTTCTTCCACTCTCAACAACCCCTTGCATCTTAGTAGCTTTATCACCTT
This sequence comes from Acanthosepion esculentum, assembly GCA_964036315.1. Taxonomy (NCBI): domain Eukaryota; kingdom Metazoa; phylum Mollusca; class Cephalopoda; order Sepiida; family Sepiidae; genus Acanthosepion; species Acanthosepion esculentum. The sequence continues at coordinate 24,987,970 of OZ038482.1, forward strand.
GCTTGGGTGAAATAACTCAGTGCCGCCATATTTGGTGCTATTATTTTATTGACATATACACGTAGTATTTGCAATAATGTTATCGGAAATTGTTATTTTTAGATAAAGCACGATTAACGATTATTCATTTTTTACTAGAATTTTTTTCGTCTTAATTTCACTTGCTTTTTATTGCAAGTATTCAAATTTTAACTCAGTGGCTGTCAGTAGACAGTTTAGATCATAAATGAAAAATAATAAGCTCTTGAAAAGATTAGAACTTGAATACGTTTTACCACAGAAAGATTATCTTTAATATGATCGTTGGTCTTACTGAGTTTGGAGAGTTTAATGGTTGTCTATTACTTAAATTCCTCAATTTGATGTACATTTATTGCTTCCATACGACAGTATTCTTTGTAATAGTATCTTTAATTTTTATTAGACGAAACATTGTCTAACTATTATAAATTCTTTCATCTTAATTTAGTTTGCCTTATAATGCCGAAACCAAGCAAACTATAAAGGCATTAAAATGTCATTAAAACAACGAATCGAAAGTTAAAAGGCTATAAATATCTAATCTTCAAAATTGAAGTGAAAGTAAAACGCTGTCCTTCTAGACATACAACGCGACTTTCGCCCAGCCTTCCCACCGATCAGCCAATGATCTACCCAACATTGCATTTTGGTTCTCCATCTCGCCAGTGACGGAAGCTGGCAATGGCCGCGCTGAATTGTCACAAGATGAAAGTTAAACGACTCGTCGAGAAATAAGATCGCGTACCCACTATCCCATATTATATGCAGTTGTTTTATTCAAGTCTCCACCTGCATTTTGGGGCGGTTACCTAGGTGATACCTGGGGAAATGTCTTCTATGTCAGCTCTTCCCGCTCTACCAACTCCTCGCCTATCTCACTCATCCCGAAGAAATGGACAAAACTATCTCCGATCCATGACTGTTAATGTCCAGCACTAACCGGATATACCCTATTTCCGGTTTTGTTGCCACTTGATCCCTGAAAATCCCTTTACTGCCCATATCAGCGGCTAAAGTTTATTAGTTATTCGTACTTATAGTCCAGAATGGGTGATACTTGGGAAAATGTCTGCTATGTCAGCTCTTCCCTCTCTAGCAACTTCTCGCCTATCCCAGTCATCCCGAGAAAAATGATAAAGATTTTAGAACAGAAACCGTCAAGGAACTCGTACTTATAGTCCAGAATTAAAGAAAAAAGTCTCCGAAATAACGAGGAAAGAAGACGCTGAGAATTTAACACTCAAAGTACACATTGAACGCATCGAGTAACCTGATTAATGGTTATATCGGAATGGATTTAAGAACAAGAACAAAGTGGATTGCCAAAGATTCAAAAACTACAAGATGTTGTCGAGAGCAATGATCTTCCGCATTCTGAAAGCACTTAGCTTATAAAAGAGAAGTTGTTGCAAGTACTCGGCTTGAGATTCACCGTTTATTATTAAATAAGGAGGTCCGAAATATAATAACCGCAAGACAAGTGCGAAAACGAATATGCTGTCTCGTGGATCCTATCTTAACTGCTCTTCCAGAAGTAAAGATCTTACGGTTTACTTTTTAAGAGCAAAAGCAAAACGGCTTGTCAATTCAATTCTCATGCATATAGGTTATTCTGTATTTGCGATCAGTACTGTTTACTAATTGCCGCTGATTGACGGTCCCGGTAATTGAGACGAAAAGCAACCGAGAGAAAGAGAGATGAAGGAAGCACTTGCCGACAGTAACTGTTCATTCGTCTGTGCATACATTTTGACCAGCTTCATATAAAAACAGAAATCCTATGATCAAAATGTATTAACCAAGAGCAGAGGTCTCTAGATCGATTTAAAATCCGGATAATTAATCGACTGCAACACCCCACCATAAATAGATACATAGTGTGAGAGTGTGATAGAAAGAGAGATAGTCTTATCTGCCCGTCAGGATGAATGCTGAGGGTATTTTGATAGACAATTCCATATAGTGTAGCAGAAGAAATTGATGTTGGGAATTAAAGCCATTCCCTGGGGTTCTGTTTTAATCCCTTGACTCCGGCCAGCCACTGATGTCATTAGCTTCCAATTGAGTTTGATTAAGTTAACGGAGGAACGTTGTCGTGAAAGCCGGAGAAAGTTAAATGCAACGGATTTCAACTGTTAACGCATCGATAAAGCCTCGCTATCCGATGACCGGAGAAATATTTAGAGTATATTGTTGTGTGTAATCTGCGAAATATGTGACAAAAGTTGATGGTGGGTAGCTTTATATTCGATGGTCAATGTATTGCGTTAACATCTCTGAAAAAAGTAATCACCATAATATCTGGTGTAATAGCTTTACAAGGTGAAAATGTTTTACTAGATTTTAGAAGTATTTTACTAATATTTACTTACGTTTGAGACACTTGTTGATCTGACGAGGCTATTTAAGAAAGAAGCTGGAATTTTCTGGTTAATGTTTTGGCATTGCAGTAATTTGCGGTATTGGGTTATACTACTTCTGGCGCAACCTATTCTATGTTCATTTTCCTTATTACCTATACTAAACCTGTCACAACTACCCCGAGGTATCCAAAGTGTTTAGTATTTACTATTTTTATAATGGATTCAGGGTAGTTGATGTGTTTTCTTTTATCTGGTTCAGTTATTTGTTTGTAATTCTGTAACACCAGTTCACAAGGTTCCAAGGAGAATGGTCCTTGCTAAGACCTACAGGTTTGATTCACTCAAAACCATTTTTAATCATTGATCAGATAAAGCTGCCGTTTACAACTGACAGTTTAGATATTTTTTAAGCATCCATACGAAAGTCTCGGTCTGACAAGACTGAGAACAAAGCTAAAGTTTTCAGATCAATGTTTTGGCTTTGCAGAAATTTGTTGTTTTGAGCGAAACTAACTCTACCACACAGATATGTTTCCACAGAAGAATGCTGAGTATACTCTGGCCGGAGCATTTTAGCAACAAAGAAGTTTAAAGGAAAATGGAAACGAAGGGAAAAATTATACATAAAATCAGGAAAATAACTGAAATTTCTGGGATACATAATGAGAAAAAAGACCTGGAGAATTTAACACTCACAAGACTTATTAAACGCAAGAGGAACAAAAGCAAGCAGTGAGCGACATATCTAACTGTTGTAATCTAGAAAATATTACTGAATGAGGAATAACCAAAACAAAGGTTGGAAATGAAAATGGTAATCTATATAACATCAACAAAATACAATACTCGCCAGCGGCGTGAAGCAGGTAAACCACTGCTAGTGGTGGACTACATAGACAACATATTACCCCAAATTAAAATAGTGCCCAATGTATTTATGAAGACTGGGACATATCCATTAGCTTTCATAGGTAGGTGTATAAAACTAACGACCTAGTGTAAATAGATGACAAAACAGATTTGGGTAGTGATAGTAAAAAGACAAATATTGCTACGAGCTAGAAAGAATGGGAAGCTATGGAAAGCAATAATATTCATCAGAGTCTGTCTATATTTCTGAGATGAGGTATTATGTACAGTATTTACATTAGTCGGACTATTGTCCTCATCTTTGTCGCCATATTTGTCACAACGTTTCGGCCGTTGTACGCTCCGGCCTTCTTCAGGTGCTTGGAATTTCGAACCGAACCCTTTATTTCGATCACTGGGGTAGTCTGTTCTAGTTCCACGAGCCATGTTTGATGGATGTCAGTTATCAGTTATCTCCTGGTAATTTTTCCCTCTGAAAGTTCTCCACTGCCTGAACCGGGTATTGAACTCACACTCCTTGGGTCTGTCACTGGATCTAACCAACGCCTTTATCCACTGTACCATGTGTCCTAAAAATAAAGGGTTCGGTTCGAAATTCCAACCACCTGAAGAAGGCCGGAGCGTACAACGGCCGAAACGTTGTGACAAATATGGCGACAAAGATGAGGACAATAGTCCGACTAATGTAAATACTGTAAATAATATTCATCTTCTAAATGAACACGGTACATAGAAAAAGAATTAATGACGAATTGTATATTAGTATGTTAGCGCTGTAGACCCCTTTATGAAATCTAGGGTCGCAGCTTCAGCATAGTGTGGTTTCTGTAGCAAGTAAGAATTTTACGAGAGAGAAGCGTTACCCTCACCCCTAACCGGTTTTGAAAAGACCTAATCTTGATAATTAGGCAGGGCATAAATAGCCGCGTCAAGAATGCGCAACGATGCTTAAATTCTACTGCAATATTTGCATATTATAAAAAAAAAAATGCTTGCAATAATCTTCATCACTTCTAATATTAATACTGTCAGCATTATTATTCCCAAGTCTCTTACATTGTAATTAACTTTGATCAGCTCCCGTACAGCCCACTTTACGATTCATCCGGTCACTGAGCGTCTTTTGCTGACCTGTGGCCAGAGGGCAGCAAGTCCAGTCTGCCAAGTGACACGAGTGCAGTGAGGAGAAAATGTGATAAAATTCGATCGGCTGGAAAATGAGACACTTTGCCTTATCGTAATGTCAAAGTATGGCAGTACAATCGATGTTGACATGCGACTGCAGTTGTATGAGTAAGTCTTTTAAATAGGGCAACAACTCCTGAAGTGGGTGAGATGAAGGAGATTACTGGAGATATGCAGAACGGGAGAAGAGATAGTCAGAAGAGAAAAGAAGAAGGGGGCGATTTAATGGAGGAATTAAATAAACGGAAAGAAAGAAGAAAAAGATTAAATGTAAAATGGGTGCGATGAAAGCGGAGAGTAGGAAAATAAATAAAATGGTCTGAAAGAAAAAAGAAAGAAAGAAAGAAAGAACGATAAACAAATAGGAACAGGACAAAAGTAATAAAAAATGGAACTGGCCATATAAATATCACACAAATGAAAGAAAGAAAGAAAGAAAGAAAGAAAGAAAGAAAGAAAGAAAGAAAGAGACTAGGATTAAAAAGAAACAAAAATACAAGAAAGAGACGGCTAAACAAAAGAAAGAAAGAAAGAAAGAAAGAACTATAAACAAATAGGAACAGTAGTAAGTGAAAACAAAATTTAAAAATTAGAACAGGCCATATAAACATCACAAGAATGAAAGAAAGAAAGAAAGAGAGAGAGACAGAGAGACTAGGATTAAAATGAAACAAAGTACAAATGAAAGAACAAATAAACAAAAGCAAAAAAGCGAGCAAGAAAGAAAGAAAAAAGAAAGAAAGAAATAGGAACACGAGTAAGTGAAAATTAAATTAAAAAATAGAACATGCAATATAAATATCAAAAGAAAGAAAGAATGAAAGAAAGAAAAGGAAAGAACAAGAAAAAAGGCAGAAATATGAATGAGATGTAAATAAAGACAACACGTTTAATGAATAATTGATTCTAGAGGAAAAATCTTGGCTGAAAAACAGATAAATGCCACAAGAAAGGAAAAGGGACATTTAACACAAAAAAGATCAAAGAAATGTTAGTCCTTAGAAAGAAAGAAAGAAAGAAAGAAAGAAAAACAAGAAAGTGATAAAGATATAAAAAGAAAACTTATTTAATGAAAAGGTGATTCGAGATTAAAATAATAAAAACATCCTTTTTTTTCTCGTGACGGAAAGAAGAAACGAATATTTTGGATGAAATAATAAAGAAAGAAAGAAAAAAGGATTATAAAATTGCGAAGATAAAGAAATCGTAAAAAGAAATTTGCTATTAAAAAAAGATTTTTAAAAAACTAGAAAAAACTAAAATAACACCAAATGAAAACATTTCCCACGAAAGACGGAATGTTGCCACTATTGCCTTAAACGATATTTTTAGTGAACCGCTATCGGTTTTCTGATTTAAGTTTCAATTTCTCTTCAACTAAAGTGAATAATGTAGAAATTGAACGATCATTTCGAATATGATGAAACTGAAAGAACGGTTCAAATTGACAGCCTTTCCCAACTGAAAAGTTTCGTGTCATTTTTTCTAGAAATTTTATTTTTCCATTAAGCGATGTAATGAGACATTTCCAAACATACAATGTCTTCTTTTTCTTCTAAAACCATTTCCACGCGTTGAAGACTTTTTTAAAGTTTAAAATTATTCATAATATTTTATTTGTATTTCCTTTCCATACTGAAGAAATATCCAAGCACATTTTCTTTGCAATATTAAAACTATGCCCCTTTCTCTATAGCCGAAGATTTTTTCAATTGTTTCACCCCAAGCAAGACGATATTCATTAGAATGCAGGCGATTACAGGGAGTGAGTCAGAGAGAATGATAGGACTGAAAATGGGGAGTATTGAAGTAAGGACAAAAAAGAACAGTTTTCAAGAAGAAAGAAGCTAGCGGTTGATGTTGCATTTAAAGTTTGGAGATTGTAGTTATCAGGGAAGCAAGAAATCGGAAGCGAGTTCCATGGGTACGAATTCATTTATTCGAGGTACCAAGGTACCATGGCAGGGAGAGAGCGTGATTAAACGAAAGCACTTTTATTGAACCCATTAAAAATCGAAGTTAAAATTTAATCAAATAATTGAACCCATTAAAAATCGAAGTTAAAAATTTAATCAAATAATTGAACCCGTTAAAAATCGAAGTTAAAATTTAATCAAATAATTAAACCCATTAAAAATCGAAGTTAAAATTTAATCAAAACATATACACAAAAGAATATTCCACATTAGCTAAGTAGTCTGCTCATCTGTTCAGTGTTTGGATTCAGGTAAATATCAACATTCGAATGCTGATTTTCAAGGTAGTTATTTTCAAAACAGGCGCAACAGATTCTTCTAGCGGAAGCTTTTCGAAATAGCTTTACATCTTACTAAGGTTCAATTATTTTCTATGTTTCCGATTCCCTTCAGAACGTTGACAATCATGGGTCTCCACAATTTCCTTTCTTTTATATTAGCTCTGAATATTTTTTCTCTAAAACCCTCTCCAGCCATCCAATTACTCAAGCACACTATGTTGGTTATGCGTTGTTTTTCTCTGTCAAACTTGCCATCAATCTATTTAGTGAGCATAAGTTTTTCCACGCCCTTCTCATGATTTTGTGCCCTAGTAATTTCAACTGAAAGTATCCTTTTAGTTTTTAGTTTTTTCTAAAACTTCGTATTTGCTCATATGTTTGGCTCATAGTATTCACAGTATCCTTCGGTAGAACCTAATTTCTGTTGGCCAAAATCTCGTCTTCATCTGTGAGGAGATTGTCAGCATTAACTGCCATATCGAGGGAATGATAATACATAAGAGCTCAGTACTCTTTTCTTTGTTTCTAACAAGGTTTTCTTGTTTCTTAATCTCGTGCTTACCTTTTGGTAAGCATCTTTTGCAATCCCAATGCGTCTTGGGATTTCAATGTCGTTTTTTTTCCATCCTCCGTTAAAACACATGTTTTCTAAATGTCAATAATTTACGCCATTTCTATATACGCTATACATCCAATAAGCTTGTCGCTTCATCGTATTGTTATAGGTAACGTGTTTACTGTAGTGAGGTCAGTACCCACTGAGTATCTGACGTTGGTGTTTTTGTGTTGTATTGAAGTCTGCTTTATACCGAGTTATGAATCAGATAAATTTTCATTTATTTTTAGAGATTATTTTACCATTTCACGCCAAGCCAGGTGTGGCTTCAGTTCGCCTGTCGTTTGCGATACCTGAAATGGATTAAAGTGCTTGCTTACTTTTCCAGACCCCCGCTCTACCAACTGAGCTGTCGCGAGTGACATCTTTCTTATTCGCTCGTTCTCGTTAGTACGCACGTACGCCGTCACGCCAGCAAAAGATATATATTTATTACTGTATAATTATACAATAATTATGGCGGCACAACGCCAAAAGGGGAAGTGGGGAGAGGCTGGTCATCACTAACTACCTTATAGCTAGCTAATGTGATTCGCGGCCCTTCCACTCATTACAATTTCCACATTCACCATAAAAACTCGCCCGTCCCTAATCAATTCTCCATACACCATAATACCGCACCCTCTCAAGGGGGTCCTACAAAACGCGCCCCATGCCATAAAAATCTGATGATGCTAAATTTTATAATTAAAAATCTATGGAGGACTAAAATGAGAAGAGAGGGCATGAACCCCCAAACAAACTAAACATAACTAAAGTTAGTAGGACTCGCCCAACCCTCAAAAAAGGAGATGCAGCTGTATTCTACCCATTGGAGAAAATCAAGAAGCTCTCTCCCTAAGGAAGTGGGAAAGGAGAAAATATATACGGGCATGGGGAATATAAAAGCTGAGCCAGTCGAGATGAAAGAGGAGCCAAAACAAACTGGGGAGGTTGGGAATCCAGACTTGGAACATAACCAAAGATGCAGCCGGGAGCAGGACAGGAACAACACTTATTCACATTAACTAGGTACATAAAGCTTGGGACTGTCGAATGCAAGCGATTTTTTATCAGTTCTAATCTCCATCTTGAGTTGATGTTCAAAGAATCGGATTAGATCCTGATGAGAAAGACGATTGCCTCGCAAGACTTCCTCCATTCGCGTCGTCCAAATCACCATTCAGACCGTAGCCAGTAGCGATAGAAACACCATTCGTTCCACCCCAGATGATGGGGGAGACGCATTGTCACACGCGTATGCGCGATCAATGAGCACCTACTGTTCGGGAGCGAGACGAGCCGTCAACTCGGCGACATGGTCCCATAAATGTCGGACCCGGGAACGATGGTAGAAGGCGTGCGAAGCCGTTTCTTCTAAACCAAGGTCACACCGTTCACAGTCTGGCAAATCCGCCAAGCCCCATATGAAGGCATTTTCATTGAGAGACAACCGATTCCGAGCCAATCGCCATGTAAGCGAAAACGCAGGGTTACTGAGATAATCCGCCGCTGGCGTCCAAGACCAGAAAGAGCGAAACTCCTCCTCCGACAAGTCGAGCCGCTCACGTAGAGGATCCTTTGCGACCTCCTCCACTAAATAACAATAGAAGACCTTATCTCGGGAAAGGTCACTGGAACCAGGAATGATCGACAAGGCGGACAGACACTCGCGACGGAAATCCGATTGATCCCGGTGTTTACGACGGCGCTCAACCCGCCAGATGGGTGGGGACTGATAATAAGGAAAGGGAACGCGTCTCAAGCAATCCAAGCTATAAAAAATCAATGAGCAGCGTACGAAATCCAAACTCGAGACGAGTTTATGACTCGCCAAGTGTGACATTCCCAGACCCCCTCACCCTTACACGGACGTTGTGCACAGACTTCTCTGTCGACTTGATGCTTGCGTCCTCTCCATAAAATGATCCTTACAGAGAGGAAGTACGGACAATCGATAAAGGACAATCGGGAAAACGTATGTTGCACACGTCTCCGCCCAGCCCTTCACGGACAAATTCCGTCGACGCCAAGTCTGACCGGCCGCGTCGACCTTTGATCGTACTTCAGACCAATTTTTCTCTAGCAGGAGGTCGGGTCCAACCAGACTCCAAGAGAACGGACAGGACCGTCCGTCCAACCAAAGCGTCCCGGAAGATCGAACCCCTTCCAGGCACCTAACCGCAAACCGGACAACTTGTCGCTGTTTATCTTGGCCCCTGTCACCTTATCGTATTGATCAAGCAATTTCAACACAACCTCAACGTCGCTGCGGGATGGCACGAAAGTAGATACATCATCGGCGTACGCGGAAACCCTGGCTAGAGTCACTCCAGGAACGGCGATTCCACGTAGGCCGGGCTGCACGTCCTGTCCCTCAGCCGGCGAAGGGGAGGCTCCAACACCAAAGCATAAAGTAGGGGCGACAGTAGACAACCCTGACGAATCAACCTAGACAGCGCAATAGCTCCCGACAGCTTTCCTCTATTTTGAATAACAGTTTTTTTTTTCTTTTTTTCCTTTTTTCCCCTGTCTGGGTGTGGCAGGGTGGAAGTGGATGGAAGGCTAGGTGTGGAAGTGGACGGCTGGGGATATGATGAGTCAGAAGGTGTGGAATTGGGCGTGTTTGGAGATGTGGGAGTGGTGGGAGGGAACGGCCCTGCTTTTGACTACTTCCAGGAATCACCAGGGGCCTTGCCAGTCTCTGACTATACTGTAGTTGCTGCTGTCGCTGTTGTTGCTGTAGTTGCTGCTGTTGGCTTTGGTTTCTATGGTACTTTCTTTCCGGGACACGAGACCCCACACGATCAACAGTAAGGTCTTCGTCCTTCCACCACAACCAGCGTCTTTTTATCCCTACACATCAGGATGTTTGGAATTTATCCGAAACCTTTACGTGTCAAGGTAACTTCTAATACTATGTCGCCAGTCGCGATCCCCGCCCTGCTGATCACACTAGCCACTTCCTCCACCTTGCCGTAGTGGACAAAAAAGACCCCAAGCCTGTTTTCCGGAATGTCTATGGGCACCCCATGAACCGTTACTTTCGTTCTTCGGGTGACTATATATTCTGTTTTTGACGTCAATACATTTGCGGATAACTTTTTAGCTTCTTGTTCGGATGTCAAAAGTAGGTCCTACATCGCCCTTGAACGTCTTGCCAAGATCTTAGCTTCAATTTTTCAGGCTCTTTAGCGTCTCCTCCATGGTTTCCCTGCTGACACCAATTAGATTCCGAATTTTTACGTGGGTGGTCAGCAGGGAAATTGTCCTTGTATTTACAGCGTCAAAGACTTCCTGAATGGTGAGCAGCTTATTACCACTGGTACACTCCTCATACTTCCCCTGCAATTCTCCATATTATGCAGCGTCCCCCTCTGGCCTGGCTTCTGACCAAGCCGTCTCCTTCAGAGAGACACCTCCCGCCATCACCAATAATGGCGCCAAATACGACAGATATCGCACCCCCACCCCACTTCTACATTTCTCCAAACAAAAATAAATTTCACAAAAGCAAAAACTTAAAAATATTCAAACGAAAGAAAAACGGACCAAAGTCCAGGGCAAACAAACCAAACAAACTCCACCTGCCAAAAACAAGACAAAATGAAAAAAAAAAAATGTTCTTGTCCATTAAAGTTCTTATATTACACGTTCCCAAATTCAGAGGATGATATTGAAAGTCCGACGGCGAGATCCGGTCTCGGTTTGAGATGGAGATTTTCTATCGCAGAGATAGGTTTCAGGCGGCCGAGATGAACCAACCAGACGAACGAAGAAACAATGTCCGATCTCTACCCACCTCGAACAACAAAGGAGGATGCACCAAAGGCGCCTCAGGATACCTTGTGGTAATTCTTCTGAACTCTAGGGAGCACCGACCAAGGAGACATGCGTCGCATTTATGCAGGGACCACGAAGATTTTCAGCCTCATTAATTCATCTACTGGTGCCTTGAAAGCTTTTTTACGGCTAAACCCCCAGCACAAAAGAGATCGTTGGAGAGAACATTTCGATATTTTATATTCTTTACATTATTTGAACCGTTGTCCTCATCTTCATTACCATATTCAATGTGAGTATAACAGTCCGAATATTCATTGCCATATTTACATGAATATGGCAATGAAGATGAGTATAACAGTCCGAATAATGTAAATAATCATAATACCTCATCTCAGAGATATAGATAGATATGTCGATCTTCTTCTTAATTACCACTCTCAAACTTCAGAATTTCTCTTGATAAACACTTCGCAGCAAAGAGTCAAACCATTGGTGGTCCTTACACCATAATTCCAGCAGTTCATGAAAACCATCAAACGAATGAAACCCGGAAGATCTCCCGTTCCACACAATATACCACCTGAAGTTCTTCATACATGGGCAATACGATTTGAGAAACGACATGTTCTACGCGATGCTGCGAATGTGGAACACTAAGACCGTCCCAGATGACTTCAAAGACGCGAACTTCCAGAACCTGAATACTGATTTCGTAGGTCACGTGGAAAAATTGATATGATCTTCTGTGCAAGGCAGCTCCAGGCAAAAACTCGATAACAGCAGCACCCACCCTCCTTTGATCTTCTAGGACATTCGAAAAGCCTTCAAGAAAGTTCCCAGATCAGCGATGGGGTCCGTACTCCGTCGTTTTGCTTGTCCCGTCCACTTCGTGGAGCTCAATATTGCACTCGTGAACGACTTAGTAGGACGCACTAGCACGCAAAATTCACCCTCCACACCATTTCCCATCTCTGTAAAAAGGTTTCGCCGTGGCTCCAACCCTGTTCTCCATCTACCTGGCAGCGATGCTCAATGAGATCCCACGCGACTCTACAGCTGTTGATATATGCTATCGTCTGGCCTGGAAAGCAAAAAGCCGGAAGAGAGTTCCACAAGCAAGTTGTACAAGAGAAGACACTGTTAGTATAGACCTTACGGTTAAATTTAACCATTTCAACTGTAAATTGATGGGACTTTGCCGCTAATCTAGTACTGCGTTTACATTCGTAATGTGGAGATGCTATAGAGGAAAACTCATCAGAACAATTACCATGAAACTATGTATAGAAAAAGTATAGCAAAGCTACGTGATGATGGTGGAAAAGTGACAGAAGCCGTGATGCCAGGTCATGATAAATAATCATGCAGATTATTCTTTTTATTTTATCTAGAATATCTAAATACGTAGCAGAAGGTCCTGATCAAATGTGTCACTAATACAGGATTATTCAAAAAGTAAAAGCAGATTTCGAGAATTTAATAAAAAAAAAGAATTGCTAAGAGTCAGAAACAGATTCAACACATTACTAGGTAAAAAAAAAGGTTGAAAGGTATTAAAATAAATAAAATCTTAATTTTTAAAATTCTTCTTTCTGTTGTCTTTTATTTCAGATTTTATATAAATGTAAATTCTCATAAATTGTGTCAACCCTTAAAATGGGCACACGACATGAAAACTCGTATTGTTTTCTGCAATTTGCGAAGTGTAACCTTAAAATAGTGAACATTGCATCTTATCCAAACATGTGTTGAATGTGTTACTATCTCTTAACATTTCTTTTATTCAATTTTCGAAATCTGCACTTACTTTTTTAATAACACTTTATTCAGTGCATGGCCGGAGGGAAAACTTATAAATATGTAAGACAGATTATGGCAAGAAAGATTGTCTAGCTCAACACAATGAAATAATTTTCCGAGTATAAGTCCTAATACTCGATTCAATATCATTTTCCTCTTTTATTCATCGCGCTTTGTAGTGCATGAGCATTGTCATTTGGATCGTTGGAGAGCTGTGTATTCGAAGCGGCCAGGATATCGTTAATGATATATCTTAAAGATATGGTTAATAAATATGGTTAGACAATTTCTCTTTTCTTATCTCCGTCATCTGTTCTTGTTTCAGACTAAACTTGATAAATAGATGCAGGGCCACATTCGTTATCTATTTTGTCAGCTAGATGGTTGTATATTCTCCCTTTGGCAACGTAAAGTTTGTCAGCCTTTATTTTGCTTTGTAGTGGACTAAACGAATACTTGAATGATATGTGTATCCAGCGGAGGTAAATTTGTTGCAAAGATCTCAACAAATGATATTACTGCTTTGTTTTTTTTTTTGGTGGGGGTTGTTGAATCATGTCTCTATAATGCATCCCCGAGTGGGATTGTCTAATAAAAAGGCGGCTGTAGGAAATATGCTATTTGTGTTTTTTTGTCGAGTGTTTGTGATTTTATCTTTGACCAATGGCCGTCGTGGTTACATTTTTCCTCTGTCTCGTAAATCATATAATACGACGTTGAAGACGGATGCTTTCAAAATTTCGCGGGCATGAAAGGTAGGATATAAAAATCGTTATCCTGCTTGGTAAGTTGAATATTTACTAATTCTACTTAGGGCAGGAGATAACGTAGGCAAACTTGAGAAATGGAAGATTTTCTTGCGCCATTTCTTTTAAATTGAAAGTACTTAGGCTTTTTTTTTACATGTTTATGAAAACTAAGTTGTTTTTAAGATGCCACCAACACAAACACAAATCTACAATCCAGACCAATAATATTATTTCATTTTGAAGTTATTGAGGTAAGACCGAAACTCTCAAATCAGTTATATCGCATACGCTGGACGTACTAGTAGCGTAATGGTTATCGACACCGAAAATGGACTCGGCATTCCGAGTCGGAATCTGGTTCGTAAACTTCGTAAGTATAACCTTCTACGCTGATTTATGGTCTTACAGGAGAAGAACCTGTTCTCCATTCTGCCGCCTGTTTCCTGCAGATGTATCATTGCGCAGGCTTACCGCTGCTTATCACTAGTTCCAGTGAAAAAATGCTCTGGCGAGATCCATTCCTTAGCATTATCAGTTCATATATTTAGAAATATCACCTGAAGCCCATAGAGTCGAACCGCCGTCACTTCATCCGTATTTTAACAAGGAAATTCTACTCAGTTGTTTGGGCTGCACATTTATTGAAGAGAATCGCGCGTAGATGCTTCCCTGACACTACAAACTCTTCGAGTCAAAAACTCAATCATTATCTAGCCTCCTTATCCTCATAATATTCCATTCATATTATCTCCTCTTACATTCACATCACACATTTAAGTTAATAATACTCTATCATTTGTCGCTCTCGACCTTTGCACTGGGAGAATTTTTTTTACTAGAATTTTCAGGAACACTCTGACACTTGTTGAAATGCGGAACAGTATTTAGTATTGTTGAATTTATCGCTAACATTTTTGACGAGGTTTACAAATTCTACGTTTCTCTCAATTTCACAAACCAATCGATGAAATTTCAATAAGCTGATTTGTTAGGAAAATTTCTTTGACGAAAACCCTACACTCTGTAATAATTTCTTTAATTTAATTTAATTTAATTTTATAGGACATCATGGTAGACAATATTTTTAAGAATTTTTTTTCCCTTTTCCTTTTCAACGCAAAGAATAAATTCTTAGCATTTATTACCTTTGAGCATGAAACATACAACTGGCCATCTGTAAATATTTCTTTCTGGAACCAAATCTATCTTTATGAAGCGTTTAGCCTTGTGATTTGCATATTATTCTCGCTAACACAGGGTGAACTGGAAACTGGATTCTTGTATATATTAGAAATTTAAAAAAAATATATGCGAAAAAATATTGCATTTTTAATAAATAAGTATTTGCTATTTTAATCATTTTTTTTTGTGGGAGTATATTGTATGTTAAATAAAAAAATAATTTTTCAAAAAATTAATGAACTTTTATTGTACTAAGATACACACCCTAGTAAAGCCAACTGCACTTTTACTGCTTTACCTGTTTGCCCTTCACAAAATTTTGTTTTCACCAGTCAATATATGACTATTTCAGAGGGTGTGACGTACAAATGTAAGTCACAGAAATTTATATATAGAAAAAGGAAAATTTTGAATCCATCTTCCTACGGTTATTAGTCTGTTCGTAGGAGAACTCTTAAATCAAAGTAGCCTGAAGAGGGATGGGCTCCGTCAGGCTATCTATTTACCTAGGTACAGTTACTGATGGTACGGTTGTAATGCATGCTTTTCTCCTCCGATACTAATGGGCATTTGATCGGCATTGTCGACTGAAAAGACGGAAATTGAAAACGTCCATTTAAAGTTAATTGACGATTTCAACTCAATTCTCTATTCCTACTGAACACAAATATGATGTTCAGCCCTAAAGGATTATATCGGACCGTAGTAACATTGAAAACGTCCATGGTCAACGCTTGGTTTCTTCTTAGGGCTGTCGAAACGCGGACTGCAAATCTTTGGAATTTTTTTTTTCATCCTATATAAAATAGAAAGAGAATGATAAATATTTTATTCCTTCCCGGCAAAACCAGGTAAAAACTCAATGTCCGTGTCTCGCACCAGCATACTCTGTCGCTATTTCCGGCTATACCGTCGCGACAGCTCCCATCACAACAGACGCCAATTCGGGGTTGCATTTTAAACGTGTCCTCGAAAAAGCTAAGTCTCTGTTTGCTGAGAGAATGAGGCACTGTATTGCATCTAGAATGTTGGCTCTCGTGATTACCGGCGGTTCTTAGTAGTGTATTAAATCACAGTAAGTTTTCTATTCCTCCTCTCTTAAATCAATTTGGGCCGTTGACATCTTCTGCAGATAAAGCTGTATGTTTCGCCCATAAACTCTACTTAAACACATCAGGAGTACCATTTCCTAACATTCCACTTTGAACTGAATCTCTGTTGTTTGATATGCATATAACCCATTTTATGGTTTCTGCAAGCATGTAGAGCTGATGGTAAACCTGTAATATCCCATAAGAAATATGCTTAGAACTGGCTCCTGTTCTCTTTGAACTGTAGTAAATACTTCGCTACCTGTTGGAAATTATCATCTGTTGTTCCAGTTAAGAATTCGGGTGAAACATCCAACCCTACTCACAATTAGCCTTCCACCACTTTTTTGGCAAACTACTACAGGCTCTAATCAATGCTGAATAGGTTAAGCATCTCAGATCGCAGAGTCTGTTTTCAGACAAGCCATACGGCTTTCCTTCTTTCAACTTTTCATGTACTGACGATAATTGCGAAAAAAAGTCTATAAAGCTCTAAATTAGAACGGTGAAGCTCGAGTTGTTACTTTGGAAATATCGAAAGCTTTCAATAGGAATAGGCATAAACGTCTTCTTTACAAATTAAAAAGTTACGGTATCTCCGAATAAACTTTTGAGATGAACCATTCTCTCTTGTCAAATCGGGAAATGAAAGTTATCCTGAAAGGCCACTATTCCAGATCCTTTCGTACAAATGCAAACCTCTATCCTTGGTCAGACTTTTTAATTTTCATTAAGGACCTTCCCAATGGCAACAGCACTCAACTTGGTATCTATGTGGATGACAAAACGATTTACTTATGTCTCCATTGTAAGTCTGATCGGCTCGATGAGGTCAAATTAGCGGTTGATGGTAAAAAATGACTTCCAGTCTGTTGTTAACAGCGGTAAAGTATAGCGTATTAATTTTAACGCCTCCTAAGTAGCTCTCTATCAATCGTCTGAGAGACTCCTTTCTGCCTCCCAGCAGTATGGTTAATGCTAACGTCTAGGAGAGAGACTCGTTGCGCCTTCTCAGGCTCACGATCCCGACTGGCCTGAAGTGGAAACACGATATTGAATCCATTGCTAGGTCAGTTGTTAAAAAGTTGATTCACTGTGTCATGCTAGACAATTTTTCTCTCCGGAATCTATCCTACATTTCAATGTCTACCATTCGTCCATGCTTAGAATATTGCTGCCACATATGATCCGATGAACGTGCTGTGCCGAGCCAGGAAATTTTTCTCCCCGCAATAGATCCTCCAAATCTATAAATCGACCATTCGCCTTTGCATGGAGTATTGCTGCCATATATGGTCTGGAGCCCCATCTCGTCTGCAGTCGCTCTCTCACAGACGCGACGTTGCCTCGCTCTGTCTTTTTTACAAATACTTTCACGGTAATTGGTCCGAGGAACTGCTTTCGCTGGTTCCTAGGCCTCATGAATTTAAACGTCCTACGAGGCTGGCACCCCGCTCCCACCCCTACACCTTTGAAACTGTTAGATGTAGACGTCACATCTACTCCAATAGCTTCATGTCTCGCACATCTCGCCTGTGGAACTCCCTTCCTTATTCCTGTTTCCCTGACAAATACAAGCTCCAACTATTTAAGTGTAACGTCAATCGACATCTCCAGTTGCCTTGGTCTATCCACTTCCCTTCTCCACAAACTTTCACCTTTCATTCCCATCTGCTCTTGCTCCAAATCTTCTGTAACCCCCTTGCCTTGATCGATCCACTATCTTTCTCCATATCCTCTCCTTTACCACTCCTAACTGCTCTTCCTCCAAACCTTCTGTAACCCTTGTAATATGTACAGGTCCTTGATGAAACCCCAAAAAGGATCAGCAATATCATGGATCTCGATCTTACATCCTGGCTTTAGTTAGTTCCCCAGTAAATTTGTCTCCCTGTGCTTTTTCTATAAATACTTTCATGGTAATTGTTCGAATGAGTTCTTCGTTATGGTACTGAGACTTTATGATTATAAATGCATCACTAGACTGGCAACAATGTCTCATCGATATACCGTTGAGTTGGCTAGATGTAACCGTAAGTTCTCTGCAAACAGTTTGTTTCTCGCACTTCTCGCTTGTGGAACTCGCTTCCGGCTCAATGCTTTCTAGCCAATTTTAATTTTAACAACATTTTAAATGCAATGACAATCGCTATCTACTATCTTCCTGATTACTCTACTTCTGTACTCGTTACCTTGTTTTCTAATTCTTCCAAACCCAGTAACCCATTGAGTCTCAGTGACTTTAATGCCTTGCTTGGGGTGAACTTGATTTTAAAAATTGAAAAAACAAATGAGGTTAATTATTTAAAAAGTAAGCCATTCTGTTTAACTGTCTTCGACTAAAAACGTCGGAAAGGTCAGTTGGATATCTGGTTGTTTTTTTAATCTCATATATACAAAACCTTTGTGACTAGATTATGTGCTTCATAATCTTTCGACCTCGTATATTGAATCACACTACTGTCACTCTCTGTAGTCAAGCCCTGCTGTAAAGATTGAGTTGTTGATGATTTATCTGTTTGACGGGATATAAACTATTTTAATACCGAAATTAAATTTTCTTGGGAGCATGGAAGTAATAGAAATATGACATTTTATTCTGCCTTTATAACTGATTATATGGTAAATATTCAGCTTTTGGGCTTATACATGTTTATGTGGATATGGTTACCAGAAAATATATTTTGGAATACAGTTTAATTTAAGAAATTGTTGAATATTACACCGTTGTGCAAATTAATTGAATCAAAACGAATAATTCCATTGTTAATTACATTTTTTCGTATTTTTCCAATGAAACATGACACAGTGCACATGTTAGTACTTCGTATATACATTCCACGAAGTAGTTCCTTGCAGATTGGCCACAGATTCTCGATTAGATTTAAATCAGTAGAGTTTCCGGGCCAGTATATAGTACTTTGATTTGCTCACAAGTAAGACTTGCCAGTGTGTTCGTGCAGCATTACAATTTTTGTACGCTTCCTTGGAGTAACGTCCATCGCAGACAATAGCCGTAGGGCAGCTAATCGATGGTCGAGACAATAGTGTCTGGGCGTGATGAAAATCTGATGCAATCACAGATGTCGCAATATCTTTCAAGACCAAACAAATTTCATCATACACACCAAAAATAAATTCATATTACTGCATACAACTCTAAATGACCTAATCTGAGGAAAAAAATAGAATTCGATTACACTCTGTCGCACCAGGGGTCTAAAACTGACTAGTGACTAAAATAAACTAAAAGGGTTGTTTCAACTAATTTGCACAAGGGTGTATATCGATTAATGCTATGAAAGTTATTTCATGTTGGTTTTTGGTATTTTAATCGAGTTAAGGTGAAGTGGCTACAACTTGTTACTATGTACTTATTGTTGGTATTCTTATAAAAAATGTATTACTATTTTTTTACTATAAAAATGTACAGTATTTTGTTTTCTATTTGCCCAACCTGAAACCCTAAAAGATTATACCACCACGGTTAAAGGTGGACCTGGGAACAACTGCAATTGAGAGGTGGCCCTACACTCCGCAAAACCTCCAATCTCCCAAAGAGGTTGCTGCAGGATGTAGTTTATCATCATACCAAGGACTAGTAAAAATTCCATGAATGCAAATGGATAAATTGTCACCGTTTTAATTTTTTTTAAATTTCGTGCATGCTCTTTCCTTGTTTTTGATTTTGTCCGCTGCGCAATATAGTAGGGCCAGTTGGGCACTATCTGATAGAAAAGGCGCACCATGATGCAATTCATTCCGCAAGAAATTTGGAAACGGCATTCGCGCCGGAATCTCCAATACGAACATTTCAGAGTTTATGGGTGTTAATCTGATTTCAGTGCAGAGGATACGCAAAGAGGGACAAAAACAAACTGGGGAGGTTGGGAATCTCGACTTGGATCATAACCAAAGAGGCAACCGAGAACAGGCCAGGAATAACACTTACTCACATTAACTAGGTACACAAAGGCTTGTCTAACCTAACCAGGAGGAGGGCTACACAGGAAATCACCCCGATGTGACATAGGTTGAACTAAAAGAGAAAATCAAGGCTAGCCCCGTTCAAACGAACCAAGCTCGCCTCAGTCACCCACCTTTCGCTGAAGACTGTCGAATGCAAGCGTTTTCTATCAGTTCTAATCTTCATCTTGGGCTGATGCTCAAAGAATCGCATTAGAATGCATAAGAACGCTCTAAACGCCACTAAGCTCACATTTACTTATAAAGTTCAACCGGTCCGCAAAGCGTCTATAATTTTAAGAATGAGAAATTTATTTACTGAAAAAATAAGTTTGAGCAAAGTAACTAAATTTTTTTCTATCTGTTGAGTCTTGACTCAATGTTGAATCTCGCCTATTGCATGGAATAATAATGCAACACAAAATGTACTTGGAACAAGAATGTATTATAACAAGAAAGTGAACACAATAAGTACATATAGTATTTCTGTATATTTCTGGGAAGACGTTCCTGGAGAATGTGTTGACTAGTCGCAGTCGATCAGAGTCTCTAGTTGGATCTCGTGATTTCTCTCCCTCGTCTTCCGGTATCAACCATTATTTATATAGTTGGTAGTCACCTATGCAGATTAGGTGGATCCCACCACAACACCCCCCTCCCAAGCCTTGGAATCCTTTTGGATTTCAAACTGGCTTCTATATGGGATGATGATTATGGTTATTTCTTTGTAGATCCCCTTTGCATAGTTCATATATATCTGGGTTTTTTTTTCAATATCTTTTTCGTTTTGGATTCACGTCCAATGGGTCCGTGAACTTTCGTTTCCTACCGGATCTTCTTGGTTCATGAACACTCTGCGGAGGTTCTACTTGAAAAGTATCATACATTACATCAATGAGATCTTCCTCCTCATCCGGTATACTCTCTTCATGCTCTAGCACGTAGCATTTTTTGAGTTGGTTCTGGTGCCTTTTATGAGTATTCTTCGGCCCTTTTATTATGTAAATCAGGTCACCGATTCTCTTATCCACTATGCCTCGCTCCCAGAACTCAATGTTGTTTCTATAGCACTTGAAAAAGACCTTCTCTCCGGGGGTGTATCTTTTTCTAGCTGTATACATAGTGTTCTTTATTCTATTTCTTCCTGGCAAAAGCTTGTCAAACACTGACTGAACTTTCCTAGCGAACATTAGTTCTGCTGGTGCCATGTTTGATGGTGTTTTCTGGTTAGGCGTGATTCTGTATACTTGTAGGAATTGCTGAAGCGCCTTTTCCGTTGGAACTCCTGAGGCTTTCTTCAGAGCGCGCTTTAACGTATCTACAAATCTTTCTGCGAGTCCATTGGATCTCGGATGATACGGCGGCGTCGTTATGTGGTTAATTTGATATAACTCACAAAATTCCTTAAATTCGTCAGAAGTGAATTGTGTACCATTGTCACTCACAATACACTCTGGCACACCGAACCGTGCAAATAGTTCATGCAAAAAAGTTGTTGTGGTATTGGACGTAGGCTTTTTGCAGCGTAGTACTTCCGGCCATTTTGTAAAGCTATCTACCACTATTAAGTAGTAATAATCTTCTACTGGACCAGCGAAATCAATGTGTAATCTTTCCCACGGATGATCCGTCTTTGGCCATGGTTTGTGTACTATAGGTGGTGTCTTAGCTGCTAACGCACACCCTTTACATCGATGAACCATGTTTTCGATATCCACATCCATTCCTTTCCAATATACAAAGCTTCGCATTAAGCTTTTTGTTCTATTAATCCCCGGGTGACCCATATGACAGTCCCGTAGGATTCTTTTCTGCAACTTTTTTGGTACTACTATTTTCTCTACACTTGCGAAAGGCACGTTACGTTTCTTTTTAAATATAGGCATAGTATTTTCTTTTAATTTAAATTTAGCTTCAAATTTGTTACATCTTCCAAGACCAGGTGTAAAGGTTTCCGGAAACTTTTTCTTTAATTCATCTTTAATGTCC
The DNA here is from genome assembly GCA_964036315.1 of Acanthosepion esculentum. Classification (NCBI taxonomy): domain Eukaryota; kingdom Metazoa; phylum Mollusca; class Cephalopoda; order Sepiida; family Sepiidae; genus Acanthosepion; species Acanthosepion esculentum. Next base: position 25,009,824 of record OZ038482.1, read on the forward strand.
TGTCTTGTTTGCGTATTACTTTCTACTTTTCTGCAGAAAGAGCTTAACGGTTTATCCCACAATTCGAATGTTTCAATAAAATCTGTACCCAACAAGTTTTCTCCATTTCTCAGAATTAAAACTTTTATTTTTTTAACGATCCCATTCAATTTCATTCGAAGTACAACCTCGCCTTCGAAGTTAATTTGCTTTCCAGTTACCGTTCGAGCGAGTTTCGTTGACTTCATTATTGTAGGCCTTTTTAAAATTTTCCATGTTTTATCGTTCATTATTGTTAAATCTGACCCTGAATCGAGTTGAAATTTGATATTCTTTTTGAATATTTCAGTCGTCACATATTTCCTCAAATCTCTATCTGATTTGATATTCGAATTTGTTTGTCTAATTCGGTTCTTGCATTTTTTCGTTTTACAACAAGATCCTTTGTGACCATTCTTTTGGCACACGAAACATTTCTTATTTCTATATGGGCAATTTACCTCCCAATGTCTTTCGTTACAACGTCTGCAATTATATGGTGGGACTTTTTTATTTTCGTTCTTTTTATTTTCTTGTCTATTATTATAATACGCTGAATTTTTTCTCCAATTTTTCTCTACTGGGTACTTTGACTGCTTTTTTATTTTTTTAATATAAGCAATACCAGCTTCTTCGATTTTTTGCGACTCTTTCTTTAACTTTACGGCCCGTTGACACTCCTCTGCTAACTTTTGCAGGGTAAGGCCTTGTTCAGATTCGAGTTTAGACAAAACTCTACGTCTTATTTCGGCACTCTTACTGGATACCAGTCCTTGAGCAAAAATTAAACACTTGAATTCTTCAACCGTAATCTCTGCCAATCTGAAATTGTCACAATGTCTATTCACTATAGATGCATATGTTAAGTAATCCTGATCGTCGGATTTAGAAACATTCATGCATAACCATCGCTTATGCCAAAGCGACATATTTGCTCCAAACAGCTCTTTTAGCAATTTCACCGTTTCTGAGAATTCCAATTCAGTTGTTTTTCTCGGTAGAATAAAATCTACAAATTTGCTATGTTCTGCTGTACCTAGCTTTCTTAGTAATAGATTGACTTTTCTTGAATTCGACCAGTTTTCACAGTCTGTGTAGAAAATATCTTCATATCGTTTAAAGTACGCTTCAAACGTTTTTTCTTCGTCTGGCACATAGTTGAAAGTTTCCAGCGAATTAAATATGGTGTTATTAGAATATGAAGAATTTCCCTCATTTGCCTGAAAGTTGTTTAATTTCTCCAGTGTTAACTTTTGAATTTCCAAAAGTCTTTCTTCTTGTTTTTCTTGATATTTTTGCAGCGCTATTTGTTGTTTTTGTTGTCTTTCATCTTGTTTCTCTTGATATTTCTGTTGTCTTTCATCTTGTTTAACTTGATATTTTTGCAGAGCTATCTGTTGTTCCCTTATTAATAAGGCAAACTGTTCCTGCTGTGCTATCTGTTGTTCTTGCTGTGCTATCTGTTGTTCTTGCTGACGTTGTTGACTCAACTGCTGGGATTTTAATAATTCAGATATGACTTTGGATAGTTCCTCCATTTTTAGCTGATAGTGTTCATGCAACAAGAAATATACTTTTTAATTTGTGTATCCACTAATATCATATAAGCTGACCAAAAAAATCGAAACAACGTACGACTTTTTAATTTTATCTCTTGCTTTTACATTCACGCCCGTGCTAATCAACTTTGGTATTTTTTTCTCGTGAACAGAGAGCGTCGGACTTTTTTTTTTTTCGTTTCCGACTACTGTTCGCGTATTTCAATGACAACGTCTGATTTTCTTATCAGAAGTAATTCGTCACTATATTGTTGAACAAATAATTTTTAAAAAATAATTTTTTAAAGTTTGTTACCTTTCAAAGTCGACACGGTGTATTTGTGCTCCTTTTAATCCATGCATGTGTTTGTAGTCGGCCAATTTTTCTTTTTAGCGGGTGTCTCGGTGTAGATAATTTTTTAATTTAAAATTACCGTTATTCGATTACGACACCTTCCAATTTTTCTGAGTGAACGTTCCTTTATGCTTAGTCGTCTTTTAACGAGTTTTACATATCCAGAAGTTTAGAATCCTTCGTCGTTACGTTAACGTTGGACTTTTAATTAATAGTTTTTTTTTCAGTCTGGGTTCTTCAATAACTTTTCCCAATTGTTGAAAACTCTCACTATTAATTCTTTCTTCTTTCCTTATGGTTCGTTCTACTTCTTTGCCTTTGTTGAAACTTGGCGTATGGTTCGTTCTACTTTGTGGCCTTTGTTGAACTTGTCGCATGGTTCGTTCTACTTCGTCGCCATTGTTGAAACTTGGCGTATGGTTCGTTCTACTTCGTCGCCATTGTTGAGTCTTGACTCAATGTTGAATCTCGCCTATTGCATGGAATAATAATGCAACACAAAATGTACTTGGAACAAGAATGTATTATAACAAGAAAGTGTACACAATAAGTACATATAGTATTTCTGTATATTTCTGGGAAGACGTTCCTGGAGAATGTGTTGACTAGTCGCAGTCGAACAGAGTCTCTAGTTGGATCTCGTGATTTCTCTCCCTCGTCTTCCGGTATCAACCATTATTTATATAGTTGGTAGTCACCTATGCAGATTAGGTGGATCCCACCACAACACTATCCTCTGCCAGCCGCAATGATGGAGAAAGTACTCCCTCGAACCATTGCCAATGAGACACACTGCAAGAGCCACTCATTTTCGCGAGGCTCTTCCCTTAATCGAGACGCAATCGCACCAATCCTCCGAAGGAACGCCATCGAACGAGGGCCAATAACCCCAAAAGTCTCCACTGCCACAGGAGTAAAAATGCAGGAAATTGAATTGAAGCCAATGACGATTTTATTGAATAAATTTACTTTTTTAGTATTTAAAGATATTTTTGTGTCATTTTAGTTAAAATTAGATGTCAATGTTATTTTCATTTTTGCGTAATTTAGACGACAGTTTATCCATCGCAACCTATAAGTAGTGATGCTACAGAAAAAGTGGGAAAGTCGGAAGACGTTTTAATTAGCTACAAAGACGAAAACTCGATTCTTCAACTCACAGCTGCAAAAGCTACGAATGCCTTCGGTTGTATTCGAGATTTTTTTTTCTATTCTTTCTTTCACTTTAAGATTTCTCAAATAACGAGACGCTCATCCGTTAGGGCGTTAAACAACTCAAAAAGAAAGTCGATTGTTGACGCCTTGAAGTAAAATGAAAAATAAATCAATTATAATGTTTTATTTTTCACTTAAGTTGTGGGAAAATATTTTTCGACAGTTTCCATTATTTTTGTCTTCCAAGTAGAGGCGATGATTCTTCGAAGAATCCGACGATAAGTGGTCACCATATCTTTTCATGTGAGCACTATGAGATATATTATATATATATATTTTTTATTTTTTGGTTTTCTGTTCTTTCAGGACGTTGGAGATTCTAAAATGTTCCCGATCAAATTCTCAAAATTTTATCTTATGTATGTCTTCTTAATTCAAGTTCTTTTTATTGTTCCCGCTCCTTAACAATTTTCTTTTTTTATATATATATTCTTTCACAATCAATAAACCCTTGAATCTTAGTGGATTTATTGCCATACTTCGGCTGAAAGGATAAAAATTAAATATTAGAACATTAGAATTTTAAGGTTGGGGAATATTTCAGCATACCTTCATATGTTCGAAAATAGAAGTACCATCAACATACACACAAACAGAAACACACACCCACACACATGTGTGTGTGTGTGTGTTTGGCTGTATATATATTTTCTATATATATTATTATTCTAGATGCGTAGTGCTTATTGGAAAGTGCTCAATATCTGTGATAGAGCTAACATATTCAGTTGTATGGATATGAGTTTGTGTCCCTGGGTTTCACGCTTTTGCGATCATCAAACGGGCTTATTTTTTAAAAATTGGATCTATTTATGTTTATTTGTGTTTCTTTATGTTTGGTGGTGGGAGGGGGAATTCTCCTCTGTGTTTGTTTGGGAGGACACTCTCACAAATACAGGCACACAGACATGCAGGTATATGCGTTTTAATTTACAGAAACACATCCATATAAACAATTATGACGCGCAGATATGCATCCATTCGTTCGAGCATACACATGCATACGTAATTGCAAATCTATTTCGGTGTCAAGACTAGAGCTTTCTATATGTAGCGATTTTCTTACAGCGAGGAGCAAATGGGGGTGTACTTGACTCTTTTCAGAACAGCCGCCTGTGTCGTCATACGAACTTACATTTCCTCACAGACACATAGACGTGTTTCATCGCCAGTTTGGTTAAGTGGGTTCTGTTTCTGTTTGTATATAAAAACTGTCCGAATGAACATCTGAGCGCTTTCGGCTATACATTTAGCCATTTTCAAGGATTATATTTCAACTGTTAGAATTAGAAATAGTTTGTTATATGTATGTTTTATAAAATATTTCTAATTCTAACAGTTGAAATATAATCCTTGAAAATGGCTAAATATATAGCCGAAAGCGCTCGGATAAAAAGAACATTCGGACAGTTTTTATATAATTTATTATCTGAAAAGAAAAACATTATTATATCTCACGAGAAATTATATAAAAAACTAAATAAAAGCACCTTGTCAGTTGTTTTTAATGAAACGTGCATATATATATATATATATATATATATATATATATATATATATATATATATAATTTAACCAACACACACTACAGGGAGTCACAAAATGCAACAAAAAAGGTGTGGGAACCTCTTACACTTTTTGAAACCCCACAATGACATTCCTAATAAATAAAAACTTAAACTGCAACTCCAAAAATGTGATTTATGTACTCAAATGCACAAAATGCAATAAGTCATATATAGGTACCATCCAACAATTGAACAACATGGTCTCCCTAGACAAAGCAACATAAAATTACCAGACAACAAAAAACTTTTGGTATCAGAACACATCTTTAAATGTAACCAGGGTAAATTTAAAATTATGCCTATATATCAAACAGACAATTATTCTTATCTACAAATACAAGAAAAAACTTCATAAATAGATTTAAACCAGAACTAAATAGATCATAACCCCACACGCAAAAGCACACAACATGCGCACATCATGGCCAAATACAGCGATCAGACCACTCACATGCATGCACACACGCTCACCTGCGGGTGTCTTTGGAACACGAATATACATGCACATATTGACAAAAGCAGGGAATTACTCACGAGCACGAGCGCAAACCCAACACAACTTAGGAAGTATATGTATATATATGTACGTATATATGTATGTATGTATGTGTATGTGTTTGTGTATATACTGATTCCTTGTAACTTGAGGAGTATATGTATATGTATGTACGTATATATGTATGTGTGTATGTATGTATGTGTGTGTATACTGATTCCTTGTAATAGGACAGTACGTGTATGTAGAGAGGAAGTGCGCGTATAGATGCTCATGTTGATAGACATATAAACGTATTGGCAAGAACAAAGGGCACACACGCGAACACTACACAGCATAGGAAGTATGTGTATGTATGTGTGTTTGTGTGTGTGTGTATGTGTGTGTGTATATGTGTGTATGTATACAATTGTGTTTACTAATTCCTCGTAATAAGAGAGTGTGTATGTATGGAGAGGGAATATACATATACGCATGATGATAAAAACAAAAGAAAATGGAAATAGATCTATCAACACACAGGAGTCATTAAAAGATAAGAATGCCGATAGCTCCTTCACCATTTCTCGGACCAATCTTAACTGTTTTATAACCCTTCACGAAGAACTTTTCACTGCCAATTCAGGAAGACATTTGGGCCACTAATACACAAAAAAGAGAATGTCTCATATCGATAATATTTAACATCGAAAAACATGAGAAAAAAATTAATTAATTTGAATGATATGTGGAAATCTCCACGCTTTGCCTGATGAAGGTCGCAAGACCGGAATATCGTGTATGAAAATTATGGAAAATAAAGCATAATATTTTTTTTAATTATCTCGTTGGAACTACTATAACATCTTCCCTTTATATATATATATATATATATATATATATATATATATATATATATATATATATATATACTAGCCGAGGTACTCGGCGTTGCAATTGTATGACCGCAGTCCGTAGGTATGATGAGCTACTACACCCTCATCTTTTGTACGGTATATACTTCGCAAGTCTTTGATTGTTCTTAATAAAGGAATTCCATCGATAAAAACTTCTTATGCTATCGTTGATCGGAGTTAAATTGTTTCAATGTTTTAGATATTAAGTAAATTTCCTATGGCTGTAACAACTTTCAAATAGTATAGCATTGTTCACAAATCTAATAATGAAAACTAAACAGGTATGAAGCATTAGAGCTTGATTCAACTGCAAGTGCAAACTCATGAACGCCTCCTCCTTCTTCGCACATTTACTGTAAAGCTGGGAGGAATAAGAGGCATTTTCGGGATTTTTCCCTTTTAAAGCTTCAATAATCTTTCTCAAACAATCTTTGCATAGGTTGTTCGAATGCCAATTTAGAATAGAATCATATGAAGAAACTATTGGCTTAATGACAAAACCCAATTTTGGAAATAGTTTCTCTGAGATTTCGTCCACTTAACTGAAATAATTTAAACCAAACATTCACGCAAGACAATTTGTGTGTCATATGCAATATACATGGCAAATTTGGAAAGCATCGGATGAAAAAACGGGCTTTTCTAGCAGTTTTTCGTGTTTCTTCCTTATACGCAGGGAAGTAAACAGGACTAAAATCACACTATCGTATTTCTTGCATGATGGCAAATGTTTTGCGACATGTTTTAAGAAAATCGGATAAAAAGAGGAAGTTATTCAAGTTTAAAGTTGTACGAAAACCCCGATTTTTTGCGATTTTTTGTGTGAAGCCAATATTGCAGAAAAAACTTTCTACATAAACCTCGTAACATGAGCTACGTCCATTAAGTGAAATGAACATCATCCAGTAAAAAATTTGTTCGCGTGTAACTTTACCTTGGTTTTTGCAAGAAGTCGTACCCACCTTCAGTTTTATCGACTTTAATGCCAAACCAGAGGGTAGGAGATTTGGAGATTGGTAAATTTACAACATGTATGTAAAAGTATAGACGTGCATAAACAGGACACACACACAAAGACAAACACAGAGACACACACAGAAGCAGACTGATATATATATATATATATATATATATATATATATATATATATATATATATATATATATATATTTGTGTATTTAGGCAGAAATACTTCTTTCATGCACATTTCATTAAAAACGACTGACAAGGTGCTTTTATTTAGTTTTTTATATAATTTCTCGTGCGATCTAATAATGGTTTTCTTATCATCTGAAACGAAAAACATTATTAGATCGCACGAGGAATTATATAAAAAACTAAATAAAAGCACCTTGTCAGTCGTTTTTAATGAAATGTGCATATATATATATATATATATATATATATATATATATATGTGTGTGTGTGTGTGTGTGTGTGTGTGTGTGTGTGTGTGTGTGTGTGTGTGTGTGTGTGTGTGTGTGTGTGTGTACAAGACCGTCTTTTTGGGACAGGTGTTTCGGTTCGATCCAGCTCCACAGAATTGACCAATGAAGAAATTTAAAAATCATTCGAGGAAAAGCTGATTGAGACGAGAACTTTTCAGCTTCTTCTCATATATGAAAGATTATATATATATATATATATATATATATATAAATTTATTTTCATTTTTCGTTTCAACCTTTGGAAGTAAAGTCTGATGATCCGCATTCCTTTAAAGGGGCTGTGGTGAAATAATTTATTACATGGAACCATAAAGAGGTTTGTTTTTATTTATTGGGTCATCCCATAAGTTCTGTCCGAATTTTAACTTTTTCTTAAAATGAACGAAATTTAAAGAGTATTTTATAATGTCTAATGAAGCTGAACATTATTTGTATGTTTATATGCATTTAAACTGATCAAATCTTATTTCAGATAACAATAAAATTAAATTTTGTTTGATTAAAACCCTGCTAACATGGAAGTCCCCAAGAATCATTTGAGGCACATAATGCTTTATGAGTTCAAGAAAGGAAACTCAGCATCCGAAGCGGCTAGAAACATTCACTCAGTTTATGGAGAGGAATGTGTGAACGAAAGAACTTGCAGAAGAATGTTTGCAAAATTGAGATGTGGAGATTTCACCCTTGAAGATCGAACCGGACCACCAGTTGAGTTTGATGAAAAGCTTCTTGAAGCAGCCCTTGAAGAAAATCCTACTTTATCAGTTGAGGAATTGGCAGTTGTTCTCAGTTCAAACCATACAATTGTTCATCGTCATCTTCAACAACTTGGAAAAGTTCCTAAACTTGGAAAATGGGTGCCTCATGAATTGTCTGAAAACAACCTCAAATCCCAAGTTAACATCTGCTCTTCTCTCCATTCTCACCAACTTGTTGCACCTTTTTTGGATAGACTTGTGACTGGCGACGGAAAATGGATCTTTTATCGAAATGTTAAGCGTCGTAGACAGTGGCTTGGTAAAGGGGAAGGACACCAGCCACAGCCGAGAAGGGAACTTCGTGGGCAAAAGGTTCTTCTTTCAATCTGGTGGGATTGCCAAGGAATAATCCACTTTGAATTGTTACCACCTAATGCAACAATTAATTCTCAAATATACTGTCATCAATTAGAGCGTTTCAACCAAGCTCTAAGTAAAAAAAGACCTGCTCTAGTGAATCGAAAACGGGTGAGGTTTCATCAGAACAATGCGCGACCACACACAGCAAGAATCACGTCACAAAAGATCGAAGAACTCGGTTGGGAGAAAATTCCTCATCCACCTTATTCTCCCGACCTTGCTCCTTTAGACTACCATTTGTTTAGTAGCTTACAGAATCATTTGGAAGAAACAGCTTTTGTAACACAGGAAGAGGTTAAAACTGACATTTGTGAGTTCTTCGAATCAAAGCCAAAAGAATTTTACAGTAATGGAATTAGTAAGCTTGTTAATAGATTGAAGGAAGTCCTAGATAATCAGGGAAAATACATTGTTAATTGAATCTGTAATTAAATGTAACATTTGGTCACTTGTTTTCTTTATTCAAAATTCGGACAGAACTTATGGGATGATAAAATATATATATATATATATATATATATATAAGCTTCGTTAAAAAAAACTGCGGTTAATTTTTTTATTTAATTGTTCTTGTGTTCTTATAATTTTTTTATTTCCTGGGCATAAATTATATAGAAATCGTCCGAATGTTCTGTATATCCGTGAGCTTTTGGCTATCCTCTTAGCCATTATCAAGGTGAGTTTATTTTTATTTTTTACTAAATGCATGCATTTTCTTTTATATATGCATCTAGAATTATAGGCATGTTTTTATTTTCTAAACACGATCATCACATTATGTCCGTGTTCATAGTTAATCTAACTGAGTGTTGACTTTTTTCTGTTCTTATTAATAATGATTCCATTTATTTTATCCTTTTTTTCATGTGAAATAATGTTTTTCAGTTGTTTTTATCGAAACTTGTCTAAAAGTAAGATTACTGCCCAAATACACGCACACACACACGCACACACACACACACACACATATATATATATATATATATATATATATATATATATATATATATATGAAAATTTCTCAGAGTTAACCTGTAGAAAAAACAATATTTATCAATATAAATGACAATAGGAATACTGTAATAGATGCCGTCGCGTTTCGTCCAATGTCGTCTTTCTCAAGGCAAAAAAACGAAATGAATTTATTTAAACAAAGTACGAGGGTCATTCAATAAATAAGTTGAATCTTTCGCTATAAGGACTTCTAATACAGATAGAAGCTTACACTTTTTCATTTTTTATTTTTTGTTTTACTACTTTTTCACATTGATTTAATTTCTTTTGCAGATTAAAAAAAAAACTTTGAGAGTTTTGGCGATTAACAAAGATGGACGACCAAGAAGCATGCTCCAAGATTGAACAGCGGTCAGTTATCAAATTTTTGGTTGCTGAAGGGTGCAAACCAGTTGAAATTCATAGGAGAATGTCAACTGTGTATGGTGCCACATATTTCAGTCAAAAAATGTCTACAATTGGGCTAAATTATTTAAAGAAGGAGGGAGCCGTGTTGAGGATGAAGACAGGCCTGGGAGGCCTACAGAATTGGGGTCTCCTGAGGTGATCGAATCAGTCAATGACCTCATTGAGTCTGACAGAAGGGTGACAGTGGATGACATTGCAAGGACTTTGAGTTTATCGGTTGGGACAAACGCAGGGGTCATCAGTCAGAAGGAGTCATCTTGCATCATGACAACGCAAGGCCTCACATAGCAGCCCAAACGGTGCAGACCATCACCGAGCTGGGGTGGGAATTGCTCCCTCACCCCCCTTACACCCCAGACCATTCCCCTACAGACTTTCACCTGTTTGGTCCCTTGAAAGCGTTCACGAGAGGTACGAAGTTTAAAAGTGATGATGAAGTCAAAAGTGTTGTGAGCGACTGGCTGAGACATCAGTCCAAAGATTTTTACGCTGAGAGAATACGGAAGCTTGTGCACAGATGGGAAAACCGTGTGACAGTGCTGGGAGACTACGTTGAAAAATTAAAAAAATAGTAAGCTTATATCTGTATTAGAAGTTCTTATACCGAAAAATTCAGCTTATTTATTGAATGACCCTCGTAACTAATAATAACAAAATAATTTTTGTTATTATTAGTTACTTTGTTTAAATAAATTTCTTTCGTTTTTTGCCTTTGGAAAGTCCACATTGGACGAAATGCGTCGGCAACAATTACAGTGTTCTTATTGTCATTTATATTTATATATATATATATATATATATATATATATATATATATATATATATATATATATATATATATTCACATACACAACAATAATTATTGGAACTGATATTTCAAAATATACTGATATCAACTTTACTTTCGTAAAGTTTTCTTTAAAATAGATATTCTAAAATCATTCTTATCAAATGTCTTGACAATTAACAAATTACAAAAGCTCATTGTTGACAACACTATGTATTGAATTATATTTGCGTGTGGGCGGGCACACGCGTGTTACATTCCCTGTAGACGCCCTTGGGGGAGTTATAAGACACTCCCTCACCCGATGCTAGATGTTCCTGCAAATGTTGTTTCGATATAAGGCAGGTTTTCCGAAATTATGGATGCCGCCACACGCACAACCGATTTTTGGTTTTGAGTTGTCTTTTTGCTATGTTTTTAGTTAAACAAATCTTAAATTGTAGAAAGAAGAGATAAGTTCGCGACTTTCCAGTGGGGAAAATGAGTGAACTCAGATATTTACAATAATACTTCCGCGAAAGCGAATACAACGACCCGGTTGTTTCCCCTTAATGACTCTCGTATCCGCAAGCTGGTAGGTGTTAATTTGAGCTGCTTTAAAAAAAGGTATGTCTTTTGAAATACGCTTCTTCTAAAGATAAGGTTTATATTAATAAGAAAAGATATATTTATATTCTAATACGGAGCACATTTTTTCACAATGACGCCTATCGACTACCATATATATTATTAGGGAAACGTTATATTTAGTGGATACTCATATTTGAGTAGACGATCCGTTTATTTATTAAACAATATATTTATTTATTTTTTTCTACCGGCTTGAATAAACGATAATTCTCATTAAAGAAATTATGAGCTTCTCGTTGGAGAAAAATAAATAAATATACTCTTTTCTATCTAAACAGTGCGTCTACTCAAATATGGATATCCAAGAAAAATAAAATTTTAGTAAAAATCTGTCAATTTAATAAAAAAAATTAATCACTACTTTTATATATATATATATATATATATATATATATATATATATATATATATATATATATTATTATTATTATTATTATTATTATTATTATTGTTATTATTAATTAATTAAAGAATATCAAACACTTAAAATCCGATAGGTAATAATTTTTTAATTCATGAGATCTCTAAAAAACAGTCTTCAAGACCTACAAACAAATTACAAAAAAAAAATTGTAATTTTTTTGTAGGTTTTGAAGATTGAGAGCTGCTGTATTTTAAGAGCTCTCATGAAATAAACATTATTATCTATGGGATTTTAAGTGTTTGATATTATTTAATTAATAATAATTTTGCTCTGCCCTTTGACATAGAGCTCAACCTGGATCTATACCCTCCTGGAAATTCCATACGGATTACCATATTGTATCATTACTATATATATATATAGCATAATGAGAAGCCACGTATACTTTCAACAATCATAAACTATCTATACGTCAAAACAATCCTTATTCCGCCATAACTTTAATCAATCAAGACACTCATTAGACAACTGTAAATGTTTATTGATAGATTCCGATTTTAGTTCCACATACACACGCAGAAAAAAAGAAATATACTGGATTTTTAAAATTAGACACATATAAACTAGGGTTAAACAAAAACTTTGGAATTTTAAATCTGTATAAATATTTCAATAGTTAAAATTTTTTTTTTAGATATAGTTAAAGAAAACTTTTTAAACAACATCTAAAATATTATCGTTAGATTTACGTTAGAAATATTCAAACACAGTTGCATTCCACATCACGTGACGTCCGCGTCTCGCGACGAACGCTACATGTAAACAAACTTCTGAATACAGTTATTTAATTTATTTCTGACGAAAGATCGGGGTAGATCTGAAATATCAAATATATATATATATATAAATATATAAATAAATACTTTCACAAAAAAAAACATTCAATTTTTTTTAATTTGCCACTTTTCAATTGTTTTCTCCATATTATATATATATATATATATATATATATATATATATATATATATATATATATATATATATATATATGCCGTAGTCCCCTATGTATAATACGCATTTCTTTCTAAAACAATAATACGCAAAATTAGATCTTTAAAATATTGCCGTTTCATAGGTCGATTTCAGATGCGAAATGACAACTCACCGCAAACATACGATAATTTGACACTAAATTTCGGAGATCGCGACCCCATAAGGATGTCAAATACAATCATATGTACAAACAATGCTTACAAATGCAAAATAAAATAAGATTTATCATAAAAACTAAATTCGAATAATATTATTCTATGCTTAAATCCATTTTTTTAACAATCTACATACAGATCCGGTATACTGCAAATTTTATCGAACAAAAACAGGTTAATGAGTCTGCGCAGTAAACGCAATACAGATATTTCCGTTTGCTTTTAGAATCGTGATGCTCGAAGATTTTACTAAATATCTTCAATTACAGCTAAAATAAGAGTAGGAAACGCTGGCCGTAATAAAATTGGAAAGATACAATTTATAGGGTTTGATTACCAAACAAGGAGTGCGTATCATGCATGAGTAGAAGCGTTTTCCAACACTTTCAGCACAATTTTAGGGGTGTGTATTATGGATGTAGGCGTATTGTACATGGGGATTATAGTACTTCAAACTTTATTTTTAGTGGACACATGTGTAGTGAAAAAAATGTAATCGCCGCGCTGAGATTATGTTCACCTTAGTAAAATGTTCCGAAACACTCATTGAGCTACTTAAACATGGTTATCAAACATTTCGGGAGTAGGAATAGGAGTGTGAATAAAATACAGGCGAACAATCACTAATATCGTCATAAAATGCACAGTTTACAGATCTCAAAGAAAATAAGGTAATTTTAGAGATCCATTATCGGCCCTTCCCCTCAAATGTAATGACACTTAAAAATATGCAATATTAAATGAAATAACCCTTCCCCTCAAATGTAATGACACTTAAAAATATGCAATATTAAATGAAATAAGATCAAGATATACCATGAAATTAACATATTTAATTAGTAAAACAGATGACTTTAAAACTTTACTTTTTCATCGAAAAATGTTTGGTGTCCTGACCTATTCCGATTTCAGATATTTCTCACCGTACCCGCTGGGGCTGTATAACACACCGACTGCAACTCTGCAGAGTGGTTAGACGCACACCACAATGAGGCCACCTGTTTGCCGCGGGTTGCGACACGTAATGCTTCCAAGAGCCGAGTGATTATGTGTTCGTCTGACTGGCAAAACTCTTCTTTGGCCTTACTTGGGCTAACTGGGCTATCGGGGAGGCCCTATCCAATCAATAGGCTGGTCATGTCAAGCCCTAGAAGTTATATCATTAAGAATGACAATGCCACTCCACAAATACTAAAAAAAAATGAGAAAACTATTTGAAACTACTGAAACTGTTAACATAATGTCCTGCATTAAAGTAATAGTTCTATATGTGACATTATTTAACATAGCGTACGGACGAAAAGGGTAAACGGACGAAAAGGGTTAAAACAAAACGATTTCAATTTTTTTGTCAGAAAGAGAATTATTTTCCCAGGACATGGGAACAGATGTATGAATTTTGTTGAAAAAGTTATACATGTGATTCAGCAAAACTGAGCTGGCAGTTCGGTAGCCAGAGTTTAAAGTCGTCTGCTGAAAGGTGTCAATGGGAGAAAGAAAAATTAAAAGCCGAAGATGACGTCAGAAAGGCTAACATCATATAATGGCTCCTCCCGAAGGAGGAGGGGATCATCCAAAATAGGAAATGTGAAATGGAAAACGAAAGTAAACGACTGTTTGAATTTTAAGAGATTTTCATGAAACCCACCTATTCGCCCGCACCCCTTCAGTTTAAAGGGACACCCATAAATACAAGTGCCCACGTGGGCCAGAGTTAGTTGGGGTCAGCCAGTCGTAGGTGTTGGGGGCCAGTTGGAGTTGGGGTCAGTTAGTCGAAGGCAGTTGCAGTGAAGTTGCGACCGGGAGTTACATAACGCTATAATAATAATAATAATAATAATAATAATAATAATAATAATAATAATAATAATAATAATAATAATAATAATAATAATAATAATAATAATAATAATAATAATAATAATAATAATAATAATAATAATAATAATAATAATAATAATAATAATAATAATAATAATAATAATAATAATAATAATAATAATAATAATAATAATAATAATAATAATAATAATAATAATAATAATAATAATAATAATAATAATAATAATAATAATAATAATAATAATAATAATAATAATAATAATAATAATAATAATAATAATAATAATAATAATAATAATAATAATAATAATAATAATAATAATAATAATAATAATAATAATAATAATAATAATAATAATAATAATAATAATAATAATAATAATAATAATAATAATAATAATAATAATAATAATAATAATAATAATAATAATAATAATAATAATAATAATAATAATAATAATAATAATAATAATAATAATAATAATAATAATAATAATAATAATAATAATAATAATAATAATAATAATAATAATAATAATAATAATAATAATAATAATAATAATAATAATAATAATAATAATAATAATAATAATAATAATAATAATAATAATAATAATAATAATAATAATAATAATAATAATAATAATAATAATAATAATAATAATAATAATAATAATAATAATAATAATAATAATAATAATAATAATAATAATAATAATAATAATAATAATAATAATAATAATAATAATAATAATAATAATAATAATAATAATAATAATAATAATAATAATAATAATAATAATAATAATAATAATAATAATAATAATAATAATAATAATAATAATAATAATAATAATAATAATAATAATAATAATAATAATAATAATAATAATAATAATAATAATAATAATAATAATAATAATAATAATAATAATAATAATAATAATAATAATAATAATAATAATAATAATAATAATAATAATAATAATAATAATAATAATAATAATAATAATAATAATAATAATAATAATAATAATAATAATAATAATAATAATAATAATAATAATAATAATAATAATAATAATAATAATAATAATAATAATAATAATAATAATAATAATAATAATAATAATAATAATAATAATAATAATAATAATAATAATAATAATAATAATAATAATAATAATAATAATAATAATAATAATAATAATAATAATAATAATAATAATAATAATAATAATAATAATAATAATAATAATAATAATAATAATAATAATAATAATAATAATAATAATAATAATAATAATAATAATAATAATAATAATAATAATAATAATAATAATAATAATAATAATAATAATAATAATAATAATAATAATAATAATAATAATAATAATAATAATAATAATAATAATAATAATAATAATAATAATAATAATAATAATAATAATAATAATAATAATAATAATAATAATAATAATAATAATAATAATAATAATAATAATAATAATAATAATAATAATAATAATAATAATAATAATAATAATAATAATAATAATAATAATAATAATAATAATAATAATAATAATAATAATAATAATAATAATAATAATAATAATAATAATAATAATAATAATAATAATAATAATAATAATAATAATAATAATAATAATAATAATAATAATAATAATAATAATAATAATAATAATAATAATAATAATAATAATAATAATAATAATAATAATAATAATAATAATAATAATAATAATAATAATAATAATAATAATAATAATAATAATAATAATAATAATAATAATAATAATAATAATAATAATAATAATAATAATAATAATAATAATAATAATAATAATAATAATAATAATAATAATAATAATAATAATAATAATAATAATAATAATAATAATAATAATAATAATAATAATAATAATAATAATAATAATAATAATAATAATAATAATAATAATAATAATAATAATAATAATAATAATAATAATAATAATAATAATAATAATAATAATAATAATAATAATAATAATAATAATAATAATAATAATAATAATAATAATAATAATAATAATAATAATAATAATAATAATAATAATAATAATAATAATAATAATAATAATAATAATAATAATAATAATAATAATAATAATAATAATAATAATAATAATAATAATAATAATAATAATAATAATAATAATAATAATAATAATAATAATAATAATAATAATAATAATAATAATAATAATAATAATAATAATAATAATAATAATAATAATAATAATAATAATAATAATAATAATAATAATAATAATAATAATAATAATAATAATAATAATAATAATAATAATAATAATAATAATAATAATAATAATAATAATAATAATAATAATAATAATAATAATAATAATAATAATAATAATAATAATAATAATAATAATAATAATAATAATAATAATAATAATAATAATAATAATAATAATAATAATAATAATAATAATAATAATAATAATAATAATAATAATAATAATAATAATAATAATAATAATAATAATAATAATAATAATAATAATAATAATAATAATAATAATAATAATAATAATAATAATAATAATAATAATAATAATAATAATAATAATAATAATAATAATAATAATAATAATAATAATAATAATAATAATAATAATAATAATAATAATAATAATAATAATAATAATAATAATAATAATAATAATAATAATAATAATAATAATAATAATAATAATAATAATAATAATAATAATAATAATAATAATAATAATAATAATAATAATAATAATAATAATAATAATAATAATAATAATAATAATAATAATAATAATAATAATAATAATAATAATAATAATAATAATAATAATAATAATAATAATAATAATAATAATAATAATAATAATAATAATAATAATAATAATAATAATAATAATAATAATAATAATAATAATAATAATAATAATAATAATAATAATAATAATAATAATAATAATAATAATAATAATAATAATAATAATAATAATAATAATAATAATAATAATAATAATAATAATAATAATAATAATAATAATAATAATAATAATAATAATAATAATAATAATAATAATAATAATAATAATAATAATAATAATAATAATAATAATAATAATAATAATAATAATAATAATAATAATAATAATAATAATAATAATAATAATAATAATAATAATAATAATAATAATAATAATAATAATAATAATAATAATAATAATAATAATAATAATAATAATAATAATAATAATAATAATAATAATAATAATAATAATAATAATAATAATAATAATAATAATAATAATAATAATAATAATAATAATAATAATAATAATAATAATAATAATAATAATAATAATAATAATAATAATAATAATAATAATAATAATAATAATAATAATAATAATAATAATAATAATAATAATAATAATAATAATAATAATAATAATAATAATAATAATAATAATAATAATAATAATAATAATAATAATAATAATAATAATAATAATAATAATAATAATAATAATAATAATAATAATAATAATAATAATAATAATAATAATAATAATAATAATAATAATAATAATAATAATAATAATAATAATAATAATAATAATAATAATAATAATAATAATAATAATAATAATAATAATAATAATAATAATAATAATAATAATAATAATAATAATAATAATAATAATAATAATAATAATAATAATAATAATAATAATAATAATAATAATAATAATAATAATAATAATAATAATAATAATAATAATAATAATAATAATAATAATAATAATAATAATAATAATAATAATAATAATAATAATAATAATAATAATAATAATAATAATAATAATAATAATAATAATAATAATAATAATAATAATAATAATAATAATAATAATAATAATAATAATAATAATAATAATAATAATAATAATAATAATAATAATAATAATAATAATAATAATAATAATAATAATAATAATAATAATAATAATAATAATAATAATAATAATAATAATAATAATAATAATAATAATAATAATAATAATAATAATAATAATAATAATAATAATAATAATAATAATAATAATAATAATAATAATAATAATAATAATAATAATAATAATAATAATAATAAAAAAAAAAAATAAAAAAAATAAAAATCGGCCGATAACATGTCTCTCCACAACGTATAAGTTGATCACGTCTGTCATGACGAACCGTGCTTACTCCTTTTTAGAAACAAACAGCATTCTTCCACTGGAACAGAAGGGATGCAGGAGGGGTTCATATGGCTGCAAAGACCAATTACTAATAAATAAAATGATTCTGGAAAATTGCAGGAGCAGACGTAGAAATCTCAGTGCAGCGTGGATTGATTATCGTAAAGCTTTTGACAGTGTTCCACATTCTTGGATCCTTAAGACTTTGGAAATGTACAAAGTCTCCCCTGTGGTATTAAATTTCCTTAAGCACAGCATGGGAATGTGGAACACCAAACTATACCTTAATCACACCAGGGGCACTGCCATATCCAACCGACTAAATATCCGACGTGGAATCTTTCAAGGAGACTCTTTGTCTCCACTTCTGTTTTGTTTGTCCTTACTCCCTCTTACGCATGAACTGAACAACAGTAGCTATGGCTACAAAATAAATAACAACATATTCAATCACCTACTATACATGGATGATCTCAAACTCTTTGCCAAAGACGACAATGAGTTGAAGGGCCTACTTAATATTGTAAAATACTTTAGTGACGACATATGCATGAGCTTCGGATTAGATAAATGTGCTAAAGTAACATTCAAGAAAGGTAGAATTTTAGAAGCACCCTTAATAGATTTAGATTTTGCCACGAAGATTAGAGAATTGAAGCATGGTGAAGCTTATAAGTACCTAGGAATTAGTGAGGGAGATGGCATACAACACTCCCAAATGAAAGAGAAGGTAAGGAAGGAGTACTACAGGCGTGTACGCCTGGTACTAAATACCGAGCTAAACTCGAAAAAACCGAATATCAGCTATAAACACCTTAGCTGTTCCTGTGGTGCAATACAGCTTTAATGTACTTAACTGGACCATAGCTGAAATTAAGCGAATGGACGCCAAAACGAGAAAGCTCCTCACTTGCTACCGCATGCATCATCCCAAAGCTGATATTGATCGCCTGTATGTGCCCAGATCCGAAGGAGGCAGAGGACTAGTTCAACTAGAACTATCCTACAACAGTACAACAATTGGCCTCCAAAGATACTTGGAAAAAACAGTAGACTGGATGATGGTATGTGTCAAGGAACATGAAAGTAGTAAGTGTCTCTACTCTGTAGTAAAGGAAGCCGAAAAATTCAAAAAAGAGCTTCAAATGGGCACAGAAATTCAAAAACATCACTGTACACCGGCTGAAGCTGCAAAAAACTTGAAAAAAAATGCAAAGAGAAATGCGACCGACCAGATAAAGAAACAATGGCAAAATAAACCGCTCCATGGCCAATACTCTGCCCGTACCAAACAAGCAGACGTAGACAAAAACCGCACCCATCAGTGGCTACGTAGTGCAGGGTTGAAAGGTGAAACTGAGGGTTTTATAATTGCTGCACAAGACCAATGCTTGTTAACTAGGAATTATCAAGCACATATACTAAAATACTGTGTTAGCCCAAGATGCAGATTCTGTGACAAATATCCAGAAACCATTGATCATCTTATATCAGGTTGCACGATATTGGCATCCACTGAATATAAAACCCGGCATGACAGAGTGGGCCAATATCTGCACTGGAAAATTTGCAACTCCTATGGGAAGGAAACTGGAAGAAATTGGTACGAACACCACCCTGACCCGGTTACGGAGATAGGACCTGTTACAATTCTATGGGACTACACAATATACACTGACAGAACAATCAAAGCCAACCGCCCAGACATTGTTATTAAAGACCACAAACAAAATAAGTGCCTCCTTATTGATATGGCAGTCCCTGCAGACTGCAATGTGTCTTTGAAGATATTCGAAAAACTGTCAAAATACAAGGACCTTGAAATCGAAATCTCAAAAATGTGGAACATGGGAACATCAACAATTTCTGTTGTAGTTGGAGCCCTTGGACTGGTTGGAAAAGATTCCAGTAGGCTGATTGAAGGGATCCCTGGAAGTCCATGCCTCAAAGAGATACAAAAAATTGTTCTGACAAGTACAGCCCACACTTTACGAAGGGCTTTGTCTATGTAATTATTTTTTATTTTATTTTGTTTTTTTTTTTTGCAGTGGAAAGTGTCATGATGCCATTTCTAACCTTAGGTCCCTGGGCGGGACCCGGAAAGAAATGTGTAAACGCCAGATATCAAAGAAAATAAAAATAATAATAATAATAATAATAATAATAATTATCCGCTGAAGAAAAACTCCGACGATAATCCTTGTGCCATCCGTGAAAGTACAAACAATAGTACTTGAAGTTAAATCCGGTTGTCGCTGAAGAAAAAACTCCGAAGATAAAGCTTGTGCCGTTGTAGAAAGTACAAATCACAGTACTTGAAGATAAATCCAGTTGTCAAGTCTTGTCACGCTTAAAGAAGTTACCCGAAATTTTTCGTTCCGTCGCTAAATATTAGAACGTTTTGGGAAAAGAAAAAAAACAAAGAAAGAACTGTAATTTTTTTTTGTTATTTTGATATAAACATCATATCGTGACTTATTCGGGCATCGTCCATTTTATTTTTGAATTTTGTATGCGCGTGTTCAACTCCTTGGTTTAGCGTGGTTGAGATACCGTAGTGGAAATTTGGCTTGAATCTCTTAAGATCAAAATCACAACGTGGGTAAGAGAGGTCACAGTTGAAGAGATCAACTTAGAGACCAGCTGCTGTGTCAAACGCCACCAACGACCGACGAGTGGACTGGCAGCCTGTTCTCTGATACCAGGGTCGATCCAGCCCAAGCAAGGAGACCGGAATTTGCCCCGGAATACCGTCATATATACCAAAACATATAACTTCAACGATAAAAGCTATATAACTTTCAAACATAATTTTATATTTTCAGGATAAACGTATGTACAAAATATCAATAAAAGAAGGTAAAAAAAAAACGCGTAAGAAATATTTAGATTACGGCATTAAATAACCGATGATGCGGAGGAGGTGTGTATTCAATATTTGATAATTTGCCGGCAATACGCGCTTAAAGGTTTTAGGAACTTTTGATTAACGTTTCTTTTCATGGCTAGCTGTAAAGTATTGCAAATATAGAACTACCTTACACTTAAGTAAAATTAATAACAATAATAATATCTATTAAGAATTTATTACAGGAAATATGAATTTTTTACGGAAACATTGTTGATAATTATGTATTTAGTTACATAACAAATAAATAAAAATAGGTATGTCCAATTTTGACCATTTTAGCGTTTTTTTTTAGTTGTTTTTTGTCAGTTGAAAGACACATTAATTTCGAAATTCTTGTAAAAATTAACTACTTGTTGGATTTTAATGAAAACTTCAGAACTTATTCAGAAATGAATGAACTTATTTTAGAAATGTTTGTCTCTTTGAAAGTCATGGTATAAATATTTTTTTTTTATATCTGTTACCCCCCCCTCGAACTTAATTTTATGAAAACACAAAAAAAAATTTATTTGCAACCTGAATTTTTTTTTTTAATTAAATACACAAAACTCTGAAAAATCTAAATCATCGATATTTTTGTTAAAAAAATGTCCGAAATTGTCCAAACTTTTACCTCAATTGTAAAAATACAAAACCCAATAAAACTAAGACAATATTTAATTAAGAAAGTTTTTAATGGCTTTTCTGAATAATATATACGAAGGTAATTATTATCTGAAAGAAAAAAATTTGTTTGATGAACAATGAATTTTTACATTAATTTTCTTTTTTTTTTTCAATTTTAAATACACAATATGACAAAAGGTTGTTATATATTTATACCTTAAGTTCTTTCTGCAACCTTATGGAAATGATATATTATGTTCTCTACTTTTTAAAGATCATAAATTTGAAAGCTTATTAAAATCTGACAACCATAATTATTTTTAAAATAATTTTTAATATTCCAAAATTGTATTTAAAATCGTCTACAACAAAAGTACGGATGCACATTGTTGAAATAATGTCACATGAGTAGTTTCCTTTGATAGAAGCAAGTTTTTTTTTACTTCAGAAATGGCTTTGATTCGTTCAGTACCAACAAAACAACGCTTGTCAAGTTTTCTGAATATCGTCGTATTATTTTCAATTTTTTTCTTTTTCTATTCAAATATAATCGAATAGTGGGATAAAAGAAAATATCGACTATTTACAATTACAAAAAAAAAAACGCCCTTGGAAGTCCACCCAAATTTTCAAGTTTGAAATCGAATGCATAAATTCATTGTACATTACTTTGGAATTATTATCCACACGACAAATTATCAATTAAAACGATTTTTGGAGTTTAAATTTTAGTTAAATTTAAGTTAGCTCGTTACTACTCAAACTAAAAAATACTTGTTGAGTCAAAACAAAACCAACATAGCATGTTAATTTTATTAATAAATAAAATAAAACTCATATTAAAATTACTGCCATATAATTATTAATAAATAGAAAAAAATCTGCCTTAATAAAAAAGAAATAAAATCTCATTTCATTCAGTTAACCCGTTTCAATTAATGGTGTTTCATGTAATTTTTATATTCTCAGAAAAATATTTCATGACTGAAATAATAAACCTAAATTTAAAAAAATGAATTTTTTTTACTGTTTTATTTTTACTTGTAAAATTTGATTTTCTTTCATAATTTAAATGTTATTTTCAGTGCAGAATTCTTCCTCAAACGTAAGGTAAAAAAAAAAAAAATATTTGAAAGTTAAATTTTTTTAAAAAAATCTACTAACCAGATTCACTTAAAATTAGAACGAATTATATCACTTCTGCGCTACCGTCCAATAAATTTCCGTGCCGTAAGTTGTGAATATATTGACGTACATCAATCAACGCCTGTCAAAATAGACCACCCTGGTTGGAAATATCTCAATAAAAAAATTTTCTGCTAAAAATGTAAGTAATGTTTCTTTCAAATTACATTAAGTATACTTTAATCATTCTAAATTTCCTAAGATAACAAAAGAAAAAGGTGTAATTGATTTTTCATGATTTTTTAACTAACGAACTATGATCTGTCTGACAGAAATGTCGATAAGTTCGATTTTACGAAATTTTTTGACTCG
This sequence comes from Acanthosepion esculentum, assembly GCA_964036315.1. NCBI lineage: Eukaryota > Metazoa > Mollusca > Cephalopoda > Sepiida > Sepiidae > Acanthosepion > Acanthosepion esculentum. Next base: position 25,034,062 of record OZ038482.1, read on the forward strand.
AAAAAAAACAAGATTTTTTAATAAAATTTTTAACATTTATAGGAAGGATTAAAAAATCTGAAAAAATATTCAGAAAATACTTTGGTCTTTCCTCTTTAATAACAACAAATATTTAAACGTTAAAAATTGTTTTATCAATTTGGGGACCTTTTGTCGTCAAGGTATACCACTTTTTAGCGAAATATTGGACATACCTAAATAAAAATAATATAAATTTTGATGCTATATTCAATTTGTTGTTAGTTATTTTTTCATTTTCTTTGTTATTGGCACCATTTTTAAATATTTTGGATGCAATACTAAGTTTCCTAAGTTGAACAAACTGGAGCGATTTGGTTTATGCTTTGTTACCTTCTTTGTCATTGTTGTTTTTAGATCGCTTTATCCCAAACATTTTGATGGGCAACAGCGAATTTCTGAAATTTAGAATGATCTTATTCCATTTCAAAAATATATTCTGTAAAAAGGAATATTTTAAATTAATATATGCTAAAAATAAAATGCTTTTGACAAACAATCTTAATGATTTCATTATAATTAGGTAACAATAATGCAATGATATTCCTCAGACAAATCTACGGTTACGAACTATAAGCCTAAAATGAGCTTGAAATATTACATGATCGGCTCTATCTTATTTTCTTTCTTTTTTTTGCAAAATACTTGGATATGATATATGAATAATTTGCATAGGAAAAAGCAATTTCCGATTTTTTGTTGAATATCCCCCTCCTCTGTCGAATGCGTTCTATGCCGCGAAACCAAATCAAATCAAATATTTCTATATCATCATAATTGTTTCTCTTCGTATCACCAGCCTTGCCATCACAGTCGCTGTGGACAGTGGCAGGTTTGTTTGTAGAACTGTCGAAGATGACACTGTTGAATTGCACAACATGACCACGCTCTGCAAAAGTTAAAGAAATACATTTAAAAAATAATGCAGGAAGCCAGAGAAAACGTTACAGATGCATTCTATGCTTTCTCCACTTACTAACTGAAGATTTTGTGATAAATTTCTTCATTTTTTTTTGTTTGTTTACTATTATGGGCTGGGCCGGAGTAGCGGGAGAATCAAGATGGACGTATATCTGTGCACGCTCACAACACTGTAGACTTTTGCCGGCAATCTACTCCCCTGTAAGTTTACTGACATCATACATGCACTTGTCAATATCTTGCAGAGGGAAAAATCAATAGTGTTAGGTATTGTAGGTCTTCCGTTATTTCTTACGTTGGTTGACGAGATGTCTCAACTCTGCAGTCGTCCACTTGATAGGGTCTTCGGCGTCTACGTTAAATTTTCCACAAACACACAGCAGTCAATCGCTCTCCTATAGAAATCATCATAGATTTGCTGCTAAAAAAGAAATAGAAAACTTCAAATAAAAAAGGAGACGACCTTTCAATAGTCAAGATAAAATATATTTTTATGAGAATATTGGATAAGAATGATACAAAAATACAGACAACAGGTACTAGAGAAAGCCAAAGCATTCTACGTTTACCTTAGTCTGGTAAAAGGCTATAATACTTTTGACAAAACTTTTGATTATGCTGTAGAGAATCAGCACTCTATCTCTGATGGATGGTAGAAAGTTATAGATTCTGCAGTTCTATGGTAAAATTAGTGTGAGTAATTTTCAGCACTCAGTCTGTATGTGGTCCATCGTTCTTGATGAAAAATTAATAAAAATATTAATGAAGATTTGATAACATGACGGATATGACAGCGAAATCCGAAGGCGCACTGGAATAGCAAAAGATCCTTTCCAAAACCTAAGACAGGAAATTTTGTTAGAAACCAAAAAAGAAAAACGAGTTTCTGTCTGAATTTTTGGAATGATGAATTATCATTATTTAAACTATTTACAGGCAGACTATTGTCCTCATCAGTGTTGTTGTATTCCCCTGACCGCTTTCTTTTTGAGTTTCTGGGATGAAGAGTTATCATTATTTACACTATTTACATGCAGATTATTGTCCTCGTGATTGTTGTTGTTATCACCTGAACATCCTTCATTTTGAATTTCTGGGATAAGGAGTTATCATTATTTACACTTTTTACATGCAGACTATTATCCTCACCTTTGTTGTTTTTATCACTTTGACACTTTTTACATGCAGACTATTGTCCTTATCTTTGTTGTTGTTATCACCCGTCCGCCTTCTGTTTAAATTTCTGGGATGAGGAGTTATCATTATTGACACTTTTTACATGCAGACTATTGTCCTTATCTTTGGTGTTGTTATCACCCGTCCGCCTTCTGTTTAAATTTCTGGGATGCGGAGTTATCATTATTGACACTTTTTACATGCAGACTATTGTCCTTATCTTTGTTGTTGTTATCACCCGTCCGCCTTCTGTTTAAATTTCTGGGATGAGGAGTTATCATTATTTACGCTATTTACATGTGGACTATTGTCCTCATCTTTGTTGTTGTAATCACCTGACCGTCTTCTGTTTAAATGTCTGGGATGAGGAGTTATCATTATTTACGCTATTTACATGTGGACTATTGTCCTCATCTTTGTTGTTGTAATCACCTGACCGTCTTCTGTTTAAATGTCTGGGATGAGGAGTTATCATTATTTACACTATTTACATGCAGACAATTGTCCTTATCTTTGTTGTAGTAATCACCTGACCGCTTTTTTTATATCTGTTATGAGGAGTTTTCATTATTTACACCATTTACAAGTACACAATTGTCCCTATAATTGTTGTTATTATCACCTGACCACCTTCTGTTATAATATGCTGTTTACGCTGGCAGCGTAATCTGTCAATGTAGGAAGCTCTTGCCGTGCCGAACCCTCTGCCTTCGGGTAGAGAGGAACCGGGACGAGGCTTTGCCGAAGGGCAGAGTCTCATGCGGAGAGGTAGACAGATACCCGATCCCGCTTATGCGGGGTCTACGGGCATTTTTTGCCCGAGCCCACGGGCTCGGTTTTCCCAAGATTAAATTTGATCGTGTGAAGCATCCTACCTCGTGGGGTGGCAGGTAAATATTGTAATATGCTGTGTAAATAATCCACCACTAGCCGTGGTTTACCTACTTCACGCCGCTGGCAAGTATTTTATTTTGTTGATGATAAAATGATTACCATTTTCATTTCCAAACTCCGTTTTGGTTATTCTTCATTCAGTAACATTTTCTAGGTTACAACATACATAATATCAAAAAGAGACAGGTGAAATTTCCGGGATGCATGAAGAGAAAAACGGTCTAGAGAATATGATACCCACAGGACATATTGAATGCAAGAGAGACAGAGGCAAGTAGTGAGTAACATATCTAACGATGTAATGTAAATGGGTGCACAACAGATTTGGAGAGAGTTTGAAAGAGAAAGATTGCTAAGAGTAGCATAGGATGTTGTGGAGAGCCATGTTGTTACCGTGCGCCTTTACAAGCGGTTTTGAAATCTCTTCTACCGACCAACTCGTCCTGGGTATGTCGATAAACTAACTTCCAACAGTAAGACACTCTCATCTGGATATTGGAGGTTTTGCGCAGGGTTGAACCACCTCTTTCCTATTGTTGTTCCCACGAATATTCTGATCCGGGCTGGTAGCACCTGTTAGGGTCCGAGCTATAGGTAAGTAATGAACACTCAAACAAAAAACAGAACATTTTTATAATAAAATGAGCGACAGTACAATTTTATAGGCAATCAATGAAACACTAAAAAAATAATAGAAATAAATTTTTATAGTAAAATTACCAAAAATACATTCTCTTGATTTCCAAACTACAGGGTGTCCATAAAGTTCGTGTGAAAATTTATAACTTTATGTGTATTTGCGATAGAAATAATCTGTAAAAAATGTTATAAAGTTTAATGTACCAAGTTTTAAGTAGAGCTAAAATAACTAATGTGATTTCAGGCATTACTGTAAATCAGTTGGCAAATGTTTTCCGTGAACTGCAAAACCGTATTACCCTTTGTATTGCTAATGATGGAGGACATATGGAAACTTAAATAAAATTTTAATAAAACCTTAAAAAATATAATATATAGCGTTACTTCTTTCTAATCCTTTTTACAAATTATTTCTATCGCAAATAAAAATAAAGTTATAATATTTTTAAAGTGCACACGAACTTTATGGGCACCCTGTATATATCTAAAAAAAAAAGAAGAGAAAACAGAAATTTACCCTGAAAGTATAAAATTATGTACGAAATATCTGTAGTTGAAAGCATAAAATTACTTAGAGTATATTTTGATTTCGGCATTAAATTACCCATAGCTGTTGATATGCCGGTAAAACAAAATCAAGCAAACAAATAACGAACCCACTAACCAACCAATGCTTGAGATGCGGGTAAAAATGTTATGTTAGAAATATTGGAACATGATGGAAAACATTGAACGTTATCTCCGCCTACGACAGAACTCACGCGAATGAAGAATGTCAGTGATTGGGCATATTCATGTGCCAACGAATTCCCAAGAGGGGTACAAGCTACTGGGTGATGGGTGATTTTATCTAGAACAGTTTCCAACCAAATCTATAGAACACAGGGTATACTGCTATTTAACCGATAGTTGGGAGATAAATAATATATTATCATGACACCATTGTTTTCAACCGCCGCATAGTTCAATGAATATACTTCCTTCACATTATTTCTATAAAAAAGTACATTTCTCTAGTGGGAAGTTGTGTCAGGGGCTGAAATTCGTCGGATGCCTCTAACCCAATACAGCAAGAGTACACCACCGCGTAGAAGTTTGTACTAGTGGACGGAGAAGATTAAAAGTGGATCAAAAAAGGTGACACACAAAGAAGAAGTAGGATACTCATTAACCTCCACCAATGACGAGAAGATTCAGCAAGCGTGAGAGATGGCAATGGCGAACCGGTGTGTTAGCATCCACAAGGTATCATGTTCTCTGTAGATTTGGATCATTGCCTTTTGTTCCTTTTTTTGTGAACACTGCTAGCGTAAATATATACTAAAACACAGAGTAAAAGCAACCGTTTTGATCATTTTGGCCGCCATGGGTTTTGAAGTAAATCACTAATTCATCTATAACTTTTGTATTATCCTCTCAAATTACACCGAAATCTCAGACAATAATAAATAATATTTTATTTATTGCCTGGGAAAATTATAGAATATAAAACAACTTTGATAAAAACATATACCTACTTTTCTGACGAAAACAATGCCGTTCCGAACATTTTGGCCACAACTGTATATATATATATATATATATATATATATATATATATATATATATATGTATGTATGTATGTGTGCGCGTGTGTGTGTGTGTGTGCGTGTGATAAGATAATGCATTAAACTATTTGTTCTTTATCTTATCATCACGATGAATTCAGATCCATATTTGATCTGCACTTGATATTTGATTCATATATATTCCGTTGACGGAAGACGAATGACAGCGGCAAAACGCGTCAGCAAATGTTCCTGTTGCTATGTCATGAGATCCCCGCTGTTACACAATATGTGGACTTGTATGTGGATCACTAGTGGAACTGAAGTGTCACATACGACACACACGTAAAAACTAAATGAGGTTGTCAGATCCTCCTATACTATAATCGACGGGAGAGTCCATTACACACACACACACACACACACATATATATATATATATATATATATATATATATATATATTCCTGTAGACGAAAATAAATATACTGTGCGTGGTTATCCATTTAAAATAAAGTTTAAATGATGAAGATCTGTCGGATGAATAACTAAAAAATAGACATTGTTTTTTTACGTTCTGATACGAAACTGAGC